>JAVIWB010002038.1:0-28850 GCA_031893035.1 Dermolepida albohirtum
GTGTAATGGTTTTAGGAATCTGCGCACTTTGAAGATTCTTTACTGTTTTCTTGTCTGGTCCAAAATGGAATATGCTTCAGTAGTGTGGTACCCGAATTATCATAACCAGCCTGAAACGTGTTCAGAAAAGGTTTATGACATATTTATCTTATACGAGGATAGTTTGACAAGCAGTGAAAATGACACATAGGTGGCGCTCTAATTGGTAAAACAAATGCACCGTAATTTAGGTTGGCTATTTATATGTTTACATTCCGATATTTAGATAAATCGGTTGATTAGTTTATTTTTGACAGTTGATTGAAAAAGAAGCAACGCGTCGTTTTGTTAAAATAGAAAAAGCAGGTGCGGTGATTAAATACTTCGTAATTAAGGGTATAAAAGCTACCGAAATAAAAGATGAGTTACGGGAAACATTAGGTGAATCTGCTTCATCATCCGCAATAATAAGTAGATGGGTAAATGAATTTAAACGTGGTAGAACAAGCTGTGTTGATGAAGCGCGCCCTGGAGCACCCAAAATCGTGACTTCTGAGGAAATGACTATAAAAATCCATAATATTATTACTCAAGATCGACGACTCAAAGTGAGAGAGATAGCAGACATGGTAAACATTTCAACAGAACGCGTACACGACATTTTAACGAAAGAATTGGGCCTCTCCAAGCTTTCGGCAAGATGAGTGCCGCGATTGCTTACGACTGATCAAAAGTTCACTCGTTTGCGCATTTTCAATGAGTGCTTGGACCTTTATAAGCGGATCCGGTTGATTTTTATAGGCGATTTGTTACTTGCGATGAAACTTGGATACACTACAGTACACCCGAAACTAAACAACAGTCGAAACAATGGTTAGAACGTGGTTCTGCACCTCCAAAGATTACGAAAACCACATTATCGGCAAACAAGGTGATGGCATCAATTTTTTGGGATTCAAAGGGCATTTTGCTCATTGATTACTTTCAGAAAGGTGCCACAATAAACGGACAATATTATGCAGAACTTCTACAAAAATTAAATGCTGAGATTCGTCCTAAACGGCCAGGAATGGCAAAGAAAAAGATTCTGTTTCACCAAAACAACGCTCCTTCGCATACCAGCATAATTGCGATGTCCAAAATCCACGAGTTGCATTTCCAATTAGTACCGCATGCGCCTTATTCACCGGATCCGTTGTAATAAATGTATTGCTCTTTTAGGAGAATATATTGACAAATAAAAATTATTTTATATTTAAAAAGTTCGTTTTTCTTTTCCATTCTCACTACTTGTCAAGCAACCTTCGTAGGATTGATAGACTGGCTTTGGAACGGCATATAAACGTCTGCTTGCTAGACATAATTTCGAAATCTTCTATATACACAGAGAGAAAGCTAGTGGTGGTTTTCTTTTTAAATTAATTAATAATTACTAACTAACTTCGTAAGTTAAAAGATCGTTATTTTATCTGTACTGTACGTGACAAATGTGTGCATAATACACATGCTCTGCTTGCGTCTGTTTCTATTTTTGCACGATTTCTTGACAAGACGTAGCGCGTAACTCTTAGAAAAACGCCCTTTCTTTCTTCAACACGTGAATGACTACAAATGCCTGTATATGTTCGTATTTTGCAGCGTTATTGATACACCGGCAAAATTTCGTGGTTCCAACTTTATACTAGAATTGCAACAAGGAAATTCAGAGGTGAAAGTCGTAATAAATGCATTGAATAAGAATGCTTATATTATTTTTAATTTATTTCTTAAATTTTGCACCAAATACTTTTAATAGAATGCCTGGTAGATACACAATAAATTAACACATTTACAGACCAATTTGAAGCATATTATCGATATTGCATGACACATTCATACATAAAAGCAAACTCACAGAATTTTATCAAAATGTTACTTCTAAAAATAGGTTAAGTATACACACAAACACTCTGCGATTAATATGTATATTATATTTTCCCACAGATGTTAAATCTAGAAAACAAAACAATACCATATCTATCTATCTTTATTTGCATAATCATTTTATTATGTGATACATATTCCTTTTTAATTAGACCAACAATAAGTGACGAATGTTACGAACCATAAACATTTATTACCATTACAGACTATCAAATAATACATTTATTCATTTGCTATACAGAGACAGTTCTTTTAAACCTCTTTCAATTGCGGTACACACACAATTCTTCGGGCTGTGTTTATCAAGTGGCAAAGACCTCATCACAATGTTCCTCCGACAATAGTAATCATTTTTGATTAAGTCGGATAGTTTAATTCTCATTTGAATGGATTTTTCGACAATTGAATACAAAAAAAAGAAAACAAACGCGGGGAAACTGTATTATAATACCGCATCTGTAGACGTACATGTGTTATAAAAAAAATAAATAACAAACATCTGTTTCTGGCTGATACGAATGAATAGAAATTCTGAACTTTACATAATTCTCTGATGGTCATCATTTTTACATCATTTAAACTTATTCAAACGATAGTTTTCGGTTGGGGAGTTCGCCATGTGTGAATTTATCCATCTGTTTCTACACCATACTGTATTAAACCGTATTATTATTATTTTGTATAGGATATTGATTATTACGAGGCTATTGTTGTGATTGAAGTAAATCTTAGTTCAAGAGGGTCAAATAATATAACCCACATAATCGTTACAGCTAGAACGGACTTATTTTTAAACCTGTATTTGTTGAAGGATCTGTTACAAGAATGAAATTGTACACTTTTGTACTTTCAATATACGACGTGAAATAATGAAATGTTTTTAAATTGAATTGTCTTAATATTTTGAACAACATTCTAGGTTTATATACATGATATTTCATTTATAGTATATCTTATAAAACTCAATGTCGTTTTTAAAGGGTTTTCCAATAAGGACTTGACAACTTTTTTTCAAAATAAAATGCAGACCATTTGAGATATTTCAAAAACTTTATTATCGGGTTGAAGTACAATCAAAACATTTATGAATGGAACTTGACTTCGTTTATATGGCCACCGCGGGCACGTTTGCAGCGGTCGATTGGTTGGACCCAATTTTCGATGACTCGGCCACACAATTCGGCCGAAACAGCTGCTATTTCGCGTTCAATGTTGGCTCTGAGCTCTTCCAACGTTGTCGGCAGTTAAGTCTAGAGGCGTTAAATCGCACGAACGAGGCGGCCAATCGACTAGTCCATTTCTTGAGATAACACGCTCATCAAACTTACTCTTCAATAAATCGATTGTAACGTGTGCTGTGTGGCTTGTGTCATAGTCCTGCTGAAACCACATGTTGTCCAAGTCCATATCTTCCAATTCGGGCCAAAAATAATCGGTAATCATGGCGCGATAACGATTACCATTCACAGTAACTTGACGGTCATTATCGTCGACGAAAAAATATGGCCCTATGACGCCGCCGGCATGCAAACCGCACCAAACAGTTATTTTTTGTAGATGAAGTGGTGTTTCATGAAGCACATGTGGATTTTCACCCGACCAATAACGCATATTTTGCTTATTGACGAACCCATTGAGCCAAGACTAAGCTTCGTCACTGAAAATGATTTTGCGATTAAATTGATCATCTTGGCGCATCTTTTCCAGAGCCCAATCGGAGAACGTACGTCGCTTCAAATGGTCCATCGGCTTCAATTCTTGAGTCAGCTTGATCTTGTATGGGTGTAAACCAAGATCCTTACGCAAAATTCGTCATAAAGTGGTCTGGGCGATGCCCAACTCTTGAGAACGCCGTGGAATTGACTGATTTGGATCATTTGCTACGGACGTTTCAACGGCAGCGATATTTTCGACAGTACGACCAACCCGTTGTCTCACTGGCACGGCAACATCACACAACGAATATGTAGACTCAAATTTTTGCACTAAACTTGTTACTGCCTGTCTACTAGGGCGAGAATTACGACCGAAAATCCGAGTTACGCTCTTAAAGTAGCGGCCACCGACTCCGAATTTCTGTAGTAAATTTTTATAATTTGCAGACGTTGTTCGTTCGTGTACGTTACCATGATGAAAATGTTAAGTTTAGTGAATAAACTGACAGTGACAGTTAGATGATTAGTGAAAGGGTGCGTTCACAAATTGAATTAAAAGTTGTCAAGTCCCTATTGGAAAACCCTTTATAATGAAATGCGTTGATAAAGTTCTCTAGTAAGTACTTATTGTTCTCTATTTGTAACACTGATTTTCCAGTTTCCAACCTCAATAATTTTCTAATCATCTTGTATTTGCTCCAGTCATCTTTTACGTGATCTTCATTTTCTTCTCCTACCTACATATTTGTTTTCGTTACAGAACTATCTTTGATATTTCCTCCCTTTGTAATCTTTGAAGTTTCACAGCAACAAAGCAAAATTTTTGCGCCGTTTTATAATCATGGATGAAACATGGGTCCATCACTTCACACCTGAGACAAAAAAACAATCAAAACAATGGACTCAACAACACAAATCTGTTATTGCAACGGCCAAAATTAATGAATTAAAGTTTGAATTGCTACCACATGCACCCTATTCGCCAGATTTAGCCCCCTCGGATTATTTTCTGTTCCCAAACTTAAAAAAATGGCTCAGTGATCAAAGATTTTTCAACGATGAAGAAGTGATGTCGGTAGCTAATGGCTATTTTGAGGAGCAAGACAGTTCTTATTATAAAAAGGGTATGTATCGAATTTATTGAACATCGCTTGGAAAGTATATAGAGATGAAAGGAGATTATGTTAAAATGAACAATAAATATATTTCTTTCCGAAATTGTGTTTTCTTTGTTGGATCGGGTACTAGTGGGACCACCTTCATATTTGGTAGTTCGTGGAGAAGCTCTGCAGAATCGTGCTGCTGATGATGACAACTTAGTTATCGAAAGCGTATACCGAATATTAACATTGATATAGGAAGAGGTTTTATTTACGTTTTTTTTATTCATAAACTAAATAAATATTTTTTTTCATTTCTTGATTTCCAGTTTTCATTTGTGTACTTTACTGTGTGTTAGTGTTTCAAATGTTACTAATGATGACAACTTATTTGTCGAAATATGACTTCAGATTTAAAGATAAGGCAAAGGGGTTATTTTCAACCAATTTTTCCACTTCAAATCTAGTTTATTTATGATCTATGTGTGGGATGATGCGAGCCCCGGTTTTCTTATAATTTAAATACGATGGTAGTTTGATAAGTAGTGAGAATGGAAAAGAAAAACGAATTTTTTAAATACAAAATAATTTTTATTTTTCAATATATTCTCCTAAAAGAGCAATACATTTATTCCGACGGTGCTCCAATGCCCTTATGCCATCTCTAAAATGCAATTCCGGAAGGTCGCAAAATACTCATTTACGAAGATGATAAGCTCGTCGTTAGACGAAAATTTCTTTCCACCTAGTGCTGTTTTCAATTTTGGAACGGGGTGGAAGTCGGAAGGGGCTAGATCCGGCGAATAAGGCGCATGCGGTACTAATTGAAAATGCAACTCGTGGATTTTGGACATCGCAACTATGCTGGTATGCAAGGGAGCGTTGTCTTGGTGAAACAGAATCTTTTTCTTTGCCATTCTTGGCCGTTTAGCACGAATCTCATCATATAATTTTTGTAGAAGTTCTGCATAATATTGTCCGTTTATTGTGGCACCTTTCTGAAGGTAATCAATGAGCAAAATGCTCTTTGAATCCCAAAAAATTGATGACACCTTGCTTGCCGATAAAATGGTTTTCGCTTTCTTTGGAGGCGCAGAACCACGTTCTAACCATTGTTTCGACTGTTGTTTAGTTTCGGGTGTACCGTAGTGTGTCCAAATCGCCTACAAAAATCAACCGGATTCCGCTTATAAAGGTCCAAACACTCATTGGAAATGAGCAAACGAGTGAACTTTTGGTCAGTTGTAAGCAATCGCGGCACCCATCTTGTCTAAAGCTTGGAAAGGCCCAATTCTTTCGTTAAAATGTGGTGTACGCGTTCTGTTGAAATGTTTACCATGTCTGTTACCTCTCTCACTTTGAGTGGTCGATCTTGAGTAATAATATTATGGATTTTTCTAATCATTTCCTTAGAAGTCACGATTTTGGGTGCCCCAGAGCGCGCTTCATCAACACAGCTTGTTCTACCACGTTTAAATTCATTTACCCATCTACTTATTGTGTCGGATGATGGAGCAGATTCACCTAATGTTTCCCGTAACTCATCTTTTAATTCGGTAGCTTTCATACCCTTAATTACGAAGTATATAATCACTGCACGATACTCTGCTTTCTCCATTTTAACAAAACGACGTGTTGCTTCTTTTTCAATCAGCTGTCAAAAATAAACTAATCAACAGATTTATCTAAATATCGGAATGCAAACATATAAATAGGCAACCTAAATTACAGTGCATTTGTTTTACCAATTAGAGCGCGATTTTTCTAATCCAACAGGTTCAAAGTAGATGTTTCTAAATGTGTTAGCTTATTAAGAAAAATATTTTCAGTTTAATTTAAATATATTTAAATAAAGTTTTAAAATAAGTTAAACAAACTTTGCCCGTCAATTCAATTTCCAGTATTTTATTAAATGATATCGTAAATTTAATAGCTGTTAGACTTTTCATGTACCCCAAGTTATTTATCTTACAGATTTCCTCAACCGATAGAATTGATTTATTATAAAAATATCATTTTAAAATCTGATAAACTAGGTACATATTTATTATAATCGACATGTGTTTATTTTCACTTTATAGACTTCTAATGTTGTACATCCTATATTAGACATGCATACACATTAAACACCTTTCTCTATTTACCTTTCTTTCCATTTCCTATTTGAACACCATCACCATCGTATTGATACCTATCTTTTAAGGATTTTAAGTGCATTACCACAACGCTAACGTTTTTTTTAAATAAACTACACATCCCCAAGTTAAATATTTACATCGGACCAATGAAATATTTACACACGCTCGTACAGTCACGCACAGAGATAAACATATGGAACTCGACTTTTCAATATTTGTGTTATGACCAAGGGAGTATAGCCCTGTGTATGAGAATTTTTTTAAAGGGGTAGCGTACTCGGATGAACGATGAGATTTTGTTTTTTGTTGTAAAAGTTTTGATATAATTCAGCAATACCGAAGATCTTTATAAACGTACCATGACCGAGATTGAGTAAATTTTTGATTATAAAATTCGCATAAAATGTTATCACTTTTTCACTTATTAAATGTATATCATTTATTTATATTTTTATTTGTTAAATCTTATAAATATTCGTAACCTATCGTTATTTACCCCGACAGAAGCCGATAGAAACATTTACTGCTTTAGAAAGAATTTAGTTCGAAAATTTAAACGCGTATTCACATTTTACGCATTATACAAGCTTGTGGGACACTTCTACAAAGAAATAGTTGGAAATTGAAATTTGAATAAAGTGTAATATTGTGAAGGGTCAGATGAAGACTGCTTCTTTGTTTAATACTAACCACGACTGTATGAAACATATAAGAATATGCACAATATCGAGCTTTGGGAACTGAATGAAGTCTATCTCGAGCAAAATTAGCATTTGTTGCAATTTTATATGCATAGGTGCATATGAAACAAACTAAATTTTTCTCAGAAACCATGAGCAGAAATTGTTTTATGAAAGTTCTCAGATTTTTCCGTTTTGGTAAAAACGTGTACGGATCCATCGCTTCAAAAGCAGACATATTCACCTTGATATCTAAGTTATGGAATAAATTCAATGAGGACAAATGAAAATGTTATAAACCAAGGGCGAAAGTTGCTGTGAACGAACAACTATTTCCAACGAGAGCAAGATGAAGATTTACGCAATGTATGCCCAATAAGCCAGATAAATTTGGCACCAAATGTTGGTTAGAATTAGACGTCGACAGTAAGTACATCATAAATGCATTTCTATATGTGGGAAGAGATGACGATAAGCACCCGTCATTACCATCAGTCGAGTACGTTGTACTGCAACTCATGGAGCCATTTATGGGTTGCGGAAGTACTGTAACTTCAGACGACTTTTCCAAGCATACCTCTGGCTACAAAACTTCTAGTAAAAAGGACTACATTAGTTGAAATAATTTGTTCAAATAAAAGGGAACTGCCAATAATTGCGAGGAAGAAAAAAGATGAAATGAATTCAATCAGGTAAAATAAAGTCCTTATTTAAGAACCGGTCATTTGACCGGTTGCGGTACAAAGACGTATATATTAAATCTCGGTACGTTCATTGTTAACTCATATTTCCTGTATGTATTCTTGAACAATAAAAAGACGCGGTAATATAAGCGTATATATAAAACTCTTTTTATAGGTGCGCGTACGTAAAATGCGTGGCACTTATGTAAATTATTTATTGCACGCCCAACTTTATGACGAAGAAGGAATAAAGTCACGATTAATGTCATGTTATTGTTAATTATTAAAAGTTTCTTTACACGGTGAATTGTTTCTAAAAGTCATAAAACTTTACTGAATGTCATATTCCAGTGAACTTTATAATACAGTACAGAGTTTTGAGTAGGCATGAGCATGCCGGAGATTACATCCGAGAAGGATCCGATAACTTCGTATTTTAGACATGGGAAGCGTGGTTTTAAACAATAATATATTACGAAAAACAGGTTCACATTGTTAATTAAATCTTGTATTTTGAAATTAATTTCACAAGAACCTCAAGGAATTTCATTAAGTCAGCAACTGTTTGTAGATATGTTAGACCCTAACAAAAAGAACAAATTTTCGAAAATTACTCGATTGTTTCAGAAAGCATCTCCCAATTAGAATGTCTGGAAGCTGTCTTCAAATGAAGCCCTGAGTAAAGTAAATCTCTCGAAAGTCTTCTAAGATATTCGTACAACCAATAAATTGCACTGGGGAATACGATTTCCATTGAGTTCGATTTTCCAACTGTTTTAAAGTTAAATAGGCATGCTGATTTCAAAAGTGTATTTAGTTTTCTTCTATCCCATCATGGTTTTTCTCTACAGCTTATATTAAAGCGATTACTCTTCGCTGTTTTGAGCGTGAGTCATAGAAAGCATTAGTGCTTTCCTTCTGGCTGAAGTAAACCTCCTCCGATTGGACAGGGGTGAGTGACGCCATAGAAGACCATTGGTTCATACTTGTCTAGGCTATTCAGTCACACCTATAATAGTGTAGTGAGACCAAGTATCTCTTTTTTGCCATTGCTTCAAATACGGTTTACTCGACCCAATAGTTTGCAGCGATTAGATATTTGCAAACAGTGGCGTCCCTTAAAATTGTGCTTTTCTTTTTGGTGAATATTACAAAAACTATTGAACGGATTCCCAGTTTCCTTTGCAGTAATAAATTACATCTTGAAAAATCAAGTGAATGATCTAGAGACGACTTTTTATAAAAGAAAGTAATCTTTTAAGTTATAGTTCTGTTTTTCTTACAATGAACACAATACCCTTCGACCTTGAATTAAATTCCTTTCTTTTATTTTTGATCTTCATTGATTTCTTTTAATACGGAATTACACTCGAAAGGAACATACACTCTCAAGTATAAACGCTACATAAATTGACTGCAAACTACAGCATGTAAAGACTGTAAAAAAGACTGTAAAAAACTGTAACTTGCTACAGCGAACGTTGCACCGTCAATGTGTACCCCACTGGAGGGTCGAGTGCGATTTATTCCAAGACCATTTATTGGTAGTGTTAGACCTAGTGTCAGCTGCAAATTCAACGGTTTTTTTAATAGAAATAAAAAAAGTCTTACCGCAATTTTACGCACTTTTAGTTCGTAGTGTTAATTATGACCGCCGCGAGCATGTTTGCAGCGATCGATTTTCTGGAGTCAATTTTCCACCACTCTTTCACACATATCGGCCGGAACGTTGGCAATTTCGTGTTCGATATTGTCCCTGAGCTCCTCTAACGTTGTTGACTTGTTGGCATAAACCAGCGACTTAACGTAACCTCATAAAAAGAAATCCAACGGCGTTAAATCGTATGAGAAAGGTGGCCATTGGACCGGACCATTTCTCGAGATTACACAATTACTGAACTTTCCCTTCAATAGACCAATTGTTTGATCAGCTATGAGGCATGCGGCACGATCTTGTTGGAACCACATATCACTGATGTCAAGTCCACCCAATTCTGGCCAAAAATAGCCTTCCAACATGGTTCAATCATCATTTTCATCGACGAAAAATATAGTCCAATCACACCTCTGGATGAAATCCACACCACACGGTCACCTTTTGTGATTGTAATGGAGTCTCTTGAAGCACACTTGGGTTTGCTGCTGTCCAATAATGCATATTTTGCTTGTTGACGAAGCCATTAAGCCAAAAATGAGCTTCATCGCTGAAGATGAATTTTCGATGAAATTCAGGATTTTCTTCAAACTTTAGCAGACTGCAATCGGAGAAGCTTGGGCGCTTCAAATGATCAAGAGACTTCAGTTCTTGAGTTAATTTGATCTTGTAAGGGTGTAAGGCAAGATCTTTACGCAAAATTCGCCACAATGTGGTTCGAGAGATTCGCAATTCCTGTAATCAGCGTGGAATCGACTCATTTGGCTCATTTTGAACTGAAACACTTACGACTGCGATATTTTTGGTACTTCGACCTGTGCGTTGGTTCACGGGCACAGGAACATTCAATATTGAATCTTTTCACTCAAACTTGTCCACTATAACACGCACAGCCTGACCACTCAATAATTTCCAAACGTTGCTAGTTCGTGAACTTCGCCATGATAAAAACGTTAACCTTGACTTTGACGTTGATAGATCATTAAAAAAGTTCGTAGCAATAGATAAAATTGTTATGTCCCTATTGGAAAACATTTTATAAGTAGTTAGTGCTTTGGCATTGTTAATTCAATTATCTCTAATTAGCGATTTAATAAATTGCTACAGTACGTAGTTATTTCTAATAGTAAAAGTTAAACACCACATACTTTTAGTTAAATTTCATAGAGAACTTGACTTGCAATATTGCCGAGTTACAATAAAGTTCTTTGTGAAACTGTACCAAGTATTTAATTTTTACTATTTATTCGTAATGTTTGACCTAGTGCCAGCCAAATTCAGTTCAAATTCGATGTTGTTTTTAGTAGAAATAAAAAAGAAGTTTACCGCAATGATTTACGAACATTCATTCGTAGTGCTACCCTTGTGATAACCAGGAAGAGCTTTATGGCGTTATTAAATTTTATCTAGTTATGTGTCAACAGCAAACAAAAATTATCATCTTGTTTTGGATACGCACCCCGGTAAATGAGGAAAGATAAGAAAATAAATTTCCCAACCAAATGTTTGCATTACGTTTGCATTATTCTCACGAAGAAATATATTTGATTCATCTGAGATATGCTTAATAATTCAAATATTTTTTTAAGATTACATTAACAATCCATAAACATCATCTGTGAGAAATTTTATCGATCTTCTTTTTAATCATTGTAGTCTTTTCACATACACTACCGTCCATATTAGTTCGGATACTTAAATAAATTTAAAAACAGAGAAAATAGTTAAAAGTAATGTATGTCAAAACTTAAAATTTTTATATATAAAGTGTAATGATAAAAAATAAAGTAATTCTAACGTTAAATAGACAAAAATATCTTAAAAAGGGTGTTTCTTCGATGAGCGGAATCATCGAAGAAACACTCTTTTGCGCGAAGAATAGCCCGTACAATTCAAGGCATCCGTTTCACGAGTTTTTCAAGGATTCTGTTCGGTATACTATTCCATTCTTTTTGCAACATGTTCCACAAGTGATTTGTTGAGGTAGGACACACTTTTCGGACTCTCCTGTCCAATTCATCACATAACAATTCTATAGGGTTTAGGTCGGGGATTTGCGGCGGCCATGTCATTCTCTATAAGGTACTATTGTTTTGTTCGGTATTTAAGAAATTCTTACATATTACTGTTAAGTGTTTGGGGTCGTTGTCCTGCACAAACACAAAATTTTCGTCGATTAAACGTACTCTCTGCAATATTGCATTTTCTTGCAATATTTATAAATAACTCTCCTTTCACAAAATACCCTCGACTCGCTTCAAGTTAAAAAGCAACCCCAAACAAGTACAGAACTTCTTCCTTGCAGCATTCTTTGACCACTCGCTTTTCTTACAAAAACACGCGTTGATTTTCCAAACACTTCAAACTTTGATTCATCAGTTCATAAGACCCTTTTCTAGTCATCCAGTGTCTAATCTCTGTGTGCTTCTTCTGCCCATTGTTGTCGTTTTTGCCTCCTTCCTCGTCGCAGTAAGGGTTTTCTTATAGCAATACGGCCGTGAAGATTTGCAGCTTTTAATCTTTTTTTCACCGTAGGAACAGAAATTTTTCTTGCACGGTCACTATTCATTTTCGCGGCGATTTCGCGTGCTGTCGGTCTCCTATTTCGTTTCTTCAGTAATTTTATACAATTATTGATGTTATTCGCTTACGACCTGAAGGTGCCGGGTCTCTGAAACAGCCCATGCGTCGATGTCGCCGAATGATATCATTAGCATTCGATTTATTAAGATGTGTCTTTTCAAAAATTCGACACACTGCATAACCTTCTTGATGAAAAGCAATAACTACAGGACGTTTTTGTAAACTCGATGCTTTTCCTCTCGGTGTTTTAAGAAGTTTACATAAAAAATACGGTCTTGTCGATGACGCGCACGCTAGCAAGTTTATTTGAAAAGCAATGGATATTTCGGTACACAAGACTCTTTGGGGTGAGGGCAGGCAAGTTTCGCAAGTTTTTTGCTTGCAATATTATTTCAAAAATAACCGTGTTTATGGCGGTACTGATTATTCCGGGAATTATCGCAGAGTCATACAATATAATAGTTATTTGTAGGTGCTCTAATAGATATATTTGCCTGCAATTGGTTATAAATCTCGTAAAGGACCTAATGTAAATATATTATTTATATTTAAACGCAATTATATTATTTTTTAGAAGAGTTTACTAAATTCCACTAGTTGTTCGAACTAATATGAACGGTAGTGTACATAATTTGAATTGCAAAAAATACAAGAAAAAGCAAATATATAATTGATATTAAATATGCAGTAAGTATAATCGATTTCATTTCTAAAACACTATTAGATTATCACAAAATGGGTCAAGTGGAGCAGTCCGAGAATGCGGCGCATGCATCTTTTTCTTGCTCTCTTTCCATTCTTTGTTTTTGTCCACAAATGACATGTGTATGCTTCGAACTCAACACTATTTCAAAGGCAAATCTCGGCGCATAAACCCACTTTTTTAACGTGGAAAGTTTAACTGTTTATTCATCAATTGTTATGTTTAAGCGTCATGTGTTTGTAATTTAATACTCTTTATTGAGGAAAGTCGAGAGTAAAAATAAACAGCACTACATGTACGTACATTCACGTTTTTATATTTCTGTATCACATAATTTACGACACAATTAATGGTATTTTTATGCACATATAAACGTCTGCCCATAATACCTTATATATATTTTTTTATTGCTAAAGTTTTTGGCTTGAAAATATTGCAAATTGTTAAGAATTAAATTTACTTTGTTGATAATTAATCGCAGACTTAATACAAGTCGAAAATTTAAAGAGCTTTGATTATTAGAGTCTAGTTTAATATGTAATATAATAATATTGGGTCTGGGAAAAAGTTCGTGGCGTTTTTTCAGTAAAATTCAACTGGTCCCCGCATGGCGCGTGGACGAATTCATTTGAACCGAATATGCTCCATTATTATCGACAATGTTTCGCCATTTTTTTGGTAGATCCATGATCCCATCGGTGAAAAGCTTCTGTGGTTTCTGGTCGAAAAACTGAATCAAGTAGTTTTCACAGGCTTCTTTTGAAACCAACTTAATTCCATTGAGAGAGTTCTGCAGAGATCGAAACAGATGATAGTCAGAGGGTGCTATATCCGGACTGTAAGGTGGGTGCATCAAAACTTCCCAACCAAACTCTCTCAATTTTTGACGGGTCATCAAAGAAGTGTGTGGTCGGGCGTTGTCATGATGGAAGACAACACCTTTCCTATTAATCAATTCGGGCCGTTTTCTTTCAATCGCCTGGCGTAATCTCTCTAGTTGTGCACAGTAGAGTTGAGAATCAATCGTCTGACCAGTTGGAAGTAGCTCGTAGTGGACGATTCCCCTCCAGTCCCACCATACACACAGCATCACTTTTTTTGGCGTCAATGTTGGCTTAGCGAACGCTTGTGACGGCTCACCATCCTTTATCCACGATCTTTTACGCTTCCGATTATCGTACGTAATCCATTTTTCATCTCCGGTTATTAAACGTTTCAGAAACGGCTCGATTTCATTCCGTTTCAGCAGCGCATCGCAGATGTTAATTCGGTCAATCATGTTTTTCACGCTCAACTCATGAGGAACCCATACGTCAAGCTTTTTTTTGTAACCAGCTTTGTGTAAATGGTTCAAAACAGTTTTGTGGTCAATGCCTAGCTCCATGCCAATATCGACACTGCTGATATGCTTATCTTGTTGGACTTTTTCAAGAATTTCATCAGATTTTTCAGTGATTGGACGACCGCAGCGTGACTCATCTTTCACATTGAAATTTCCAGAACGAAAGCGAGCGAACCATTTCCGCGCAACAGATTTCGATAAAGTACCTTCACCGTACACAGCACAAATTTTATCACAAGCCTGCGCAGCGTTCTTCCCCTTATCATAATAATATTGCAGAATATAGCGAAATTTCTCATTATTCTTCTCCATTTTCAAGTGCGAATAACTTTCCAACCACTGCACCGATTACAATGTTTCTACGCTCAAACTAACGTTCGGAAGGTCATCTAAAAAACGAGCCCTCGGTGGTGTCGCTGTGACTTGTTGTTCTTTAGTTATCGGCAACCAATGCCATCTATCGGGTAAAACGCCACGAACTTTTTCCCAGACCCAATATAATCTACAAGAACCCAATTTGACTGTCGCTTCAAAACCTTTATACCTTCAAGAATAAGCCACGAAAGTTACGTCTTATTCTCTCAGGATTAAACCGAAGGACTTAAATAAATTTTGACTTCAAAATCATTTCGAAAAACCCCTAAAGTGTCACCAGTACATGAGCGTTCATTAATGCACGATAACTTTTGAAAAATACCAGTTTTTCCGAGTATACTCCTCTGAAAACATTGATATTTTCGTTAAAGTAAAAAGTTTTGAATTGGGCTTTCGTAATGTGTTCAACACTAGATCTGAACTAGCAGAATACAAACTCACTCTCTTCTGTGGCAATTAATTCAAACTTTACAGGTAATGTTCACCTACAAAAGTTCATACCTTGGTACGATTTTCCAAGCCTCTTAGTCTCCCAGGATTAAGCTATGAGCTATGACAGTTCGGTAAATTATGGCTTCAAAATTGTTTCTAAAACCCTCGAAAATATCAGTACACGGGTATTTATTAATTCACGATAACTTTTGAAAAATATCCTTTGACAGAATTGAAATTTTCGTCAAAATAAAAAGTTTTAATATGAAGTAAAGTAGTAATAGTAGTTCTGAACAGACAGAATACAATCTCAATCTTCTTTATCGTAAAATAATTCAAACTTTAGAGATAATCCATCTACACCTACAGAAGCTCACATTTTGGTTTTCCAAGATTCTTATTCCCTCAGGATTAAGCAAAGAAAGTGAGAGAAATTGGATTCAAAATCGTTTTCAGAACCCTCGTAAATGTTAGTATATAACCACTAATTTTTGCACCATAACTTTTAGAAAATACCAATTTTTCCGAAATTTTTCAAAAATTTAAATTTTCTTCAAAATAAAAAGTTTTAATATGTACTTTAGTAGTTCTGAACAGACAGAATACAATCTCAATCTTCTTTATCGTAAAATAATTCAAACTTTAGAGATAATCCATCTACACCTACAAAAGCTCACATTTTAGTTTTCCAAGATTCTTATTCCCTCACGATTAAGCAAAGAGAAATTGGATTCAAAATCTTTTTCAGAACCCTCGTAAATGTTAGTACATGAGCACTTATTTTTGCACCATAACATTTAGAAAATGCCAATTTTTCCGAAATTTTTCAAAAATTGAAATTTTCGTCAAAATAAAAAGCTTTGAATTGCGCTTCTGTAATATGTACAACAGTAGTTCTGAACAAGAAGATACAAACTCACTCTTCTTTATTCTCTAAGGATTAAGCCAAGAGAATGAGGGAAATTTGACTTCATAATCATTTTCAGAACCCTCTAAAATGTCAGTGTATGAGCATTTATTTTTGTGCCATAAATTTAGAAAATACCAATTTTGCCGAAATTTTTCAGAAACTGAAATTTTCGTCAAAATAAAAAACTTTGAATTGCGCTTCTCTAATATGTACAATAGTAGTTCTGAACAAGCAGAAGACAAACTTACTCTTCTTTATTATAAAGTAATTCAAACTTTAAAGATAATCCTTCTTCACCTACAGAAGTCCGCATTTTGATATGATTTTACAAGATTCTTGTTTTCTCAGGATTAAGCCAAGAGAATGAGGCAAATTCGACTTCAAAATCATTTTCGGAACCCTCTAAAATGTCAGTATACGAGCATTTATTTTTTCACCATAATTTTAGAAAATACCATTTCTTCCGAAATGTTTTAGAAACTGAAATTTTCGTCAAAATAAAAAGTTTTGAATTGCGCTTCTGTAATTATGTATAATAGTAGTTCTGAACAAGCAGAATACCAGCTCACTCTTCTTTATTGTAAAGTAATTCAAACTTTAAAGATAATCCATCTACACCTGCAGAAGTTCGCATTTTGATATGATTTTCCAAGATTCTTGTTTTCTCAGGATTAAGCCAAGAGAATGAGGAAAATTCGACTTCAAAATCATTTTCGGAACCCTCTAAAATGTCAGTATACGAGCATTTATTTTTTCACCATAATTTTAGAAAATACCATTTCTTCCGAAATGTTTTAGAAACTGAAATTATCGTCAAAATAAAAAGTTTTGAATTGCGCTTCTGTAATTATGTACAATAGTAGTTCTGAACAAGCAGAATACCAGCTCACTCTTCTTTATTGTAAAGTAATTCAAACTTTAAAGATAATCCATCTACACCTGCAGAAGTTCGCATTTTGATATGATTTTACAAGATTCTTGTTTTCTCAGGATTAAGCCAAGAGAATGAGGCAAATTCGACTTCAAAATCATTTTCAGAACCCTCTAAAATGTCAGTGTATGAGCATTTGTTTTTGCACCATAAATTTAGAAAATACCAACTTTTCTGAAATTTTTCAAAAACAGAAATTCTCGTCAAAATAAAAAGTACTGAATTGCGTCTTTGTAATATGTACAGTAGTAGTTTAGAGCAAGAATAATACAAACTCACTCTTCTTTATTGTAAAATAACTCCACCATTTCAAAAAATCCACATCTCGAAACGTTTTTTCAAGGTTTGTATTCTCTTAGTACTAAGCTTAACAAGCCATGTTGAATTTAATGGAGCCTGTGGTTGATTAACAAGCCATATTTTAATGTTCCTACGATATTTTTGTTTGGTAGTTATTAGAGGCCCTTAATTTTCTAATGCACAGAGATTAATATGTATGCGTAAAATATTTACATTCTTTGAATCATGTACAAATATCACAAATCTATTTTAAGTAGATAAATAGTATTTAATTGCCGTGGATGCAATGAACATCTCTACGTCAGCTTGAACGTTTTTATTACAGCAATTTAACATAATTGATTTCTTGATTTATTTGCTTCAGTCTTGCCGTCGGACTTCCAATAACTCATTTAAGCAAATCGTATCAGTGTTCACATTTTATCGAAACGATTTTGCTCCACAATGTCATATACATAAATTTGTATTGCATATGTTTATTGGTATAGTTCAAGTAATAAGGTACGCAGATAATAAAATCGATTTATGACATATTTACTAACATTCGCAAAAGATTTCGATAACTTATTGGCTCAGTGGGTGAGGAAAAATATTAAATATCATGTTAAACATTTATTGATTTTCTCTGTGTAGTTACATGTATGGTACATAACATTTGTACGTATATTTACGTGGTTTAAGAGTGCTACTGGTAGTCTCAAGATGTGCATTGAAAATTACAAGGTGGAGTATATCGAAAAGGCGCTAGGTTATTTTAAATATGTGAACTGTAATAGGTAAATAATCCTGTTGATATTCTACTTAACTACACAAACATTCCTACTTCAATACGCACGAAAAACAAATAGTGGTCCCTGCAGTGTAGTTGACTGTTGAAGCAGTTCAAACAAGATAATTGCCTGACAATATATAGAGGGTTTTCTAACGTCAATATCAACTTGTGTAGTTACGTGTCTGTAAATATCGATTTACTTTTTAGTGTAACTCACCCACTGAAAATGATATATCGGTATATATGTGGATAGATAATAAAAAGTAATGTGTAAAATGGTAAATTTTAATGGAGACTGTGGTTGATTAAATTAATCGATTAAGGTTAATATAACCCCTTTTCACATCAATGTCCCTGTCGCACATTGTGTGTGTTTGGCTTTCGGCGGCGTATGTCTGATACGGACTGTTTCTGTGCGGGTTTTGCAGTGGTTCCAGGTGCGAGACTGTGATTAATTATCTGCTGATGACAATTTAATTTTCGCAATACGCAATACGTGGGTTGTCTTTTTTGCATATAAAACTGGAATAAAACAGTAGATAGCTTTTATAGACTTCATTGTTTTTCAAAGTATTCTCCACAAAGATTAATGCACTTTTGCAAGCGCTCGAACCAGCTCTGGAAGCAGTTGTTCCACTCGTTTGGTTGGTACAGTCAAAATTGTGTTCTTGAAGGCATCGACTGTTCCTTCTGAGGACTGGAACCTATGACCACGCAGTCCGTTCTTGATTTTCGGAAAGGTAAAGAAATTGGGACATAGGTCCGGACTATACGGAGAATGGTCTTACAATTCGACGTTTTGTTGCGTTAAAAATTCAATTGTCTTGTGTGTTGTGTACGAACTAGCATTATCCTGGTGGAGGATGATTCGTTGTTCGGGGTTGGTTTTGGGAAGCTCTGCGATAACTTGCGGTAAACATATGGTTATATACCAATCAGTAGTAAGAGTTCTTTGATTTTGTAGAGGAATTGTTTTCACATGACCTGCTTTTGGTCGTGACCATCTTTTTGGATACACTTCGACAACATATGACTTTTGTCGGGTTTTCTTCACCCCGGAACACCCAAAGAGACGATAGGCGTTTATTTTCTAGCTCGTATGAGAAAATCCAAGATTTATCACTATTGACAATGTTGTACACGTTTTTAGAGTTTCCGACGTTGAAGCGATCTAGAGTTTTTTGATGCCATACTGCTTTCTGGTCTTCGGTCAACAGATGCATTAAAAATTCAATTGTCTTCTATGCTATGTGCAAATTTGCATTATCTTGGTGGAGGATGATTCGTCTTCCGGGGTTGGTTTATCATAGTTCGGCGATGACTTGCGACAAAGTGGTCGCATACTAATCTGCAGTAACGGTTCTCTGATCTTGTAGAGGAATAGTTGCTACATACGTGACCCACTTTTGAGACAACTGTCGCGACCATCTTTTGGAGACACTTCACGAATGGATGACACCCAAACAGACGATTGGCGTTTATTTTATGTCTCGTATGAGTAAATCTAAGATTCATCACCAGTGACAATGTTGAACACCTTTTTAAAGTTTCCGGCGTTGAAGCGATCTAAAGTTTTTTGACACCAATTCACTCTAGCTGCTTTCTGTTCTTCTGTCAACAGATGCGGTATCCAACGGGAAATAAATTTTTTTAGACACAATTCTTTAAGCGAAATTTTTTGAATTGGGGCCCCTGAAATCTTCGATAATGCTTCAATCTGGCGATATGTCACATGTCAATATTCGTTGATAATCTTGTGCACAGCATGACGTTTTCTTGAGTGATTGCCTTTTTTGATGAATTTGCTCCTGAATTGTTGCTGAGACTAATCCATCTACGTTCGAATTTCCCAACCAACGAGAAAAAACGCCTGGACTGTCGAAGAATGGAAACAAGTTTTATGGACAGATGAATCCAAATTTGAAATTTTTGGAAATAAACGTCGTACTTTTGTTCGTCGTCGTGTAGGGGTGAGAATGTTAGATGAATGTGTGGTTAAGACAGTGATACATGGTGGTGGAAATGTGATGGTTTGGGGTTGCTTTGGAGGTGGACACATCGAAAAATTGGTGCAAATCACAGAAAGAATGACAAAAGAAGTCTATTTGGGTATATTGCGAGAGCATGCTCTTCCGTCGGCGATGGAGCTAATGGGTCCGGGGTTTGTTTATCAGCAAGATAACGACCCCAAACACACAGCAAAGATTATAAAAAACTTTTCGCCGACCAAACTGAAAGAGGAAGCCATACATTAATGACATGACCACCCCAAAGTCCGGACTGCAATCCGATAGAGCTGTTATGGGACTGTTTAGATCGTGAAGTGCGTAAAATACCTCTTACTAGCAAAATAGATATTTGCGAAATGCATGGACCTCTATCGATGAGAAATATCTCGACCGACTAGTTGAACGAATGCCACGTGTTTGTGACGCCGTGGTCGCAGCTAGGGATGGTTGCTTTGATGAAAGTAAAATTTAAGCTAACTTATTACAATATTACCTAGATTAATAATATCAATTGCTTGAATTGTATGTTAATAAATAAATTTGCCATGAAAATAAACAGTCTCTTTAATATCATTGCGCAATTAAAATTATCTGTAGTGCGATTAAACTTATGGACGGTAGTGTCTACTTATACCAAATTCAATTATCCAATAGAATTCTTTAATTTAAAAATAATTTTAAGTATTGTATAATGATTTGTTAACCTCTTTCCTCCAATTTTTAAGTAACATTATTTGAAAAATTCTTGTTCAATTAATTGTATACAATTACATCATCAGCAAGATATACATGAGTATTATATACATTTGTGATGTGATGATTTACATACATATATCCGCTAACTGTGAGTATTACTGCATCTATCATTAGTTATTTTACTGTCCAGAATTCTAAATTAAAATTAGTTTTCTGATACTTTTACATATACATCTTGATAGTATTTTTATATTTAACTTGTATTTCAAGACGTGAATAATTTCTTTTATTGTAAATATTCTTTACATATTGCATAACATAACAGTACATATATTTTAAGGCCGCGAAATTTATTCTTTCTGTATTCCCCGGATACCTTACATGATCGAATCAAGCCAGTATTTTGGAAACTAATATTACTCCAGAGTGCTATCATTGAAAACTTTCATTTTTATCGGAGAAAACTTCACCCTAACGCAACTTGAGTACCAACGTACGTACGAGATTTTTGTAAGGTTTGAGGCTATTTTTACCCTCGATATGGCCGCAAGCAGGAAGTACACGAACCACATACAACGAGAATTCTACACTCAAACACGTTTAGATTACCCGTACGATCGCTATACACATCTCACCAAGTGCGGTTCATATTTCTTCGGATTTGTCATCAGATTATGGCAAACGATGTACTTGGTACGTAGATACCCCCGCTACTCGTATGCCCGTGTCAGTTTATATATCTCGTTCAATTGAATATAAATTCGCAGAGGTGTGACTTAAATGAGACCGGATGGAGACAGAAACATTTTCTGAAGCGAATAACTGAATTGATAATGCCGTTTACGCCGGGCGAGATTTATGTATTGCCCTGTCATAGTTTAAAATTATTTATATATGTTTTGTTTTCTACTGCATCTTCACATTGCAGATTGCATAGGTACTTGAAACATTAGCATTTTGTTATTGCAGAAATCATACAACGTGAAAGAGCGAACAGGTTTTCCAATAGGGACATAGCAATTTTGTTTTTTAACCCGAACACTTGACCGTTTTTCATGATCTGTTAAGGTCGAAACGTCAGTCAAGGTTAATGTTTTTTCATGGTGAAGTTCACGAACGGCAACGTTTGGAAATAATTAAAAGTGACTACCGCAATTCTGAATCGGTGGCCGCAACTTTAAGAGCGCTTACTCCAATTTTCGGTCGTAATAATTGTCCCACCAGCGAGTCTGTGCGTGCTATAAAAATATTTGCTATTGGATATTCTTGTGCCAGTTAGACAAAGCACCGGTCGAAGTACCGAAAATATTGCAGCCGCAAGTTCTTCAGTTCAAAATGAGCCAAATCAGTCGATTCCACAGCGTTTATAGGAATTGAGAATCTCTCAAACCACATTGTGGCGAATTTTGCGTAAAGATCGTGGCTTATACCCTTACAAGATCAAATTAACTCAAGAACAGAAGTCTCTTGATCATTTGAAGCGCCCAAACTTCTCCGATTGGACTAAAGTTCGAAGAAAAACCTGAATTTCATCGAAATTGAATTGATGAGCCATCCGCCGCAGAGCCCTGATCGAGCACCCTGTGATTTTTTTTTATTCCCACACGTGAAAAATAATCTTCGTGATCAACGGTTTTCTACGCCGGAAGAAGCAGTTGAGGCATTCGGATTGGTTCAGATTGAAGGGCAATAAAACTATTTTAGATATTAAAATTTTTTTTTGCTATTCCCGAAATATAAACGTTTATCCTCGTAAAAGTGGTCTTCTACAATATTAGATTGTCTCTAATGTAATGTGCATATCAAAGAGCTGCTTTACTACTGCTTATTAGTTATTTTACCTCTGTTAAATAACCCACAGATATATGCAGCATTCGTGCGAAAATGTGCTTCTGAATAACAAGCTGAGACACTACTCTTTATTGCCTTTAGAACACAGTACGAAATAATAAAAATAATCTCAAAGACTATCACAAACTTTACCAAGATTACAAGCAATCTTTTAAAACAACGAGATTGTTTGCGTGTAGACAAAACAAATTTGTAAAGATGTAGATTTATTTAACGTTGTTTTAATAAACATATTAATTTAAATAATCATATCAGAACAGTTTGTAATTATTATTCCATTAAAGTTACAGAGCCACTAATAAAAAAGAACGTTTAACTACCGTTTAATGCTCCTAATACTGTAGTCAATTTTCGTAAAATAACACGTTTAATGATATTTAAATTGAGCACCAATACATACTTTACGGTAACAATGAAACCAATTAATAGATTACTGGACATAAACGGCGGTAAACTTATGCATAATATCGATTGGTATTAGAATAGGTGTACTGTCTGGGTTTTATATGAACGACGGACGGTATACCTAGGTTCAGTACAATAGAAACGGAAGTTGTCCGACTCGTTCTAGCGTACATCCTCGGCATAATGGATTGGAGTTATTGTGTAATGCGGTGATTGATTTGCAGCCAGACAAAATTCCTACAAACATTAATATCTGTAGTCTTATTCTGTTTTAAATATGGCTACACTTTTTTTTTAAGAAAGCGTGATATGTCAATTGCGTTATTTTTCTTTTCAATAATTTGGAATGCGACGTATCACAATAAAGTGGTAATATATGTATATAATTGCAATTCCTATTTATTTTCAAAACTAGAACAGAATGGTGAAGTAACAGCCTCTGTGTTTTATATGACAGACCTGAAACGATTAAAAAAATGTCTTTGGCAAGTTTTAATGTTAGTGGGCTTATTTTTGCTTTTTTGTCGATTGCAATGTTGAAAAAACAATACCTCCCACTACGGTCCAAACATGCAATTGTCCCGATAGAACGAAGTTAGTGTTCGTGTTGGTGAGCGTTTGAGAATAATTCAAATTATAATCTTTGTTCTTTTTTAATGGGAGTTTTGACCGTTGGGTTAATAAAACATTTAATTTATATTAACAACGTTGGAGTTATTTATTTTCTTTAACCTATAATACCTTTTACAGTTGCATATTTCCAATTGCGAACAATAGTATATACGAGGTTTGTTGAAAAGGAAAGGTGGACTTTGAATTTTTTTTGAAAAGTATTTATTTATTTATCAATATCCATTTTGTGCCCTTCAAAGTAATACCCCTCAGGTATAATGCACTTATGCCAGCGCTTCTTCCAATCCTCGAAGCACTTCTGAAATGCGCTTTCCGGTATGGCCATCAGCTCGTTCTTCGATTCTGATTTTATCTCATCAATTGTGGCAAAACGCTTTCCTTTCATTGGTCTCTTCAGTTTTGGGAGTAGCGAAAAGTCGCAGGGAGCCAAATCTGGTGAATAAAGTGGTTGAGGCATGATTAGGGTGTTGCTTTTGACCAAAAAATCACGAACAAGCATTGATGTGTGAGCTGGTGCATTATCGTGATGTAGAATCCATGATTTTTTTTTCCATAATTCCGATCGTTTGAGCCGTATTGCTTCACGCAAATATTGCATAACTTCCGTGTAGTATTCCTTATTAACCGTACGACCTGTTGGCAAGAACTCATGATGCACCACGCCATTGTAATCGAAGAAAATACTGAGCAAAACCTTCACATTTGATCGAACTTGGCGTGCATTTTCTCGGCCTTCTGTAAAGCTCTTTTACCACTTATAAACACTTTTTTTAGACAAAGTGGACTCGCCGAATGCCACAGTCAACATTTCAAGTGCCTTGGAGCACTTTATTCCATTTTTAACGCAAAATTTAATACATATTCTTTGATCCATTTTTTTCAAAAGTCAAAAATCGAAGAACACACACAAACGTGACTAAGCTTTTCCAGTTGTCAACAATAAACTACTAATCCAAATTGGCTGATAATGCCAACATATGACTAGCACATGTGTACCAACATAACAAAAAAAAATTTCGATAATCGAATGTAGACAGCGCGCGAAAATTCAAAATTCACCTTTTCTTTTGAACAAACCTATATACAGTCTGTCACAGAGAAAACTGAACTTTTAAAAAATAAAAACAAACGCTTACTATTTTGGTATTAATTTATTTTATTCAAAGTAGTCGCCTTCGTCTTCAATACAACGTTTTGTACGGTCAATTAACTTGTCGAATGAATTTTTAAGTTCATATTTAGAGATGTCCTTAAAGATCGCTGTCGATGCCTTTTTAATGTCTCGGACGTCGGTATAACGCTGTCCTTTTATTGGCAAGTGTAGTTTGGAGAATAAATAGAAATGATAGGGGGCCAAATCCGGCGAGTACAATGTATGGTTGATGGTTAAAATACCATTTGTAGTTAGAAAATCAGTGATAAGCGTCGAGCGATGGGATGGTGCATTATCATGTAACAAACGCCAGCTACAATTTTCACTATATTGAGGGCGCTCATAACGAATACGCGCCAAAAGACGTTTCATATCACCAAGATAATATACAGCATTGATTGTTTAACTAGTTAGTACGAACTCTTTGCGCACTATGCCTTTCGAATTATAAAACTAAATGATCAGTTCCCAAGTTGACTGGCTCGGATTATTGTGAATTAAAGCGTTAAAATGGTCTTCATTAAAGTCAATAGTCTTCTCGAACGTTAAAAATCGTTTATGTCAAAACAGCCGTTTTTAAGTTGAGAAAACTATTTCTGTGCTGTACTCTCCGTTAGCGTCATATATAGTTCAAGCGGCTTGCGACATACTGACTCCTCTGCTGAATCCGAATAAAAGAATTAGTCGTAAATGTTCGTTTTTTCTACTTGACATTCTATCAATAAACAAAGCAATCTGTACACAAATTTACAAGTTTGATCACTGAAGGTTGATATTTAACCCCTTGCCACACATAATGTGGGGTTATATATCAACCTGGAATAAATCGATAATAATTAAACCACAGGCTCCATCAAAATTACCTACAAATTTACAAATTTAAAAATCATTCAGTTAGACTATATAACAGTAAATAACTCAGACATATACGAGGGAGCGTTTTTATATTCGCAGAATGGGGGACAAGGGGTGGAAATAAAAAAACCAAATTATTTTTTTTCTTTAGAAAATTCAATATATTCACCTGCAAGACGGATACATTTTTCACATCTTTCAATTAATTTATTTATACCCTCATAAAAAAATGATTTCTCTTTATCTGCAAAATACGCCGAAACTGCCTCCTTGACTTCATCATCGGCAGTAAAAATTTTTTACCCCGCAGCTCTTTTTTCATTTTCGCTAAACAGGTAATAATCACTCGGGGCCAGGTCTGGGCTGTAGGGTGGGTGATTCACAATTTCGAAGCCCACCTTATGCAGGGCAGCTAACGCACCGCGGCTCTTGTGGACGGGCGTGCTGTCGTGCAAAAGCAGAACACCTTTTGTCAATTTTCCCCGTCTTTTCTCTCGACTAAAAGAAGCCATTCTTTTAGTCGCTCTAATGTTGAAGCATAATATTCTCCGGTTATAGAAACATCTTTATCTTTATAATCAATCAACAATATTCTTTCCGAGTCCCAAAATACCGTTGCCATGAGTTTCCCAGCTGATTGTGACACTTTAAATTTCTTGGGAGGTGCTGTGCCCTTTTTATGCCACTGCATGGAGTCTTGTTTGGACTCAGACTCATAATTATGAACCCAAGTTTCGTCTCCGGTAACAATTCCACTCAATACACCATCCTTGTCTTCATTACAGAGGTCCAAAAATGCACGCGAACACTCTACACGCTGTTGTTTTTGCGGCGGCGTAGCATTCTCGGCACCCATCTTGCGCTGACCTTAGACATGCCGAGATGATCGCAAATGTAGGATTTTTAAAAATTGTTGTACTCCAACCATTTCTGCGAGTTGTTTCTTCTTTAGTCGAGCATTCTTTGTGTACAATTTGTTTAACTTTTGATGAAATGTATAACGAAATTCAAACAGTGGTCACACTGACAACACTATGACGCTGACAACACTTTGGTAAGGCAAGGTATTTTAAAACGAAGTCGTCTTAAGGGATTCCCTTCCTTGTTTATATGAAAACTATTTTACTTGTACACCAAAATTTTTCCTGAAAACATTTAATATTTCCGAAACAGTAAACCAATGACATCTGTATTCAATATGGTCGGAATTTTCTTGCCTGGTAAAAATTTATATTTGACAGCATGTTGTATATAAGATTTTTTCCATATTTACTTGACACTCCTGATATATTTTACTTGGTAAAAAAATAGCTCAAAAACTAACTGTCTAATAACAATGAAACTTCCATTTAATTATTATACTAATCATGATACACACTGTATATCAACCTTCATCGCCCAACCACAGGCTCCATCAAAATTACCTACAAATTTACAATTTAAAAATCATTCCGTTAGACTATATAACAGTAAATAACTCAGACATATACTTCAGTATTTCTTTAAGATACTCTTATCTTCCAATCCAAGAATGTTTTTATAAAGACAGTAAATAATAGAGTTGTCAATAATAGAATGTAGTTTGTACCAATATTTAAAATTATCTGTCATTATTTCAGTGTTTTTGCTGATTTCTTCTTAATTTTAATTTGTGGCGAAAACTATTATTTTCTGCTGCGCCATCGTTAATTAAAGTCACAGAAATTTATTGCGTTGAAGAAGGGCTCGAATATTTGCCTGCCGTTTTCTAGATGCCTGCCTTACCAATTAGGCCACCGGGCAGTATAACTTCGAATCCTTTAGCACGCCATAAATTGCATTATGAAAACAGATCTAATATTCATTTAAAACCCTCAGTCAGGTTATTTCGATGTTAGTAATTATATATAAATATATAATTCAGTTGTTTACGATGGGACATTAATTAATATTATTGTCTACCCCATCGTTAAGTAAAATCACAGAAATTAATAATTAACGATGGCGTAGCAGAAAATAATAATTTTCATTAATTTCCCATCTAAATAGGTTAATTATTTATTTACAGTCTATCACTGAGAAGACCGAACTTTTTTGAAATAAAAACAAAAGCTTACTATTTTGGTAAAATTCATTTATTTTATTCAATGTCTTCAACTTCAATACAACATTTTGCACTGTCAATTACCATTTCCAATGAATTTTTAAGATCATCTTTACAGATGTCCAAGATCACTGTCAACGCCTTTTTCATGGCTTCGACGTGGGCACGTCACTGTCCTTTCATCGGCAAATGCAGTTTGGAGAATAGATAGAAATAACAGGGGGTCAAATCCGGTGAATACGGTGAATAGTTGATGGTTAAAATGCCAGTTGTAGTTAGAAAATCAGTGATAAGCGTCGAGCGATGATATCATTATCATGTAGCGAACGCCAGCTACCATCTTCACGATATTAAGGGCGCACACGACGAATACGCGCCAAAAGACGCTTCATAATACCAAGATAATATACAGCATTGACTGTTTGACTAGTTGGTGCAAACTCTTTGCGCACTATGCCGTTCGAATCATAAAAACAAGTCAACATTTTCTTCACTTTTGACTTCTCCGAACGGCTTTGACGGTTGGTCTTAGGATCATAGTGAAAACACTATATCTCATCGCCAGTTACAATAGAATACCTGAAGTTTTCGTCCTTTTTTGAGTCCTTAGTTAAGTCTGTACAATGTTGAATTCAGTTAGGTTGAGTGGTACAAACCCTGCACAGATCTTTCTCAGTCCCAAATGCTGTGTCAAAATGCGATGAATTAAATCTTTGGTAATATTTAATTCCATTTCCACGTATCGCAATGAGGATTTCTGCTCATTTATGATAAATTCAAATTCGACTTTCCGTAGCCACTGATTTTTTTGCAACAGAATGTTCGTCGTCATGTATGTCCGTACGACCGTCTTTAAATCGTTTATACCACTCACACACACACTTGTATGTGATAAACATTCATCACCATACACTTGTTTCATCAACTTGAACGTTTCAGTAAACGATTTATCGAGTTTGAAAACAGAACTTGCTATTTGCTCCTCGTTAAAAATTCAATTTTTAA
>JAVIWB010002039.1:0-29221 GCA_031893035.1 Dermolepida albohirtum
TGTTTGGCATGAATATATTGGAAAACCATTCTTGGATTAACTTTGAGGGATTCTTTAGTTCGCCTAGGATAAGCAGAATAAGCAGAAGGAAATCATCTCTGCAGATTATTCTAAGTCTTTTGAACTCATCGAGAAAGAAATTAATTATTTTGTGTAGGACGAATTTTTGATAAAATTTAGATCAAATTATAAATTTCAAATACCTATTATCATCATAAAACATTTGTTGCGTTGCTTGCCCATGATGTACATCGTAATCCACGATAAGTATTTTTTTAGCTAGATTATTGTCTAATGCGTATTGAGCAGCCATTGCGACGTTATTGAAGAAACAATATCCACAATACTCATTGGCCATAGCGTGATGTCCCGGAGGTCTTACGATAGCCATACCGTTCTGAATTTCTCCGGTACAAACGTTTCTTACAACAGACATAACACAACTCGCAGCTATAGTTGCACATTCAAAACTATTCTGTGAAAAATAAGTAAATTCAAAACATGTTAATCTTTATAAGAGCAATTGGTTACTTCATTAAAATACACAGCATCATACTTTGAGGATTCTTTTTCTAATAATTCTAAGTTAAGTATGTACATCGTTTCCAATTTACTGTATAAATCTTCAGTGTGCTTGCTGAGAACGATTTCTTTTGATATTCTTTCGTATGGCAGAATAACACATCTATCCAAAAGGCCCAGTTCCTTACATCTAAAACAAATTGTTTGGTAACTTCTTTCTGCAAGTATAAAAAATAATAACTACCTGTCTATAATCGAAATATATCGTTGAGGATTCTCGGGGTAATTTTCGTCCCATTCGCATTTATGTAAAACCATTTTATCGTCGAAGCAAAGTCCGGTTTTCATTCTTGTAATAAACTTTGCTTCTTCAGCCTAAATAATGTTATGTAAGAAGGGAGAGTTTATTACATATCTTTATACTACAATTAGTTATTAATTGATTTAATGTTCATTCATTCAAAAACATAAGTAAATACATATGTATTCTGAATAATAAATTAAAAATTAACAATAACTTATGTTTTATAGTATTTCTCTCATTATACATATATCTAGAAAAATTAACTCCTTATCTACATGCATATACATAGTTTTGTGTCAGACGATTATTTAAACATAAAAGCGAAACTAAACTATATAGTTACCTTCTCGTAAATATTTTCAATTATAATATCTGTTGTGGCTTTTGAAGCATTTTTAATTTTTAGTCTACCTTTAACTTCTTGTAAAGTTTCCTAAAATACATATATATATATATATATATGTAGTTATTTATTTGCAAATCAGTCACGTGAAGATAAAATGCTTACCTTTCTAGCCTTATTGCATGTGCATTGTCTATCTTGTTTACTCATGTTTAATGATAAAGTTACATCGATTTCAAACACTAATAACAAGTATTTTATATAAGGTTGTTATAATTAAACATTTGTTTCATGTAATATTAAATCATATATATTTTTAAATTCAAATCACTTTTATTCAAATTAACTGCCAAATTTAGAAAAACCTTGGTACTTTTCTACCCACTCAGAAACAAGATATACATATATTAAACCTTCATTCATTAGTTTGTTTACTAAATAACATACATTATATTCTTTATCAAATATATAATCAAATTACTATAAACTTTAGTAAGTTATCTTCTTAACCAATGATAATAGATAGAAAATGTAAACTCAAACGTGACTAAAACTAACTATACTCTGTTTTATATAAGAATTACAGCATTGGAGAAAAATTTCTAGAGTTGCGGTTATAAAAAACGGACTTCTTTACTCGAGAGAAACTCGTCTTTTTTAAGGTTAGATTTGATTTTGTCAAACTTTGCACAGTCAAGCAGAAAATTTTTTAAAATATTTTGTATATTAGAGTATTTGCGTTACTAAAATGTATTGGATGCAGTTCTTTTCAAAGCCATAGAACATAATTTCATTGAGCTGAGCAAAATTTATTAAATCTTTTAAGAAAATTATATAGAAAACTTATTCAGTGGACAAAAGCTAATGGTCTATAATTGTTTTTAAGACATGAAAAGGAGTAGTCCATAGAATAACCGAAGTCTAAATCTTCTGTATAGTCGACTGTATTCACTGGTTGAGAGCAAGGCAAAATCACATAGACGTATTTATGACGTACAATTTTAACTTTTTTCAAATTAATAAACAAAATAACACGTGTTTTGTAAACAAATATCTTATTTACGCCATAAAAATAAGAATTTTAATGTGTGGATTACGTAATAATACTACTGATTTATTTGAATTTTATAGGTTGTAATTTGGTCTTGGGGGTCTGTTCAGAAATTTCTTTTTTTTTTCTTTTGAAACATAGCATAGTGAGACATTGTTTGATATACACCAATTATATAAGTTATCAAGGTCATTTTGTAGTCATGTTGATTCGTTATGAGAGATGATACTAAAGATCTTAAGATCATCTGCAAAAAGCAATTTTTCAGAACTGATTATGTCGACCAGACCATTGATAAAAATGTTGAGTATAAGAGGCCCCCAGTTAGAATCTTGAAGAACTCCAGTTTTTACAATATAATCCCTAGAGGCATATCCATTAAAACACACATACCGACTCCTAGAAACCAAATATAAGATAAAAAATCTATCAAATGTTCACAAAGTTCAAAATATCTCGACTCATAAGGAATTATATTGTGTTCCAACTGATTGAATGCTTTTGAGAAATCAGTATAGATAGCATCCATTTGACATTCACTATCCAAAGTTTTGGAAATAAACAGAGTATAGCATGAAAGATTAGAAGCAGTGGAATAAATTTGTGCTTGCAATAGGTGAATACATTTTGGAACATATAGATTGTTCAAATACTTTTGCAAACATGCATAGTATGGAAACGGGCTATAATTAACTACATCACAAGTCTCCAACCTTAAAGGCGGGTACTATATGTCAAATTTTCACCTTTCAGGAAAGGCATGCGTCTTAAATGCTAAATGAAATATACCAAGGGCTGAATTAAAACATGTCTACAGTCATAAATGTGGGTACCCGATTGTGACCAGAGCTATGTGGACGTTGTAACTTGCATATGGATTTAAAATGGAACATATACTTGCAAATATATACACATATATCAATATATATATTTATTAAAATGAAAACAAATAAATCTTTCTTTTATAAAAATATAAACTTATCATCTTAATATCAATTAGGAGATGGATTTGCTTGCACGTAATTTTTCAATTGATTTTGTAATTGGAGTATTTTGTCACGTCGGAGCATAGCGATCTGTTTCAATTTCAAATACTTCGCTTTATCTACTTTGTCATCTGCAACAACGTTTTGAACATCATCAGTGTCTGCTAGAATTCTCTTAAGTCCGTCTACTTCTCCTTCCAGGTCATTGATTTTCGCCAGACGCTTTCGAGCTATGCTTTTTATCATACCGTATTTGTAATATATTTCATCTAAATCCTTTTTCGTTTCGGAAAACTGTCCTTCATCGTTATTAATATTCTTCCCCTTCTCTTTTAATTGTATTTTTGTATGAGTTTCAATGGGTTCTGGCGCTTGTATTTCTTGGACATTCACATCACCTAAAAATACAAAATATTAATTAAAAATATTATGGAATAAATATGCAAACTGTAAAAGGCCTGTGTGTCATCTGCTCGCGATGTACTGAAAATAGAATTAAATCGGAATTAGAAAATAAAACATTCTGGTAATGTGTGGACGAAACGACCGATTGTAAAAAAAAACCTATTGTTAATGTCAGTTCATACAATGGAACCACTTAAACCATCATCTTCAATCTTACTAGCTTACAGAAGAGTACAAATGTACTGTCGAAGTTACATATTTTAAGTGATGTAAATACTTTGGGAAAAATTTGAACTTTCGAGAATGTTTGCGATTGATGGCGTTGCTAGTATGCCCTCTGTAGGCCGATCTCTTAAAGACTGCGGTAATTTCGTGCATGTTACGTGTAAAATAATCCATACTTTACATCTTATGGCAGAAACGATTCGACGCGCTTACCCAGAAGTAAAATTCCCTAGCATTCAACATCTCCGAACCTCCACCACCGATTCTTACAAGTCGTGGAACATAGTTGTAGTGAATCTGATATGCTGAAACTGTGGACACATATGGCATGTTTCAAATATTTAACTAATCTTATCTTGTTTGTAATTACACTGAAAACGCTGCTTAACAGGGTGTTTCGCGTTTCATAAGTTATATATAACAATTTATTTTATTTTATTTACCTACCATCAAAGCATGTCGACCATACTTCGCACTCCCCTGACTTTATTTTGTTCTTTTATTCTTTGAACTAATGCACAATGAATGTGAGATAGATGTGAAGATAACATAAAATAATTGTTTTTAGAAAATTATAACTAAATACGTAGAGAATTTTATTTAATTATGAAAACTTACTTATACGACGCGTTGAATCTTGCATCAAATGTTTCTTCAGTCGTCTTGCTGTGAAAGGGGAGGCTCTTGGAGATATTCTTTCGCATTCGCAACGAGCCTTCAACCGTTGATACTCTTGCTGAACATTTCGGAGCTTCGAATTACTTTCTATCAACTGAGCCTTCAGCATTTCGACTTCTTTCAGTTTTTCTCTAAAATCTTGTTCGTTGAAATCTGATTGGAAAGAAAAGTCTAGTTAGAAAAAAAAGGAAAATTGTCTTTCGCGAACAATTTGCTGACGCTTATAGAAGGGTGACTTAAAATGTAGACATCCAGTTAAACGACCGCAATAAAGAAAACTCATTTTCCATGGGCAAAACAACACAATTGAACGGCTTCAGTTTGTAAAACGACGAAATTCCGAACGATATAGTGAAATCTGCGCGGTGAAAACTGTAAAACATTGACGGTCCTAGATAACGTCGGAAGATCTCAGGCTCCTGTATTATTGCGAAGGTGTAATGGGGCAAAGACAACACAAACATGTGTTGGAGGATGTTCTGCTCGCATATGTAGACGAATTAGACCCCAGTCAGGGGCAAAATTTGTGACAAACCTTTTAGTCGGTGAATTTGCAAGTGCTTTCATGATCGGGAAATTTTCCCGACCTAAACGTTATTAAAGGCAGTCAAGAAAAAAGATCACCTTTAAGAATTATAGGCCAATATCCAAAATTTTATTAATGAGTCGATAAAAGTGGGCCGAAGAAGGTACGAAGATAAGAAAGTAAGAGGAAAGGAAACGTTATATTTGCAGTTGGCGCTAATATTTTGGGCAGGAACTGTACACATCGAGACAACATTTAATAAATAGTTAAAAGTGTGTGATTTTATATAAGGTCGATGACGTGCGATGCGAAAAATTTATTCGTATTGTTTACGTGGCGTTATTATATACAACCACATCCATCAAAGTTTGGGTCACCGGCACATCCTTCGCCAATAAAATCACCTACTTTATACAAATTACACAGAGTAACAAAATGAAAAAAAAAATTTGGTGCCGGAAATCTAACATCTGATTTTAGATGTTTTTAATGTGCTGATTCCAAAAATGCCACCAGATTTTTTCTATCAGCTCTAGTTTTTGAGATACAGGTTAATTGATATTTTTTTCTGATAAAGGACAACAAATAAAGAGATAAATATGTACTTAATCGTCAAAATAGAAATTTCCCAGAATGTAATTAGCCAAATGGAGACCTGGAATTGTCCCTGACCCAATGTTCCTATACTAGGAACTACTTAATACACTGCTTCAAGGAAAACAAAACGTGATCAACGAACCTTTGGTTGCAAGAGAAAAAATCTTACTTCCGCCCTTGCATATCAAGCTAGGCCTAATGAAGCAATTTGTGAAGGCTTTAAATCGAGATGGAAATTGTTTTGGGTATTTATCACGTAAATTTCCTGGCATTAGCACGGAAAAACGAAAAGCTGGTATATTTGATGGTCCTCAAATAAGGCAACTTGTTAAAGATCCACAATTCACCACATCAATGAACGAGACTGAATCTAACGCTGGGTGTTCATTTGTTCAAGCAGTACAAAATTTTCTTGGCAATCATAAAGCAGAGAATTACGTAGAATTAGTGGAAATTATGCTTTCAAATTTTAATATTCTCGGCTGTAACATGAGTATAAAAGTTCACTACCTCCACAGCCACTTATATCGTTTTCCAGAAAACTTAGGTGATTGTAGTGAAGAACAGGGGAAAGATTCCATCAGGATATTAAAACTATGGAAGATCGTTATCAAGGACGATGGGATAGCCACATGATGGCGGACTACTGCTGGAGCCTTCAGCGAGACTGCCCTAGTAAACTCCATTCTAGAAAGTCGTATAAAAGAAAATTTTTATGTGATTAGTGACTAATGTAATTATGTAAATTAAGTTTTTGCAATAAATACTTAAATCCATGTGTCTTTGTTTTTTTAACTGTCAATAGTAATATTATATATTATAACAGTTATAACGTAAAATATATACACAATTTTTTAAAAAAATCTCAAAAACTAGATCTGGTAGACCAAATCTGAGAACTTTTTGACATTCTGCATCCAAAAATTACCCAGGAACAGTTAAAAAATCGCAGGCACCAAAATGTGTGTTGGCCTGTGTTATTAATGTGTTTAACTCGTACCTTTTCTAAATTGGAGCTTAAAACTGACATTTTCCTCTTGTTTGAGACCTGTTCTATGCTGCAATGTATTTTCTTGTAATTTTGCATATTCTCTTTCTAAACTAGCTACGTTGTTCTCCAGCAGTCTGATAATCTTATCGGAATTATTCTTTTCAGAGTCCAAAGAATTTACTCGCATCTTTAAGTCGACAACCTGAACTTCTAAAGAATTGATTTCAACATCTTTGCTTTTCAACTTCCGTTCGACTTCATCTTTTTCGTGCATTAATCTTTTTAAATGTTCAGACATACAACCCAGATCGAGATTTTGTTGGATTAATTTTTCATTTTTTTCAATTAACGCCCTCGTCGTCTGTTCTAATTCAATCAGACTCTTTCTGGTTTCGCTTTCGGAATGCTTTAGTTTTAAAATTTCATTTTGACTTTCGTTTAACGCAGTTTCACAGAGCTTCTTTTGGACGGACTCTGACTTGTGTAATGCGTACAATCTGTTATATTCCATTCTTATGTCGTCTATATTTTCTTGCAGAGCTGATCTTTCGACTTCGGACAGTTTCCTTATGTCCTTTAGAGTTGAGTTTTCCTCAGTTAATGTAAGTATTTTTGTTCGATTACTTTGCATATTCCTATTTAATTCAGCATTTATATTCTCTGCTTGTTTAAATTTTTCTCTTAAGTCTATATTTTCTTTTATACGTTGTTCTAATATACTTTTATCACATTCATAATGCATCATCATGTTATTATAATTACTATTTAAATCTTCATATTTGTCGCGTGTAGCTTTTAGTTCTAGTATAAATGCACTTATTCTTTGTTCGTTTCTTGCTTTGGCATCACGTAGGTAGGACACCTCACCACTCCTACGCGACAACTCTTCGATTAGCTGACGTACTTCCGAACTTAAAATTGCGTTGTCATTTTGTAATTCTGAATACGTTTGCTGTTCTTTTGCCTCGCATTTTAGCCTATCTAATTCAGTTTCTAATCGATGTTTCTCTTCTGAAACGACTTCTAATTGTACATTTACTATATTCATTTGATCGATGTATTCCTCACAAGTATCTCTTAACTTCTCATTAGTGTCAGATAGCTGTTCATTTTGATTTATTAAATAAAGTTTTTCTTCGTAAATATTACTGAGTTTATTTCTTATAGAACTGATTTCTTCATTTAATAATATCAGTTTGTTTTCATTTATAATTGACGAGTCCAAGCCTTCCTTCTTTTTAAGACGCACGTTTGGACTTTTCATCCCCAACTTGAATTTGTCATCAATTGTGCTTTTACTATTTTTACTCTGAGTTATTAAAATAGTTTCTAATTCTTTTAATTTGGCCCTTACGTCATTAAATTCAACAAAATTATATTCGACTTCTTCTTTTAAAATGCTTAAGGAAGCACACTTTCGTATTGCGATACTACTATCAGTTTTCGATATGTTTGGAGCGCTGTTTGTACGTTGCAGCTCGTTTTTTATTAAAAACCTAATCTCTGGATTGATTTCTTCTAATTTGGCGTCGTACATTTGTAATTTCCTCTCCAGACATTGTTTTTCAAATTCGTACAGTTTTTGGGACTTTATTAAATTGTGAAAGTGGGCACAGGTTGATGGGAAATTTTCGATTTCGCATTTATTCGTATCCCTAAAACAAAAAAAAAAAGAATATTTAATTTTAATAATTGTGGTGGACCCTATTGTTAAACTATGAGCACCAGACACCCTCTCTTTTTCTGCTTCCTTCGCCCATCCTTATCGGTTTGTATAGTGTTTTATCTGGTACAATGGTTTAATTAGACCTAACCATCTCGTACATTGTACTTTGATAACTTGCATTGTTTTCGTACAACGTAGCAAAGTTTAATTTTAATCTCGAAACACTTTCTCTTTACTGTAAGAGAGCTGGCTACAAAATAAATATCGAACCTACGCTACCTGTTAAAGTGTCTTTAGGATTCAATATTATTGTACATTGTAAACCATTAAGTCTGTGAATTTAAAACATTGCTAATGAATAGAGCGGTTAATTTTGTCAGCGCGACCGACTAGAATCCGTTGTTGTATGTACTTACCAACAAACATACACTACCGGTCATATTTATTTCCCCCCTCAGTTTTAGACAAAATTATTAAACTACCAAATGTGTACTGAAAATTTATTTATTGTACCAATACAATAGTGTAAAATAAACATAAAATAGTTACATTTTTCTTATATAAAAACTTTATCATTAATTATTATTAAATTTTGCTCTCATCAATGTGCCCACCTTTATTTTTGATAATTGCGGCACATAATCGCGGCGTCCTTTCAATTGATTTTTGTAGTGTATCTTCTGTAATTTGTGCCCAGGCTTCTTGAAGTTGTTCCCACAGTACAGTGGTGGATGATAGAGCACGTTCTCGAACCTTCCGGTCCAATTCATCCCAAAGAAGCTCTATTCGGTACAGATCAGGACTTTGAGCTGGCCAATCCATTATAGAGATTTGCCCTTGCTCTTCTAGTTGACGCAAGTAATCGCCACACAATCTAGAAGTGTGTTTCGGATCGTTGTCCTGTTGAAATACAAAGTTTTCGCCAAGAATCCTTAATCCTGAAGGAACAGCGTTATTTTCTAAAATTTCCTTGTAGCCTTCTTTTCTTAGGATTCCCTCAATTTTGACGAGATCGCCTACAGATCTTCCACCAAAACACCCGCAAATCATTATTGAACCTCCTCCATGTTTTACGGTAGGCGCAATACATTCTGGCAGAACTCTTTCTCCTGCGGATCTTCTTACGAATATTCGCCTTTTACTACCCAAAAGTTCAAACTTCGATTCGTCTGTCCACAACACATTATTCCACTGATCAATCGTCCAATTCTTATGTTCTTTAGCCCAATTTAGTCGTTTTATCTTGTTTTGCTTTCGTAATAGTGGTTTTCGCAGAGCAATTCTTCCGTATAAACCCGCTTGCCTTAACCTTCTCTGTACTGTGTACACACTAATTGGTTTAGCACGCGCTCTATTCATTTCAGCAGCAATTTCTGGTACTGTTTTTCGTCTATCGCGTCTACTTATCCGTATTAGATGCCGGTCATCTGCAGATGTCGTCGCTTTGCGTCGTCCAGATCTTCTTTTGTTGGAAAATGTACCACTTTCTTCAAATTTTTTAACATTATAATCAACGGTTCTGCGATTTAATCGTAATTCTTTTGCAATTTCGCGATTACTTTTACCCGTACGATGACAAGCAATTATCATAGCACGCACTTCAACAGATAATTCCTTCGTCTTCGGCATTGCATTAAAATATTCACAATAACTCTCTATTTCACAACAAAAGATGAACGATGACTGACATAAAATTTATTTTCCTTTTTGAATAACACATCCTAATATTGTAATTAGTTAGTACAATAACACAATATTGGTAATACCTTTCGGAAATGCAGGTAAAACTGTTAATACTGTAGGGATTAGCCTATATAATATTTATGGTATTTTTCCAATTTATGACACCTTTACGATATATCATAAACAATTTTAGATTTTCGTAGAAATTCATATGGAATTACTTCCACTAATAATATTGTTGAATGATTATAATACAGATTTTCTGAAAGATAATCCGTATTTCAGGAAACACATAAAATTGGGGTGGGCAAATAAATATGACCGGCAGTGTATATAGCCGACTAGGCAGAGCGATCGACCTTGTAAATATTCGGTACGCACTTATTACGAACCTGGTGTACCGACAAGTGTGACCGCCCTACTAATGATGCTAATTTACTGTTGTGGAGTGTATATAAACGATGAGCATTAATGATATTGAAAGACTTACATGCTTATATCGAATTCGCTAACAAAACTTGCATGATCCAGATCATCGTCGACATCACAGAAATTAGATCTGAAAAGTTACAAGAAAACTTTAAAATATCCTGCGGATTAAAGAAAATTAGTTACATTTGGTGCTGCTGATTCGGTGGAAATGTTTCTTTATTTTCATCATCGTTATCATCTACATCCGAGATACTGAATTCCAATTGTGTTTGAAATGGTAAGTTCAAGTCGACGGATTGCTCTTTTGTGAAATCGTATTTATTACTTCGCGAAAGTAAATTATCAAGAAAAAGACACTGGGAATCTACGCAAAAAAAAATTAATAATTTTAGCATTTTATGATTTAAAAGGAATTAATTTTAAGTTATATTGGGTTGGCAACTAAGTACTTTCGGTTTTGTAGTATAAAATAAAACACTTTTTTTTTAAACAAAGAATAGTTTTTAATCAATTATATATTTTCCATTTTGCTCAATGATCTTTTGCCATCTTTCTTTCAGCTGCATGATTCCGCGCTCATAAAATTTCTGGTCCTTATCAGCAAAAAACTGAACCAGGTGCGAGTGAAAGTCATCGTCATTTGTGAAAGTTTTACCATTCAAAGAATTCTGCGAACTTCGAAATAAATGGTAATCAGATAGTGCTAGATCAGGGCTGTATGGGGGATGTGGCATCACTTCCCAGCCAAGCTCAAATAGTTTCCCACGAGTTGCCAAAGATGTGTGAGGCCTTGCATTTTCTTGGTGGAAAACTACACCTTTCCGATTTGACAATTCTGGCCGTTTTTCTTTGATTGCTTCATCCAGTTTTATTAATTGTTGACAGTACACATCAGAATTGATCGTTTGGTTCATTGGAAGCAGCTCAAAAAACACAACACCTTTGTAATCCCACCAAACTGACAGCATGATCTTTTTTGGATGCAATTCAGCTTTCGATGTGGTTTGAGCTGGTTTATCGTGTTTGCTCCATGATCGTTTTCGAACTATGTTACTGTACAGGACCCATTTTTCATCACCAGTGATGATTCTTTTTAAGAAAGGGTCGGTTTCATTTCGTCTAAGGTGCATATCGCAAAAAGTTGATTCCTTGTGTTAAATGAATTTCTTTCAATTCGTGAGGTACCCAAATATCAAGCTTCTTAACAAGCCCAAGACATTTTAAATGTTTTTCAATTGTTGTGTGCGATACATGTAGCCTCTCCGCAACCTCTCGAACAGTTATATGACGATCCTCTTCAATTATGACTTTGATTTGGTCATCATCAACTTCAGTAGGCCGACCAGAACGTTGCTCATCTTTGAGGGAATAATTTCCAGAATGGAATTTTTTAAACCAATTCTGACACGTGCGCTCTGTTAAGCAATTAGCACCATAAACTTCATATATCTTTTTGTGAGCCGCAGCAGCTTTCTTTCCTTTACGGAAATAAAATAGTAAAATATCTCGAAAATGTTCGTTTCTGCACTCCATTTAAAATTAACCCACAACTAATAGCTTTAATAAAATTCACGCACTACTTGCTTCTGAAGTTACGTCAATGTGACTAGTATCACGCGACAAACGGTAAAGTACAGCACTAACATACGTTATACAAAAAATAAAGCAACGCTCTCTATTAGTAAAAACCGAACGTACTTAGTTGCCAATCCAATATATCTCTTACTTGATTTGATTTCATCGTCGCTCACGATGTTTTTAAATATTTGAGTTCTAATTTTCTTTGGCTCCAAATTAACTGTATGTCTTCGTTTGTTTTTGCTTCGCCTGTCCGGCGAAGCAAAAGCACTATTAATGAGTTTGATACGATTTTCTAAAACTCCCACGTATTTATCTCGAACTTCTTTGTCTACCTAAAAGATGAACATTTCAGAAGTCAATCAAATAGTAATAATAATCTATGCCTTCACATCCCTCATTTTAAAGTCAATTACAGGGGGATTTTGGAAGACCGTAGTTTTCCAGCTGCGACACTGTTTAATTATTTGTTGATGATGACAACTTAGTTGTCGAAATAAACGAAACATATGTGTTGTCGAAAAACGTATATAGACTACAAACATTGATGTAATAAAGGTTTTTTTTGTTTGTTTTGATTAATTTAATTGACCAGTCTCCAAAAAAATTACCAAAATAACTCTAAATTTTAAAAGGTATTTATTCCTAAAACTACTTACTGTCAATTCCCGGTTTAGTTCCACAACATTTATCAGTTGAGTCTGTAAATTTTCAATCTGTTCATTATATTTTACAAGAATACTTGATTTCTCTGGAACCGTATTTACGCATGGCTTATTCTTTATTGTCTTAGCACGCTTTGCGAATCTACGGATTGCGAAAAGCATTTCAAATTGAATCCGTTAATTTTAGCGCATAAACTTACGACAAGGCGATAAAGGTATCTTCAGAGGATACAGGGGTAATATTAATAATAAACAGAGTCTTTGCATTACCACCTAAAGAGCTCCTCAAGATTAATGTTAACTTTGAGTCTCTGTAACTTACAAATGACTTCGCTTCCGAAAGTTGAGAAATTACCAAACCCAATGTCGTAAGTGATCTAAAAAGGATTTCTAAAAATTTATAATGAATCGTAAAAACTGTAAAAATTATGGGAAAAGTTGAAAATATTTGGTCTACTTAAAGACTTAACAGACTATTGGAAGAATTTAATCTGTTTTATTATTCAATCAACAATGAAAAGCCCATAATTTTAGTTTTTATTTACTTATTTATAAATGTTCCTTCCTTAAAATGTTGTCCTGTAGTTTGTGTCTGAGTAAATCTCTCTGAACCTGCTAAATCAACGAGATTAAAATGGCACAGTTTAACTGGTTCTAATTCTTTATCAGTTCTCAGTGAATATTCCATTGTCTAGAAATGATTCATTAGAAATATATATATATATATATATATATATATATATATATATATAAAACTAAAACTATATGAACTAACAATTCTAAATATAGCATGGCTTCGACTACTATTAATATTAATTTTTGTAGAATGTATTTTCCTATTTTTTTTTCCAAATCGCATGACTTGAATAATTTGTTCACTGGATGAAGTAATTGTTTCATTAACTTCAAGAGCAATATTGCCCTGGTCTTCGCGAATTTTCACCTCTTTTAAATTATTCTTTAATAAATCATAAATTCTTTCATTATATATTTCAACATAAGCAACTCTGTAATAAAGGCTAATTATATACTGTAATAATTAAAATTTGCAATCCTACCTAAACAGGAACTTATAATTTGATCTTGAATGTACCTCATCAAAAATTGCATGAGCAACTCTTTCTATTATACCAGGGTCTTGGGGGTGACCATTCATAGTATATGTTTTCCCACTCGACGTTTGGCCATATGCAAATATCGTACAATTATATCCATTCATATAAAAATCAACTAATGGTGAAACAATTTGCTGGTAAATATCTCCATTTCCAGCAGATCTATCAAAGATTTGATCTACAAAATGGATAGTGAAGTTGAGGTTGGAGACAATATGATGAACATACCAAATACGAATTCTTTATTAAAATGAAAATACTCAGGTTCCACTGATTTAATCGAATGTGTGGTAGTATCAATTTTCCAAGCTTCTTTTAACCCCTGATTGATTTCTGTTTCTATTAAAGGGCGAGCTCTTATAGCAACTTTAATATTGTCTGACATATTAAAACCTATTAAACACATAAACAGTAATTGAACAATGTTAAATAATAAAATAAGTAACTAAATGTGCCCCTTTATTTTTTGCACATGCAGGGTTTTTTGAAAGACAAATAAAAACATCATTCTACAAAATTCAAATATCCCCTCTTCTATTCAGTAAAAGTATGTTCCGTATTACATGTCCAACGTGTGGCTGCACAAAATCTATAATCATTTTATGACATTATATTAAAGTGCATTATTTTAATTATGCAGTATATTAAATTAGAAATGCAAATGAGTATTATTTTAATATTATGCGGTATTAATATTAATTGCAATCTCGCAGTCCATAAACTATAATGCTATAATGATTGTGGCCTATTATTTCTTCGCTATCTGACATTGACATTTGCGATAGTAAGGTTTCGTCTGAGGGAAACTTGAGAGACTTTAAAGATTTATTAAATGCAGTGTATTAAAAACGAAACAAAAATGGTCGAATCCTTTTTTGATGTAATATTACATCCTTCCCTATGAGTAATGCCAAAAAACAAAATGATTGCTAAAGGTTGTCCTAAGTGTGATCAACAGGTAATTGTTAATTTTGGAGAGCTATCGAAAAATGCACTTTTAATACGTATTCAGGTTCCTGTAGCTTGTAAAGCATGTCGATGTGGTTATTCATTTTTTAATGCCAGGCGTAACTCGAAGGTTTTATCACAGACTCATGGAGATGACAGGAGAAGAACGCAACGAGTACGAAGGGAAAAACCAGACTATTATGATGCTTTAGAGTATGATAAACAAATTAAAAAGGTCAGTAAACCCAGATAAATAAAAATTACTGTTCTTGTTACATTTTATATGTAGACAAGGTCCAGAAACAGCGAATGTGATAATGATGATGATAATTGCAAAAAAGACAGTAAACCTAAGAGAAAAAAACTTAAAAAAGACGAAGATGACGAAGACGAGATTGTTACGAATTTGTCACAAGAGAAACAGAATCAGTGTTCTTTAATATTGGATGAACTGAATCGAAAAATGCAGCTGGTTACATGGAAACCCCAATAAAAAATCTGAAATTATGTGTAAAATAATGTATGCAATCAATTAAAAGTATAAAAACTTTATCTAAGTTACAGAAGTATGTTATTTCTTGATGTATTGGTTATTATAAATGTTAAAATTTATTTATGTATGTATTTATTTATATAAGTATACAATAAAAGTACCTTAATGATGTTTTTATAAGAAAACCTTTTTTCTAAGCAAAAATAACAAAATATATAAAATACAGTGTTTTAAAACTAAAGTACACTCTCTTAAAATGAAATCGGGATAACATTTAATGCCAATGACAATTATACGTGGTCATAATTTAATGACAATATAACATCTTTTTTTAATTAAAATATTAATTGCCTTAAGACAAAGACGAGGAAAAATATCTAGAATGGAAAATTATGTAAAACCCTCTCATTTATTTGGTATTTTTATCCATAAAAAATTAATTAAGAACTTCTTGTGTATATTGATTATTTGTCTCTTCTTGGTTTGTTTATTTAGGCGTTTCGATCTCGGAAATCCTTTATTAAAATAATTGTTTCCTTCTGTAACAATTTTTATTTGAAGCTTTTTTATAATGTAAAATAAATTGGGAGTATTTTTGAGATTATTTCTGTACAAGAACGGTGTTTTTTAAAATGTTTATTATGGACAATAGAGCACAATAGAACCATAACTGTAAATCTGTTTATCATTTTATTATTTCGTTATTTGAGGAAAAAGTATTTTTAAAAATAGAATTCATACTTTAGAGGAACCACGAAACGTAATTATCAGAGAGAACAGACATAACTTTTACAGTGGTTTTCTTATTCTAACATGTATAGATTTTGTATTTGTATTCTTAATATTCCATATTTTATTAGTTTCAATAAATTTCTACTGTTTTAGTTACTTATTGTATTTATTATTTTTAAATATAACTATTTTTGTCGGTATTTAAAGCTATAATATCAAGCAATACATTTTTATTTACAAACTATGCAAAAGCAATTTTAATATATGTATTTGTGCTATAAAAATAAATATGTTGAAACGTAAAATTTTCTCTTTTATTTATTAAATTACCTGTCTGTAAACCTTACTCCACCGACAAATATTTTTATTAACATATTCCTATTTTCACTTATTAAAACTCGGTATGACAGTGTATATTTGGTTGCATACACACTTAATATATACTAGTTTCGTTTAAATGTTTGCATTTTAAATTTATTTAATATACATATATTACCAATTTTGATAAGAAAATCAAGTATTATTATTATACATTTGTTTAATCTTGCTAAAAAAAATGTACAACGTTCTTTTCATCTTCAATGTCGGTGCTAATCACGTTATTAACTGCCAATACAACCCTTGTTTTTAAAACCGTTTTTCAAATATTAATTAATGAATAAATAATTATTTTGAATTATATTCTTTGTTCTCGTGAATGTAACTTGCTAAAACCAGTAAATACCATTTATTCACAAATCATTTGCATTATTTTTAAATATTCACCCTATTTTTATAAAACTTTAAGCAGCTATTTTTAGATAATTTTACTTGCATTACGAAAACTAAAAAAAGATCATGCTTGGGATAATGCAGATTATATTGTATAGACAGTGTGGGAGGAAATAGTACATTTTGCGGTTACGTAGTTATCTAGGTCAAATTGGAAATTTAATACGTATACATTGAGGGAAGCGACCGTTTCTTTCAGTATACATATTTTGCTGCTATCGAAGTATCTTTCTTATAATTACAAAAGTCACAGCGGAAGTGTATGCAGTAAAAGTTATATCTGAAGGGGAAGTCTGAAAAGGGTTGGGCGACTGGGAGATCAAGACGTGATAAATATTAGTTCTTTAAGGGCTTCTTTAAAGTAAAAAAGAGGAAAAAATTAAGGGGTATCCTGAACTATATGGTTCGATTTATTACAGTTATAGGTTAAAGATAATTAAAAATAAATAAAGATCATGTCTTGTATAATATGATGTAATGCATTTTGCAATTTTGTATAACATAGAGACAAATGGATGAATCTATTTTGGCTACTTTGGGCCTGCCTTTTTTAGATCTGTTCGAATTACGTTCGGTTTATCCCTATTCATTCTCTTCACATAGATACAAAGAAAAAAGTCTATAGGAGTTACAGCGCTTGACCATCACTTGACTTGGTCAATTAATATCGTCTTTTTATGTGATGAAACCAGAGATCTTCCGTGTCCAAATCTTCCTCTTAGTTTCACAAAAACATTAACTGTAAATGAATGAAAAGTAGTCTCCAACCTAAATGAACCCACAGAAATCATTGTTGCGATAGTTTTTCTTTTTTAAAAGTCTTTCTTGAACTAATCCCTAAATTACTAATTTAAAAACCATTCCGCCGGTGAAGCAAACAGCATTTTGGTATCATTTCTAAGGAAGTACCAATCAAAGATTTTTCAAAATGAAATGCGATCACAAATTATTCGGAGTGTTGCATTTCTTTTAACCCCAAAATGTAATAGTTTTGTCAATTTATGAAACCATTTTATATGTTGAGCTGATTTTATTTTAAAAAAATCAAGCATGGGTCTAGATCATGGTGGTTAACAGACTGTCGAATATATGAGAAGAATGATATGAAATGAATGAACATTTTTACGAAAAGAATCCTCCTTGAATGTTTGAATGTTGATCAGAAGCAAGGGCGGAAGACGTGGACTCCTTAAATCGTGTTCTTACCATCGATGAAACTTGGGCATGTTTCTTAAATCCACGAAGGAATCGATGAAATAAAGACACTCTGATTCTCCAAGGACAGAGAGGTTCTGTTCTTAAAAATTTGCAAGAAAAGTTCTTGCGTTAGTTTTTTGGGATTGCGGCGAACGAACGATCGATTTTCCCGATAAGAGTAGACAATCAATATTATTGGGTTGGCAACTAAGTTCTTTCGGTTTTGTAGTATAAAATAAAACACTTTCTTTTTAAACAAAGAATAGTTTTTAATCAATTATATATTTTCCATTTTGCTCAATGACCTTTTGCCATCTTTCTTTCAGCTGCATGATTCCGCGCTCATAAAATTTCTGGTCCTTATCAGCAAAAAACTGAACCAGGTGCGAGTGAAGGTCATCGTCATTTGTGAAAGTTTTGCCATTCAAAGAATTCTGCAAACTTCGAAATAAATGGTAATCAGATGGTGCTAGATCAGGGCTGTATGGGGGATGTGGCATCACTTCCCAGCCAAGCTCCAATAGTCTCCCACGAGTTGCCAAAGATGTGTGAGCCCTTGCATTATCTTGGTGGAAAACTACATCTTTCCGATTTGACAATTCTGGCCGTTTTTCTTTGATTGCCTCATCCAGTTTTATTAATTGTTGACCGGAATTGATCGTTTGGTTTCTTGGAAGCAGATAAAAAAACACAACACCTTTGTAATCCCACCAAACTGACAGCATGATCTTTTTTGGATACAATTCAGCTTTCGATGTGGTTTGAGCTGGTTTATCGTGTTTGCTTCATGATCGTTTTCGAACTATGTTACTGTACAGGACCATTTTTCATCACCAGTGATGATTCTTTTTAAGAAAGGGTCGGTTTCATTTCGTCTAAGGTGCATATCGCAAAAGTTGATTCTTTGTGTTAAATGAATTTCTTTCAATTCGTGAGGTACCCAAATATCAAGCTTCTTAACTAGCCCAAGACATTTTAAATGTTTTTCAATTGTTGTGTGCGATACATGTAGCCTCTCCGCAACCTCTCGAACAGTTATATGACGATCCTCTTCAGTTATGACTTTGATTTGGTCATCATCAACTTCAGTAGGCCGACCAGAACGTTGCTCATCTTCGAGGGAAGAATCTCCAGAACGGAATTTTTTATACCAATTCTGACACGTGCGCTCTGTTAAGCAATTAGCACCATAAACTTCACATATCTTTTTGTGAGCCGCAGCAGCTTTCTTTCCTTTACGGAAATAATATAAATGTCGAAAATGTTCGTTTCTGCACTCCATTTAAAACTAACCCACAACAAATAGCTTTAATAAAAATCACGCACTACTTGCTTCTGAGGTTACGTCAATGTGACTAGTATCACGCGACAAACGGTAAAGTACAGCATTAACATACGTTATACAAAAAATAAAGCAACGCTCTCTATCAGTAAAAACCGAAAGTACTTAGTTGCCAACCCAATACTTATCACTTCGATGCGAAAAAATTAAGGAAGAGAGCCCCAGAAAGTCGTCCAGAGTCGTTTTATTTTGCAGAACGATGCTTATTAAGACAAGTCGCATATCGCCATTGGAAAAAATTCGATTACTTGAACGACGCCCTTATTCATTTGGCCTGTCTTCTTTTTTCAACTGAATGCCGGATATGTTGCAAATTTTCTTTCAACGAAGAGGTGACGTGGCGACGTTGCAATTTAAACTTAAGATGAGATCATGTTGAACAAATAAAATATTTCGTAGTAGGATAAGAATTTATCAATTGATAATCCGTTTGTTAATTGCCTTCATCGCATCTTTTAAATAAATTAAATTGAAATAAGTTTTTATCTTAAAAAAAAGATTTGGCTTTCAATCCCCTGTAAGTAGCGCGTCACCCCTTTTTTTCACTTAAAGTCGTCCCTTCGTTAAATGAAATGAAATGAAATTAAACCCCGCTTCATTAGCAGTGACATGTAATTGTGTTTAGTCTTTTTTACATCTGCTAGTTTATCTTTTATTCAAGCTGAATGAAAGAGAAGTGACGACCATTCTAAGTAGAAAGTGTAAATAGACCCTAAAATATCTAATAGCCTAGTGATCAGGTCACGCTGCGGCATCATGTCAGCGCAGGCGCTCGCCTTCATTGATCTGCAAATGTCGCTGTAAGCTACAACGTGCCTAACATACGAGCTAGAGCTGGTAAAGAGGTAGAGTGGACGCTCCACCGGCAGAAAACGTCGGATAAATTCTGCGCGTCATCAACTGTGCCATAGAGCATCCCTGCCTCTAAATTGTAACGGGCAGTGGGCTAGTGGTAGCATTGGTAGCGCAGTAGCACTACAGAGGAAGAGCGTTTGAGTTAGAAATGGAAACAGTAGATGAGTGTATATAGTAGGCACGAGGTTATATTCATAAATAATTAAAAAAAATAAATACACGGAAACTATGGAATAACTAAAAATTCTTTTAAAATCAACTAAATAATAAACTAAATTAAAATAAATTTTAATCGTCGGTTTTTTAGAAATAAATAAAACAAAAGGATTAAAATAGGTTGATATATATATGTGTGTACATCGGTATATATAAAACATCTGAATGATTTATATATATATGTACGTATCTGTATGTATATTTAACTAATTTAACTAATTAAATAACTAAGTGATTTAATAAACAAAGGAAGGAGGAGAAGAATACGACGTAAAGCAATGGATAAAGTAATATTAATAAAGCAAGAAGAAAACAACATTCACCATAACTAATTACATGTATAAAATAAAATTATTATTTCCATTCGCATAATACATTGTTATACTGTCCAATTATTACTAAAACTTATAGATTTTTGATTTTCCACATGGAAAGTGAAGTGCAATATCAATTTTATTGTGGGCCCAGAGCTCTAACGCTCTTTGTCCTTTTACACATCTGCTTATCGCTACCAACTGGTATGCTTACAACATATATATTTTCTAATTGTATATTGAATCTTATATAATCTTTCCATAAGTTGTTTTTGTGTCAATATTCAAAAATCCAACTCTGCATGCTTGTTTAATGAATCATTTGGGATCCCTAGTACTCCTACAATATTTTATTTTTTTTATTTTGTCTCTTTGAATATATGTTATTATTATTTATTTGTTAGAATTGATATTATCCTTTATTATTAAATATTAATCAAGTAAACACTGACAATTTTAGTCAAGTATTTTTGCAAATGTTATCACTACCGTTGCTTTTCTATGGAAACCCCAACGATTTGTTAGCAATAGTAATAATTACTTTACGTCAATCAATTGACGATTTCTGCTGTTAGAAGCATCATGCTGTGTAAACAAAAGTGCGTCATTTCATAAATTTTTGAGTAGTGATGTTTGACCTTGGGGATTATTTGATTTTCTATTTATATTATTTTCAGTAACGAGAGAATTGTTGTCTTTATTATAAGCTGTGCATTAAATTAAATTTAATTGAATCCATTTTACTATTTTTACCTTATTTGTAGAAGAACGTCGTGTTTATGAATCCAAAAGTAGCTTCACAAACCAAATCCAAATACATTGTTTTGAAACCAGTTTGAAAAATATATATTTTAGTATTCTACGGTAAACTCTATAAGATATATAATTTTGTTAAATAATTTAGAAGGCTATTCTTTGAATTAATTTAATTTGAACAATGTTTTAAAATCACAATGAAAATGTTTGAGAGCGTAATCAGTGTTGTACTATTTGATGCCAAATAATTGCAAAGGTGATTCAAATGATTGTCCATGTTAACAATAGAATCATATCCTTTCGAACTTCGCCCGTCTTCAGCTTCTTTCTTTCGAATATTTCATATCCAAAAGAAATTTGTATTACTAACGACTCGTGCCAGGGTTACTTCATCTTGGTTAGAACAGCGTCCTTATTAATTGTGTTGTTCAAGTTTCATCTTCAATCCCATGAGTTATCTTCAGGACTTAATTGTTGCTACTTTTTCCATTGTTATCCTGAAACTGAAGCAGTTAAAGCTTCAGTTTCCCATAAAGCAACTTCTCCTGAAGTTGATTTATGGGATCGAAGGCGAAACGTTGGCAACACAAGTACCGGGGACATGGTTCCAGCTCAGAAGGCAAGATGAAGTGACCATGGATAAAGACCACAAAGGTCTACATGCCAGAATGATCGTACCAGGTTTACAAATAGTTAGTAGTTGCTAACAAGCTCAAATTTTGATGAATTTTTCTTTACCTGAATCGTATTGCTTATACATTTATATGAAGACACCGCCTTTTGTGTTCTAATGAATTATTATAGTTTTTTTCTAGTATTTTTTGCATTATAGATCAGCTACTTGATTATTGTGGGTGATGATTTATCTTTCTAAGCTTTCTTTAAGAATATGTTAACAAAGCAACTGTATACATATTACACATTTTGCGTTTTGAATAGCATTCTTTAAGCATTTTTATCATTTATACGGTAGCACTACGTATCTCATGAGACAAATAAATCTATTGATTAAGATGAATCGATGATGTACACCATTTGCAAAAATATTTGCTATCTCGTTAGTATTGGTTGTGTATTATAACTAATAAGAGGATTTAAAATGTTTTATTCCATAAAATGCCACCTAAACAAGTTTTAAAAAGTTAGGTTATTTGGGAGTAAAAATGCGTTAATAATATTGTTCATTTTTACATCTAAAATAATAATATTATAATAGAAATGTTTTAAAAGACAAGGTATGTACACTATATCATTTTTCATACATGAACCGCTTAATGTATACGTATATAACGTCTTATTTGTAATAAATTATTGCTGAGTGTATGGTTTTTGTTGCAAGGAAAACAAAAATTTGGTGAAATACATTCGCAATTTTTCCAATAAATTGTATTTATTATGTAATTCCATTCTGGAAGCTTGAAAAAATTTCGAACCATCTTCGTGATAGCCCTTACTCTGATATTTGTTAGAAATCCAATTCTTTATTAATCAGAACTTTGCATGAAGTGAGTTCTAATTTAACTATACAACATTTTATTTAGATTTTTACGATAATTATATTGTTTCCCTTTTGAGTACTCAAAAATATTTAAATTTACATTTTTAATGAAATAATAGTAGTTTATATTCATTAAATGTGTTTTTTACCACGTTTCTTCCTAAGGAAATATTTTTTTCCCTAATATATTAGGTGCGCAACTAAGTTCTCGCTGTTTTTTTGATGAAAATGCAACTTTATTGTGAAAAAATGTTTACAAATGAATCATTCAAAATATTGCCCATCGCTAGCGACAACTTTTTCCCATCTTTCTGGCAGAGCTTGAATACCGTCACGGTAGAAGTGTTCGTCTTTTGAGGCTATCCACGAATCAAGCCATTTTGAGATGTCTTCATATGAGCGGAACTGCTGATTAGCCAGACCATGTGCCATCGAACGGAACAAGTAATAATCGGACGGCGCAATATCTGGGCAATATGACGGGTGGGGTAGGACCTCTCATTTGAGCGTTTCTAAGTGGGTTTTAACGGGTTTGGCAACGTGAGGCCCAGCGTTGTCATGCTATAGAATCACTTTTTCGTGCCTCTGCTCGTATTGTGGTCGCTCTTCGCGCAGTGCTCGGCTCAATCGCATCAATTGAGTTCGATACCGTTCCCCAGTGATGGTTTCGTTCGGTTTCAACAGCTCATAATAAATAACACCGCCCTGGTCCCACCAAATACACAGCAAAACCTTCGCAGCGTGAATATTCGGCCGAACCGACGACGAAGAAGGGGCAGTTCCCATGATTTTGTTCTCTTTGGGTTGCTGTAATGAATCCATTTTTCATCACCCGTAATGATGCGATGAAGAAAACCCTTTCCTTTTTGCCGCTGGAGCAGTTGTTCACAGGCGAAAAAACGACGCTCAACGTCTCTTGGCTTCAAATCATAAGGAACCCAAGTTCCTTGTTTTTGAATCATTCCCAACGCATGCAATCGCTGGGAAATGGCTTGGCGGGTAGCTCCTAGTTCTGAAGCAAGCTCTTTTTGCGTTTGGCACGGATCCTCATCGAGCAATGCCTCCAATTCAGCGTCTTCGAAGGTTTTTGGTCTTTCTTTACTCGAACGGTCGTCAACATCGAAATCACCGTCTTTGAAGCGACGAAACCAATCACGGCACGTCGTTTCACTCAGAGCAGCATCTCCGTAAACTTTTTGGAGTTCTCGATGCGCTTCAGCCGCCGTTTTCGTCGAATGAAAGAAGAAAAGCAACACTTTCCGCAAATGACGATTATTTGGCATAAAATCAGACATTTTCACACAACCAAAAGTATATGACTATGAACTAGTTGCGCACCTAATACTTAATATAGTGCAAAAATATGAATTTGAACACGTCCAAATGTCATTTTTTTTTAAACAATTATGTATACTTTCGCAAAATAATGAATATATGTATTTCTCGTTTTCTATTCATTATAAGGCTAGCTGGATAACTAAGATAATAGCTACATAAATAGCGATTCTATCTTGTACTATTACAACGTGGTATTCGACAAATGTCATCTTTTGGTAGACAGAATAAGTATTATTTCAAAAAAAATGGTGATCGGTGGCGTAAAATAAAATCCATTTCTAAGCGTTAAATAAACTATAGAAATCAAAAACTTTTTTGTGTACGACAAATTAAAACCAAATAAATGCTTGCTTCTTGATAGAAATGAATATAATTGGTGGTGTTAGAACGTTGAACGCGTCAGCGCGTAATTGAAATCCGATTGGGATGCAGTGTTTAGAATATCTTTTCTACCGAGAAAAAAAAAATAGGCGATCGAATTCGAGCAATATAAAAAGAGAAAGGAAGGTGTACTACTTTTTTTCAAATGTAGTCATTCTGCCGTTGAAATAACTAGCAATATTTGCTACTCAAATAGAGGGTAGACCTTAGAAATAATAGGAAGAACTTATAAACGCGAACCAGGCATTTGGACCAATGCAGTACTTAGAAAGTCTTCTATGCAGAAATTTCCCAAAAACAGGTGACCAAATTCAAGCATTATAAAAAGACATATGAAGGTGTACTCCGCTTTTTCCAAATGTAGTCACTCTGTCGTTGAAATAACTAGCAATATTTGCTACTCAAATAGAGGGTAGACCTTAGAAATAATAGGAAGAACTTACAAACGCGAACCAGGCATTTGGACCAGTGCAGTACTTAGAAAGTCTTCTATGCAGAAATTTCCCAAAAACAGGTGATCACATTTAAGCATTATAAAAAGACATATGAAGGTGTACTCCGCTTTTTCCAAATGTAGTCACTCTGTCGTTGAAATAACTAGCAATATTTGCTAACCAAATAGAGGGTAGACCTTAGAAATAATAGGAAGAACTTACAAACGCGAACCAGGCATTTGGACCAGTGCAGTACTTAGAAAGTCTTCTATGCAGAAATTTCCCAAAAACAGGTGACCAAATTCAAGATTTATAAAAAGAGATAGGAAGGTGTACTCATACTTTTTTACAAATGTAGTTATTCTGCTGTTGAAATAACTAGCAATATTTGCTATTCAAATAGAGAAATAACAGGAAGAACTTACAAAACTGAACCAGGCATTTGGACCAGTGCTGTACTTGGAAAGTCTTCTCTGCAGAAGTTTCCCAAAAACAGACGATCAAATTCAAACATTATAGAAAGAGCTATTCCTCCTTTTTTGCAATAGCTAACAATATTTGCATTTCAGAGGGTTGTCAAATAAATAAAATCCAGAAATTATTTTAGGTGGTCAAATGATGACCCTTTCAAGTCAACTATTTACTAGTAGTTAAAATAATTTAATCATTCGTTTCTAGGTTGTTACGTTGATGTCATCACTTTAGACGTTATTAAAGGATAAAAGACCCCATTTCACCACCAGAATTTCGTTTTTATAAAATTAGCATAAAACGCGGTGAAAAATATATTTCATTCCGAAAAAAATGTTTTTTTTCCCATTTCGTTTATCTTACTTATCAAACCAGCCTCGTAGTTATATATAAAAAAAAACGCGAAGTCGAATTTATATACAAAGAAAGAAAATCGAGAGCTAGCTTACGTTTTCCAAGTAGATTACCGGCACAGATGTTGTCAAAAAAGCTCCGGTACTTTTTAGGAAAAGGCTCGTTTGAAAGACGTAATATATATTCTTCAGCGAAAGCGCCATAGGTAAATCTATTTTTATCTTTTAGACGTGATGAAATATTGAAAATATTGAGTTACACGTGTTCTGGGACATATGGTGAATTGATAGCAAAACTTTGAAACTGTATATTGATATTAAAGCTTCGTTTGTTAGTCTCATATACGACTAAACGTTTTTCACGTATCACTGGTCTTTGTTTAGATCTATAGTAAAATTACATGAACATTTTTATATTACAAAATTATTTTAAAATTATCAAATTTATCACTTTTTGTTCTGAAAAATTTTCGATTTGTTACTGTGTTTTAGGCACATTTTAATGCCTTGATGAAAGGAAGAATTGTCTGCCTGTTTCGACAAGTAATTCCAAAGAAAGCAGGATTACTTTCAATAATTTTTCAGAGCAGACCTTGTATTAATTTAATGTCTATTAATGTATGATTAAGTTCGCGTTGTGTTTATCTATATTTAACCCAAACAATAGATCTGACAGTCAAATTATTACACGTTCCCTATGGGTAACATTATATAATACGTATCTTTCCCTATTAATCCAGAATGGAATGACATTAAATCTATTTAGCGAGATAATGAAGCCCTACTTCATTAAGCCGAAGCATCCTCGATGTATCGCTGTATCTACGTTCCCGATTTACAATATTATAATTGGTTCGTCATTGTTGAGTTTTGATTAAATTTAATTTCGTATTAACAATTGCGCATTTTTATAAATGGTTCAGTCGTCATTTCAAATTTATTTTCAGAATCTTCGGCTGGGTACAATGAAAAGAAACTTCTTCACAAATTGCTCGACCATTACAACGTGTTAGAGCGTCCAGTTGCTAATGAATCGGATCCTTTACAATTAAGTTTTGGGTTAACACTTATGCAAATAATCGATGTGGTAAGTACATAGGTATTTATGAAAAGTATATCGAAACTTAGTATTTATTCTCGCTACAAATTTTCGACGAATATATTGGGTTGGCAACTAAGCACTTTCGGTTTTGTAGTTTTATTTTAAACAAAGAATAGTTTTTAATCAATTATATATTTTCCATTTTGCTCAATGACCTTTTGCGATCTTTCTTTCAGCTGCATGATTCCGCGCTCATAAAATTTCTGGTCCTTATTAGCAAAAAACTGAACCAGGTGCGAGTGAAAGTCATCGTCATTTGTGAAAGTTTTACCATTCAAAGAGTTCTGCAAACTTCGAAATAAATGGTAATCAGATGGTGCTAGATCAGGGCTGTACGGGGGATGTGGCATCACTTCCCAGCCAAGCTCCAATAGTTTCCCACGAGTTGCCAAAGATGTGTGAGGCCTTGCATTATCTTGGTGGAAAACTACACCTTTCCGATTTGACAATTCTTGCCGTTTTTCTTTGATTGCTTCATCCAGTTTTATTAATTGTTGACAGTAAACATCAGAATTGATCGTTTGGTTCCTTGAAAGCAGCTCAAAAAACACAACACCTTTGTAATCCCACCAAACTGACAGCATGATCTTTTTTGGATGCAATTCAGCTTTCGATATGGTTTGAGCTGGTTTATCGTGTTTGCTCCATGATCGTTTTCGAACTATGTTACTGTACAGGACCCATTTTTCATCACCAGTGATGATTCTTTTTAAGAAAGGGTCGGTTTCATTTCGTCTAAGGTGCATATCGCAAAAGTTGATTCTTTGTGTTAAATGAATTTCTTTCAATTCGTGAGGTACCCAAATATCAAGCTTCTTAACTAGCCCAAGACATTTTAAATGTTTTTCAATTGTTGTGTGCGATACATGTAGCCTCTCCGCAACCTCTCGAACAGTTATATGACGATTATCTTCAATTATGACTTTGGTCATCATCAACTTCAGTAGGCCGACCAGAACGTTGCTCATCTTTGAGGGAAAAATCTCCAGAACGGAATTTTTTATACCAATTCTGACACGTGCGCTCTGTTAAGCAATTAGCACCATAAACTTCACATATCTTTTTGTGAGCCGCAGCAGCTTTCTTTCCTTTACGGAAATAAAATAGTAAAGTATGTCGAAAATGTTCGTTTCTGCACTCCATTTAAAATTAACCCACAACTAATAGCTTTAATAAAAATCACGCACTACTTGTTTCTGAAGTTACGTCAATGTGACTAGTATCACGCGACAAACGGTAAAGTACAGCACTAACATACGTTATACAAAAAATAAAGCAACGCTCTCTATCTGTAAAAACCGAAAGTACTTAGTTGCCAACCCATTAATATATTAAATATAAACGGGATTTGTTTCATTCATGAGAGCAGAAGTTATTTTTTACGAAAGCTTGATTGTGACAGCAGCTAATTGGACACGGATGCTTCGACGTCCTCCTCGAAACCTTCTTCTAGTGGCCCATATGAATGATAATCACTTGGTGATAAGTCGGGAGTGTAGGGTCACTTCCAATAGCTGCAATTTCTGTTTTCGAAGCGCCCATCTTGCGGAGACTTTTCGAAATTTGAGATCGTCAGTGATGATTGTTTAAGCATTGCTATAGCTTATTCCGACCTTAGAGGCGATTTTAGAAAAGACTATTTTAAATGCGTCAGCGTTCAGCGAATGAAATTTCGTGTAATTTGCAAAGGTTGACATTTGATAAATCAATTTTCTACCACCTGCTACTAAATTCGTTGAAATGTAGCTATTTTCAGATCAAAAGGTGTATATTAACACATTGACTAAGTTTTATTAACATTAACATTAACATATATATATATATATAGGGTGATTAATTTATTTCTAAGGGGTCGTCGCATCTTCATTTCGAATTTCCATAATCTCTTGCTGGGGTATATTGTAACTGTCACGTACTCATCGACACCTTCTCTTTATTTTCCTTCTTGCCTATAAGATGCATTTGAACAGTCTTCTTGTCCAACATCTTCTTCCATACTTTTAATGTAACGAAACCACACTAGTTGCTTTCTTTTAATCTATAGTTTTATATTCGTATCTACTTCCATAGTTTCCGTTGCTGATTTACTTTCTATTCTTTCTGTCCGTGATTTCTTTCAGCTTCTTCCCAGAACACCCATTTCTCATGCAATTATATTAGTTTCTAAAAGACGTGGAACTACGTCATGACTATTCACCAATCGAAATGTACAATAAATAAAATTTAAAAAAATTAAAAAACTGTTAACATTAT
>JAVIWB010002040.1:0-295332 GCA_031893035.1 Dermolepida albohirtum
CACTTGCTCGAAAATTTTGGCAGCAGAGAGAGCATGAAACCTAATACGCCTAAACGACATTTGGAAACTAAAATTAAAATTATATGAAAAGCAAAAATCACTTTTCAAAAAAGGTTTTTTTGTGAGTGTAAAGGCTTTACTTGCCTCTTATAACGTTTCATATAAAGTAGCCGGATATAAAAAGTCTCACACCATTGATAAAGAATTAATTAAAAATTCGACCAACTGTGACCGACCAAACTATGTTTGAAAATAGTTTTGTCAAACAAGTGCAGCCTATATCTCTAGAAACATTACTGTTACATGTCGAATATGTGATATGGCTGAAGATGTAAAGTATTATCTTTTCGGGAAGTTGCCAATAGAACTCAGAGCAGCACCACTTGCATTATTTAATAAATAAAATTATTTTGTAAAGGGGAGTGATGGTACTCGTAAAACGGAATACTCCGAAGTTTCCAAGCACTTGTAAAGTAAAAATCTCCACGGTGTCTCTGGATACATATGATTCACAGTGTAGGTCTGAATACTGCGCTTACGACGGTTTCAACTCTAATAAATATTATCAAAATGAGCCCCGTTAAGTCAAGAATCTTTGTTGCACTTTGTAGAGACATAGGTGCAGGACATTCATCGTCAGTGTTTTATAGTGATTTAAGATGGTTTTCAAGGGTGGAAATTTTGCATCGTGCTCATGAATTAAGAGACGAAATCTTAATTTTTCCAGAAGAAGAAAACAGATGGGATTATTCATATTTATCATAAAATTCACCTACTTGGTCGATATATTCGAGAAATTACATTCCTTGAATCTTCAAAGAGAACACACATATTTTGGTTACGTGTTAAAAAAATTAATGCTTTTTTTGGAGAAAATTGGAATTGTGTAGCAGAAATATAAAGCAAGAAAATGTAGAAAGAGCAACATGTTAAAGTTTTTGTAACTACTAAAAATCAGTTGAATTTGATGGAGCCTGTGGTTGATTGACTTGATCAATAAGGTTGATATATAACCCCTTTCCACATTAACTTTTGTAAATTCTGTATACGCATTTCGACAACCAAGTTGTCATCATCAGCAGATAATTTCAAAAGTGTCGCACCTGGTAAAACACGGCGAAAAAATTGTACGAAAATCAAACTCCGTCGTACAGTGTACATCTCGGTTTTGAGCGGTGTGGATCGCGTACGGAGTTTGATTTTCGTACAATTTTTTCGCCGTGTTTTACCAGGTGCGACACTTTGAAATTATCTGCTGATGATGACAACTTGGTTGTCGAAATGCGTATACAGAATTTACAAAAGTTAATGTGGAAAGGGGTTATATATCAACCTTATTGATCAAATACTAAAAATCATTTAGCCATGCTGGCAAAGTATTATGAAAAGTATTTTTTTGCTGACAACTTCATGGCAAGTTACGAGTGGATTAGGGATCCATTTTAAAAGAATCCCAATGTCTCACAACTTCCTAAGAAGACATCTTCATAGAACATGAGTTCAATGCACTTTTGCATTAATTTAAACCAATCCGAAAAGCATTGCTGCCACTGTGAAGGCAGTATCTCCAAAATACGAGTTTTGAATACCTCAACTGCCTCTTCCGGCATAGAAAACCGTTGACCACGAAGTTTATTCTTCACGTGTGGGAACGAACAGAAATCACAAGGTGCTAGATCAAGGCTGTACGGCAGATGGCACATGAATTCAATGTTTTGCCTGGTCAAATATTCGATTGTTTGAACCGACCTGTGAGAGCTTACATTTTCATAGTTGAGAATGATCTGCCGTTTTCGTTTGCTTTCCTTATTTCTCCAAAAACTTTTGGCAAACAAATAGTTGTGCACCATTCAGAATTAACCGTTCTACAAGTCTCTAAAGGCACAGTTGGAACGTCACCGGCTTTTACGAAAAAGCAGGCTTCCATTTCTTTTGATGTGTTTTGAGCGCGTTTTGTTGGTTATGACTCATCTTGGAATAACCACACAGTCGGCTGCTATTTACTATCGGGCTCATACGTATAGATCCAAGATTTATCATCTGTGTCGACTTTATAAATGTTCTTTGAAGCACCGCTATTGTATTTTTTGTGAATTTCTTGGCACTATCGACACGAGTCCTTTTTTGAGCGGTTGTCGAATTATGTAGTACCCAATATGAACATAGCTTCTTAACGGCTAAATGTTCATGCAGGATTTTATGCACGCTGATGTTACTAATATCTAGAGATGCCTCAATCTCACGGTATGTCACATGACTGTCTTGCATTGTCAATTCAGACACTGCATTAATGTTTTCCGACACATCAACATTTGTGGGACGACCTCCACGTAATTCATCGTCCAAAGAACGCCGTCCAAGTTTGAATTGACTGTACCAACGATATACTCTAGTTTTCGACGGTACTTCATCACCATATAAAGAATTCAGCTCGTCGATGCATTCGTGTTGAGATAATATACGCCGAAAGTTATGAAAAATAATTGCACGAAAATGTTCGCGAGTTAATTCCATTTTTTCGCTGGCATAAAATTTTCAAGTTACTGTCAACAATAGAAATAATGACCTGATAATAAAACTGTCAACTGTCAAGGTAAATACATTGTCAAAAAGGACAAACTTCACGATGCAATCATCAGATCGGAAGCAACACTAACAGTGTTGCTAGTTTCCGAAATATAAACGGCTACCCTCGTAGTAGTCATTTCTCGATATATAAAAGAATGTTTTTGAATCCATCAGTATATATCACTAACTAATTTCTATATTCTTCAACCAGATAAGATAAAAGATCTATCTTTTCGTATTTCAGTTTGTACATTATCTACCTAAAATTTCCATAAATATATTAATCACTATACTTTCCTGAAACAAACAGTGTTATAATAAAATTGTAATTTCAGGGTTATTAAAAAGCAAATACAAAAACAATGAAGCTGATGTGTAATTATATAAATTCTGTTTTATTTAAACAAGTTTTGCAGATACGCGCAAATTAGCTGCTCTTTTCTTGTAAATGTTAAAGTATTTTCGAGATATATAATGGAAATCAGTCTCCTAGATTGTCAACGTTTAAACTGTTAATCACCTTGTAAGTTAACACCATAATTAAATTAATTTCTAAAGTTTTACATACTCCACAATAAAAAAATTCTTACTTATTACTCTACGTCGAAATATACACTACAATACTTTTAATAGTCTGTATGATACTATGTGTATATATATATATATTACACGTTAGATGTATTATTCATACATAGAAAACTACTATCACAAATTAAAAATGCAATACCTAATAAAATAACAAGTTGTTAAGCTTATAAATAAAACAGCAATTAATTTTGCATATACTGTTTAAAAGCTTATGTCAAGGTTATTCCTCATGCACTTTACTTCAAGTCCAAAGTTGCATCTCATCTTTCTTCTTGACCTTTTTCTTGTGTTACGCAATCCCTCAGCGCAAAATTTTGACACGCCAAGTTTTTTTACTTATTCAATGAGTTTTTTAACTAAATAGCTACGTAATTATGGCGATTATAGGCGCCAGATTAATGTATCTGTCTATTTACACTCGTTCACCACCTGCGTTTCATATCGTTGACACGTTTTCATCTATGTAATGTGAACACGTGCCTGAAGTATTAAATAATAATTGCAATAATACAGTTAAGACACCTCGGATTCTTTTCGCGGACAAGGTTTCGCGTTTTCTCACTTTGTTCTCTTTATTATGATAGGAGTTAGAATACCGCGACTATACAAGGTTATCTAAAATTCTTACGTTCCATAACTGCCTGCAATCAACTTAAATTTGGCAAATTTTTGTGTTTTCTGAATACCTTTTTTGAGACTTGGGGTTCCTCTTAAGTCTTTGAAAGCGATGAAGTATAATAAATATGAACTTAAATCTAAAGGCTGTCACAAAAATGTGTATTGTAACACTGGAGAGTAATGTGATAAATAATATAAGACAGATTTTTGTTTTCTAGATGATTTCAATCAAGAACGGAGGGAAAAATTCCATCAAGGCATTAGGATTATGGAACGCTCACATCAAGGATGTTGGTATATCCACAGAATGGTATGCTAAAAACTCTTATAAAAGAAAACTTTTAACTGATAAGTGATGGATGTACGTTTATCTATTTTGTTAAATAAATATCTTACTTATGTATTTTTTGTGTTCTTAAATAGCAGATGGAACAAATAGTAATGATAATAACGTGAAATGTACATAAGTGTAAAAACAAGATGATTATATTCTAAAAGAGGCCAATATAGCGTATTTCAAGAACTAGAGACAACGTAATCAAAAAACGGCTTAATATATGATCAATACATGACAAAATTGGAGAGAGGCATCTGGAACGATGGCATTTGGTTCATAATAGTGACAATAGTATAATTGAAATAGTATACGTAAAGATATACACAGTAAAAAGCGCAAGAGAGAGAGACTAAGACGTTCATAGGAAGAGGAAATCCAAGATGGAAAATTATATGTATAACTAAAACTCAGTCTTGGGCTCAACGGTAGAAAAGTTCCAAATTTAAGTAAGCAACGTTTATTTCCCTCAGAGTTTGATTTAGCTGGAAGTGGGATTCGAAATGCTTCGTTTGATCCAAACTTCTTCTCAGTCAGGTACAGGTTGAATTTTGAAAGTACGTGAAAGTCACTTGAAACTAGAACTGACGAATAGGGTGGCTACGGCATAATCTAAAATCCTAGTTTCCATTTTTTGCAGACAATTCGACTGGTATCAGAGGGCACATTGTTGTGATGGAAGAGAATTTTCTTATGGATATTCTAAGCTATGGGTGTTAGCAAAAAGTGTATGTAGGCAACAAACGGCCCGCGGGCCGCATCCGGCCCGCTGTAAGATTTGCGCGCGAGACATTGTCGTATTATTTCATGTCTAATATCTATCGCTAAAAATTATGAACACTACTTTAAAACACTACTTCAAAATGCGCTACTTTTAAACGCGGCCCGCGAACGTATTTGCATATTAAAGTTTGGCTCATAACATGTCAAAGGTTGCCCATGCCTGGCATAAAGCATAGTATGATCCGTTAAGGGCTTACCCAAGATAGTCTATGAGAACTATCCTCTTAAAATCCCACAACAATCGTAGCTATCCCCTGCTATTTAGAAACGTTTTGGTTTTTTTAGAGGGAGGGTTGCAATGTGTCTACTGTTAAGACTGCTGTTTGAATTTAAGAACATTGTGTTGAAGCAAGTTAAGCTATTTCATTAATGTTTAAACGTTTTTCCATCGTATCATTAATTTTATTGATCACTTCCATAGTTGTTGCGGTTTCTTATAGCCCTGCTCGGACAACCTCGATGTTCGTATCACCATATCAAATTTGTAGTATATTCAATAAGACTTCAGATGTGTTCCAAGGCAAGGTTCTCCGAAAGATAACGCTAGTTGTCGAGCTTTGCTCCTCGCAAATTGAACCCCGTATATATAATATTAGTATTAAAGCTCTTATTTGGAACCAGTAAGAAATGCAGCATCAGATGTGAAAATACTAACAAAAATACTTTTGACGAAAGTGTCTGAAATTAGGAGAAGAAATATGTTATTAGAAGTATATTGAGAATAAGAAGTATTATCACTTAAATAGACACGAAAACTCAGATGGTATGGATAAAATGTCAGAATGTTGGAAGACAGGACTGTTTTGGAAGTGAGATTATGCCAAAGGTGAGATAGAGAGGTAAAGGCAGACCAAGAAATACATAGGAAGCAAGTATTGCAAAGGTATAGGCGAGAAAATATTTCTCGCGAGAGAAGGTGAAACAAGTGTTGCAAAACTATCGTCACCTCTACACTTTTGGTAAAAGACGAAAGAAGATGTTGACTATAAACTTTCTTTAACAAATATCACTATTAATACTATTATTAATAAATGCAAAGAAACCTGTAATATGCAGACTTTTCTATAAAAGATCTATAGTTGATTATTTTCTGTAATTACTTAGTAGCGATTCTGGAAAAAAGTGAAGCTCTTTCTTATGCCTATTTTAAATAATTTTACTTCTCAACTGGCTTGCGACATCCATGACATTACATTTTATAACAAGTTACCGTGAAGGATAAATTTAAGATACTGACTTAACTGAAAAGTATTTCCGGTTGAATAAAGAACATCTCTATTGTCCACGATTGATTGACAATTGATTGAGATACGTGTCATTTATCCGATAATGGATAATACATTTGGTAGTGGAAATTGTGAGTTAGATATACTACAAGTTTATTGTTACTTATACTTATTACTTTCCTAGAAAAAAAATGAAAGAAATAGGTACAAGAATAGTTGTGTCGCCTTCAATCGCTACACTACCTCGTCAATTCCGGTGTAGGAGATGAAGAGTTGGTAACCATCGACATCTGTTCTACCTGTTACATCTTCCATCATCAGAGAAGAACAGCTAAAACAGCTAAAAGAGTTATGGAAACAGGTAGAATAGCTATCGGCGCTGTCTTAACATAACACCTTCTTGCACAATCGTCCATATCCTACACCAAAAATAACAATGGAGAGTAGTGGTGGGGGTGGAGCATGTGCCTCATACCTACTAATGGTACACTAGACTTATATTTTTTATTGAAATACATATTAAATCCACGACACAATTTTAAAATTTAAACATCCGAATTAGAAGATTTAAATTTAATTAACACATTTCATAAATTTGTAACATTTAATTTTTATATTGTTATAACACAGACGATACACTACATCACTGAACTTATTTTGCAAAATTATCTTTAATTAATTGTCTGAAAAAATGTAAAGGAATATGCGTTTGTAATAAAAAAATTAAATGTTAAAGCAAAAATAAATAAATAAATAACTAGAAAATGGGGTATTTCCCCTGAAACGTCGTTAATAAAAGCTGAGTATTTTAGCGTCCCCTTTTGGTCGAAATACTCAAATATAAAATAATAAAGTTTCTAGTTAAAAAAAATGAAATTATATTTTAACATGAAAGTGTATTCTTCATCAATTTCTTTAAAGACTGTTGAGTCTTGTAGTACAATAATGTAGAATAATAGCATGAATATATAACGGCAAACCTAATTTTTAGCCAAAAAATTGCTTAGATTATAATTGACAAATACGAGGATAGTTTGACAAGTAGTGAGAATGACACATAGGTGGCGCTCTAATTGGTAAAACAAATGCACTGTAATTTAGGTTGCCTATTTATATGCTTACATTCCGATATTTAGATAAATCGGTTGATTAGTTTATTTTTGACAGCTGATTGGAAAAGAAGCAACACGTCGTTATTATTATGAATGTTGAACAATCCTTTAGTTAGCCAGTATTAACAATAGCTTGCATAATGTCAGTGACGCGAAAATGTCTCGCAAAGGTGGATTGTTAACTGCGACGGATGTAAGTATATTTTCGAGTCGTTTTCCTACGTTGGAATACAGAACTATAATTAAATGTGGTACTTGAAATATTAGTGTTTTGCCGTATAACGTTATGGACTGTACGTTACTCTGAACCCGGAGATTTGTTCAACATTAATTATTATTTACATAGGATTTTAGACTTAAAACTTAACTTACGATGTACGAGGATAGTTTGACAAGTAGTGAGAATGACACATAGGTGGCGCTCTAATTGGTAAAACAAATGCACTATAATTTAGGTTGCCTATTTATATGTTTACAATCCGATATTTAGATAAATCGGTTGATTAATTTATTTTTGAAAGCTGATTGAAAAAGAAGCAACATGTCGTTATTATTATGAATGTTGAACAATCCTTTAGTTAGCCACTATTAACAATAGCTTGCATAATGTCAGTGACGCGAAAATGTCTCGCAAAGGTGGATTGTTAACTGCGACGGATGTAAGTATATTTTCAAGTCGTTTTCCTACGTTGGAATACAGAACTATAATTAAATGTTGGTACTTGAAATATTAGTGTTTTGCCGTATAACGTTATGGACTGTACGTTACTCTGAACCCGGAGATTTGTTCAACATTAATTATTATTTACATAGGATTTTAGACTTAAAACTTAACTTACGATGTACGAGGATAGTTTGACAAGTAGTGAGAATGACACATAGGTGGCGCTCTAATTGGTAAAACAAATGCACTGTAATTTAGGTTGCCTATTTATATGTTTACATTCCGATATTTAGATAAATCGGTTGATTAGTTTATTTTTGACAGCTGATTGAAAAAGAAGCAACAAGTCGTTATTATTATGAATGTTGAACAATCCTTTAGTTAGCCAGTATTAACAATAGCTTGCATAATGTCAGTGACGCGAAAATGTCTCGCAAAGGTGGATTGTTAACTGCGACGGATGTAAGTATATTTTCGAGTCGTTTTCCTACGTTGGAATGCAGAACTATAATTAAATGTGGTACTTGAAATATTAGTGTTTTGCCGTATAACGTTATGGACTGTACGTTACTCTGAACCCGGAGATTTGTTCAACATTAATTATTATTTACATAGGATTTTAGACTTAAAACTTAACTTACGATGTACGAGGATAGTTTGACAAGTAGTGAGAATGACACATAGGTGGCGCTCTAATTGGTAAAACAAATGCACTGTAATTTAGGTTGCCTATTTATATGTTTACATTCCGATATTTAGATAAATCGGTTGATTAGTTTATTTTTGACAGCTGATTGAAAAAGAAGCAACAAGTCGTTATTATTATGAATGTTGAACAATCCTTTAGTTAGCCAGTATTAACAATAGCTTGCATAATGTCAGTGACGCGAAAATGTCTCGCAAAGGTGGATTGTTAACTGCGACGGATGTAAGTATATTTTCAAGTCGTTTTCCTACGTTGGAATACAGAACTATAATTAAATGTGGTACTTGAAATATTAGTGTTTTGCCGTATAACGTTATGGACTGTACGTTACTCTGAACCCGGAGATTTGTTCAACATTAATTATTATTTACATAGGATTTTAGACTTAAAACTTAACTTACGATGTACGAGGATAGTTTGACAAGTAGTGAGAATGACACATAGGTGGCGCTCTAATTGGTAAAACAAATGCACTGTAATTTAGGTTGCCTATTTATATGTTTACATTCCGATATTTAGATAAATCGGTTGATTAGTTTATTTTTGACAGCTGATTGAAAAAGAAGCAACAAGTCGTTATTATTATGAATGTTGAACAATCCTTTAGTTAGCCAGTATTAACAATAGCTTGCATAATGTCAGTGACGCGAAAATGTCTCGCAAAGGTGGATTGTTAACTGCGACGGATGTAAGTATATTTTCAAGTCGTTTTCCTACGTTGGAATACAGAACTATAATTAAATGTGGTACTTGAAATATTAGTGTTTTGCCGTATAACGTTATGGACTGTACGTTACTCTGAACCCGGAGATTTGTTCAACATTAATTATTATTTACATAGGATTTTAGACTTAAAACTTAACTTACGATGTACGAGGATAGTTTGACAAGTAGTGAGAATGACACATAGGTGGCGCTCTAATTGGTAAAACAAATGCACTATAATTTAGGTTGCCTATTTATATGTTTACAATCCGATATTTAGATAAATCGGTTGATTAATTTATTTTTGAAAGCTGATTGAAAAAGAAGCAACATGTCGTTATTATTATGAATGTTGAACAATCCTTTAGTTAGCCACTATTAACAATAGCTTGCATAATGTCAGTGACGCGAAAATGTCTCGCAAAGGTGGATTGTTAACTGCGACGGATGTAAGTATATTTTCAAGTCGTTTTCCTACGTTGGAATACAGAACTATAATTAAATGTGGTACTTGAAATATTAGTGTTTTGCCGTATAACGTTATGGACTGTACGTTACTCTGAACCCGGAGATTTGTTCAACATTAATTATTATTTACATAGGATTTTAGACTTAAAACTTAACTTACGATGTACGAGGATAGTTTGACAAGTAGTGAGAATGACACATAGGTGGCGCTCTAATTGGTAAAACAAATGCACTGTAATTTAGGTTGCCTATTTATATGTTTACAATCCGATATTTAGATAAGTCGGTTGATTAATTTATTTTTGAAAGCTGATTGAAAAAGAAGCAACAAGTCGTTATTATTATGAATGTTGAACAATCCTTTAGTTAGCCACTATTAACAATAGCTTGCATAATGTCAGTGACGCGAAAATGTCTCGCAAAGGTGGATTGTTAACTGCGACGGATGTAAGTATATTTTCAAGTCGTTTTCCTACGTTGGAATACAGAACTATAATTAAATGTGGTACTTGAAATATTAGTGTTTTGCCGTATAACGTTATGGACTGTACGTTACTCTGAACCCGGAGATTTGTTCAACATTAATTATTATTTACATAGGATTTTAGACTTAAAACTTAACTTACGATGTACGAGGATAGTTTGACAAGTAGTGAGAATGACACATAGGTGGCGCTCTAATTGGTAAAACAAATGCACTGTAATTTAGGTTGCCTATTTATATGTTTACAATCCGATATTTAGATAAATCGGTTGATTAATTTATTTTTGAAAGCTGATTGAAAAAGAAGCAACATGTCGTTTTTTTAAAATGGAAAAAGAAGAGTATCGTGCGGTGATTAAATACTTCGTAATTAAAGGTATGAAAGCTATCGAAATAAAAGATGAGTTACCGGAAACATTAGGTGAATCTGCTCCATAATCCGCCACAACAAGTAGATGGGTAAATGAATTTAAACGTGGTAGAACAAGCTGTGTTGATGAAGAGCGCTCTGGAGCACCCAAAATCGTGACTTCTAAGGAAATGATTATAAAAATCCATAATATTATTACGCAAGATCGACGACTCAAAGTGAGAGAGATAGCAGACATGGTAAACATTTCAACAGAACGCGTACACCACATTTTAACGAAAGAATTGGGCCTTTCCAAGCTTTCAGCAAGATGGGTTCCACGATTGCTTACGACTGATCAAAGGTTCACTCGTTTGCGCATTTCCAATGAGTGTTTGGACCTTTATAAGCGGAATCCGGTTGATTTTTGTAGGCGATTTGTTACTTGCGATGAAACTTGGATACGCTACAGTATACCCGAAACTAAACAACAGTCGAAACAATGGTTAGAACGTGGTTCTGCACCTCCAAAGAAAGCGAAAACCACTTTATCGGCAAACAGATGGCATCAATTTTTTGGGATTAAAAGAGCATTTTGCTCATTGATTTCATTCAGAAAGATGCCACAATAAACGGATTTTAGAGATGGCATAAGGGCATTGGAGCACCGTTGGAATAAATGTATTGCTCTTTTAGAAGAATATACTAAAAAATAAAAATTATTTTGTATTTAAAAAATTCGTTTTTCTTTTCCATTCTCACTACTTGTCAAACTACCCTCGTAGATGATAATTTGGTTTTGTTGATTTATTGTATGTTATTTCATATGTATTTTTTACTGCTTTTCATTAGGTTATTTATACCACCAAAAAAAAAAAGTAAAATTGTTTTGTCATTTAAATAAGTGCATATGTGTACACTCAAATCAAAGTCATTATAAGAGCAACGAGAGAGATAATAACTTTAATAGATACTAACGTGCTTTTCAAAGAATCAATTTAATACATATGTATCTACAAGTTCATAAAAACTGAAAAAATATGTTAAAATTATGAACGTAACATTTACCGAAGAAAGACAAATAACAAAAAATTAAAAAAGGTCAAATTATATTAAAACAACTTCTAGAAATATATAAAATTTTATAGATTTTTATAATAAATTTCGAAAAAATCTATAATCTATTAAGTCTATAATATTCACATAAAGACATTGATATTTACTGCATTTTAAAATCTTCAATCAAAACTGTTCTTAAACATTGAATATTTTAAATATTTAATTTTATATCGAATATGTGTGAAACAAAGGAAATTTAAAAAATATTTTGTTAATAACCACACTCTATGTACAAATTACCCATCGAATTTTCGATAACCATATACATATTCATTTATGTTGCATGTTACATGCGTCACACAGTTCCGTTACGAGTTCTTTTTACCTCACCTCTACTATGTCCAATCAACCAACCTAACCCATTGAAGCGTCGGAATGCGGAAGGCTTACACGATATCAGGGTGAATTAACGGGACAGCCCTTTTTGGGGTAGGTTAGTAATTCAACCCTTCCCTATTATATTTTACCTCTTCCTCGTTTTCCACGGACATGCGGTTGCCTTCGGCGATTTTTTGTCGAGTTTTTTATGAGGATTTTTTTACGAGACGGGGATGATGGAAGTTCGATTTTTTTCCTTCAGTTTTTCTCAAAGAGATTTATTCTTGATGGAACGATTAACTTACCTATGATACAATACGTAGAAAGAGTATCTGCAGATAAAATTGATTCCACATTCCACATGAGATAAATTTTAATTATTTTTTTAAAATTTTATTAGAATTATTGCATCTAAATTTTATTCTTCCTTTCTAGTAATATTTATCTAAATTAAGTTTTCACTTTAAATTAATTTTTTGTTTAATTTTAATAATTTTTTTTAATTTCATTAATATTTATTGACTCTGAATTTTATTTTTTTGGTTTAATAATATGAATCAAAATTAAGTTTTTGCATTAAGTGTGTATATATGAATTTTTAATTGACCAGGGACGATATAACAACAGTCGTGTTTAAGAGCTTTGTAGTTAATAATGTATACATACATATATAATAATAAGCGCTGTAGGTTAGTAGTGGTTATTAGTATCGAAGGTACAGTTAGAATTACATACATTCTTGCTCTGTAATGCATAGATACAAAGTCATTAGATCTCAATATGTATAAAAGGCGAATGTCCCGTTATATGACATACGGTAGGGTACCAAGCTAAGATCATTTTGTTCAAATATTTCCTGGTGTTTGACCTTAAACTATAAAGCGTTCGCAAATGTGTTAATGCTTATTTAATAAATATTAAATCATTTAGAATTATGAAATAATTAAAAATCGGTGTTGGGTCTGTCATTATATTTTCATAATCTTCTGAGTGCCATCTAATTTCTTTTTGTACTTTATGTGCGTCTATTTCTAGTTCACCTTACTTTTCTGCGAATTTTTCAAGATAAATAGATTAAAAATTCATCTTCCCTGGTTTTTTCCTCTACCATTTTTTGTTAGAATATCATTAATTTTACCTTCTTCGTATTTCGATATGATACTTACAATATAATCAATTGTTATCGCATGAGAATAAAATCTAATGTCTATAATACTTTGTTATAAGCTCTCATAATAATAATAATAATAATCTTTAATGCCTAACAGTTACACAGACCATTTACAGGACAGGAGCCCTGTGAGGAACATTGGTTCTTGCTCTAGCTATTGAGAAGGTTGCTGATGATCTAGTGTCAAAACTAGGCACGAGGAAATCAACCTGGGACAACAGCATAGAAGAATCAATAAAATTATTTATTGATTTATAAAGAAAACCGCCACTAGCTTTCTTTAGAACTTCAGGCATGTTTTACGTTTCTTTCTGCCTTTTTTTTGATATCGGTTCTGTACCTCTAGGGGAGATATCAATTTGCCCGATTAGAACGCCAGTTGATCAGATCAAACCAAATATAAGGATGAGTTTTTTTCCAGCAGGGTAACGCTAAATATCATACTTTCCTACCGTCTCGCCACTCTCTGTAGGTTTCCTTACATCTTAGTTTTGGTTTAGCTCGGCCAGTAATTCCCAGACTCACACACTAACTGTGAACCGCTGGGAATTAAATTAACAGAAATACTGTGGTAATCTTGGAGAACTTTAATTATATAAATAAAGATCCGCAATTAGCGCCTTTGTCACTATAGGGTTGCTATAAATATTAATCATTTTCGAAATAAAAAATCACTCCTGACTTAATTTGATCTTTCATATATCCAAGATGTAAAAAAAATATTTATATAATAGAAAAGCTTATGATAGTTCTAAATCGACTATGACTTTCTTTATATATAAAGTTTTCGGCAATGACCTCCAGAGGATTATTTAAAATAATTAAGCGAAGAGAGTGTCGCAATTTTATAATTAAACAATTCTATAGCCTGAGAGGCATTTATTCTAGTTTCTAAAAATACACACGCTGCCGTCGAATTAGCAGTGCATATAATGTTGGAACGAAACTTTTGGTTGACGCTCGTGTCGTTGAATATAAGGATGGCTCTACGGCACTCCACGTAGCCAGATCTACCCTTACTGTACAGCATAGGTTTGAAACGCGGCATCGAATTAATATTGAATCTCTCCGTATTCTATCCAGCAAATCATGTTATTATACCCGCAAAATCCGAGAATGCATAAAAATCCTAAAATATCCTAAACAATCCTAACCGCAATGAAGACTACATTTTACACGACGTCTTGCAAACCTTCTTTTTAAAAGCACTCCACCGTTAACGCAATACTCCGGTGACTTGTTACAGCTCCCATATAACTCTTTCCTAAACTGACAAGCCTCTAGTTTCAGTACGGCAATCAGAACATCAACAGCAGTTCTGAAGATGTCTCTTCCCAAAGCGAATATAAAATAGCAATGTCGGAGATTGTTTTCCTATCCGGATGGTCAGAATAAACTAAGAATATCATGAATTTGATAACTGATCATTAGCTTTGAATAAGTAAGTAAAACACCAACAGATCTCAGATAGGGACTCAGTTTTCCAATAGTAATATTGGACGGTGTTTTCGATATTATAGACATTCCCAAATCGGTTGTAACCTAGCACTGTAATCTATTCGTAATGTTGAATAAACCACTGGGTTGAGTAGAATACAGATTCACTGGGAAGACTGCTTAGGTGCAATTGTAAATTACTTACAGTTCATATATATTATAACGTTGGTAGACGATTTATAAACTTGAGGTGTAAATACACCCATCACAGTTAACAATCTCATTTTGGGAGACATCTTTGCGTCGCTGGCATGATACCAACTATCGCGAATGCACGTGTTCGCCCCTTACGAATCCCTATCGCTGGTTACTCGGAATACTGCTCACCCATAACTATTAATAGAAAAAGAGTTACACAACTTGGATTAACATGAATCACTTGTTAATAACTAAAACTAAATTGAAAATGCACTATTTACCTTTTCCTTTGACATTTTTAGATTATTAAAAATACGCACTTATTTAAGAACAGTGATTTATAGCTACATTTATTCAATTACTGCTTTACCTATAAATAAGTTGTTTACAAACAATTCTGTAGAAAAAAATTAAAACGCGAACTATGGTTCTTGTAACAGTTTCTTTACATGAGTTTTAGAGTTACGATAGTAACTTTAAAATCAAATTAATTACATCAGACATTTTTTGCACTACAACGAGAAAAAAGAATTTAAAATTGCCTGCTATTGCAAGTAGACTTATAAACAAGAGTATAATAAAATGCAAAATAAATTAAATGGTATTCATAAATTCTAGATTAAATGAAATCGCGTTTATAAATAACTGTAAAATTGTGGAAATAATGTAATTACCATGGTATCTATAAATTATGTGGAATATATTATTTAATAGCATTCCAATCGGTAAACAAAATGCAAAAAAAATCAAAATCACGCGACCTTAGTGACAGTTTTGTTCGCAAGTCGTACGTGCAAATAGGAATTGTTGTCCTTGTTTTTATAATTGTTTTTTTCCTTGTTGTGGCAAGAAAAAAAGAATAGAAAACTATTTTTGTGAATCAGCTACATCAGACGAATAGGTCAAGGTTTTTCCCGTAATATTTTGTCTTAGCTTACGCACTTACATTAGAAACATAAGAGCGATTATCAGGGACGTATTATGTACTAATATAAATTCATCGTGACACACTTGATCAATATCGATGAAACATTATAAATAATCTAATACTTTAATATCATGCGTCCACGGATGTGCATTGAATAAAATTACAATTCGAAGTACTAATATAATGTTTAATACTAAAGAATTAAGTAAATTTTTCTAATACGACATCGATAATAAACTCAATTGATTCACATATTTCACCAATAATACTGTTTTTCTTTTTTATATTCATAGGTAGCGCCAGAGTGTAACTATTTTTACGATTTCGTTAAAATTTGGATTATTAAATTTTATACAGGGTCCAGCAAAATGTATTGGTCGTTATATTTTTCTTATAACACCTTGTCTCAGAATAAGATATTTGAATCACTCGTTCTTGTCTTAGAATAAGAAGAAGTGATTCAAATATCCCGATAAAACGCGTAACACATAGCTTAGAAATGTAACTTACCATGAAAATGAAACATAAACAGTTGTGAATGTAGTGGTTTGTCAACAATATTAATCTTTTTCTTTATTATATAAAAATTAATGAAAAAAAAATCATTTTAATGGAAGTATGATTGTACAAACGCTACTTTTTGTATTAATATGTACAACCTACCCAAAATTAAGATTAAATATTATTAAAATAAAACAATGCAAAAATGTAATTAAACGTTTACAGATTATGAAAAATGGCGGATATACTTGCCTGTTTAAGAACCAATGAAATCTCTTAAAAATATGTACTATAAGGTTTTCCAATAGGGATGACATGATTTTGAAGTGACATTTCGGCCATTTGTAATATGTCATGATCTGTCATTTGTTTTTCATTGTATTCAGTAGTGTTTACAATTTCATCATGGAGAGATATACGCAAGAACAATGTTTACAAATTATTCAGTTTTATTATCAAAATAATCGTTCTCCAATTGTAACTTTTCGTGCGCTTTTGCCATTTCATGGTCTTAATAATCGTCCAAGTGTGCTTGCTATTCGTCGAATTGTTAAAAATTTTGAGGTAACATTTTCTTTACATAATTTTCAAGTGCCAATAAGACAAAGAACAGCTCGAGGTAATGCAAATATTGCTGCCGTTCAGACAAGTGTTACTGAAGACCGTAATTTGTCGATTCCAAGACGTTCTCAACAATTGCGACTGTCTCAAACCACAACCTGGCGGATTTTGAGAAAGGATTTGGATTTGCATCCCTATAAAATTATTCTCACTCAAGAACTGAAGCCATTGGACCACCGTAAACGTCCTGAATTTGCTGATTTTGCTTGGGAACAACTTGAAAACGATAACGATTTTTTTAAGAAAATCATCTTCTCTGATGAGGCTCACTTTCATCTAGATGGTGTGGTAAATAAACAAAACTGTCGATTCTGGTGCGAAGAAAATCCACAAATTATTTATGAAAAACCATTCCATTCACCTAAATTGACAGTTTGGTGTGGTTTTTGGTATGGTGGAATCATCGGTCCGTACTTCTTTCAAAATGAAGCTGGTAACACCGTTACTGTCAATGGAGAGTGGTATAGATTGATCATAACCAACTTTTTATGGCCGACATTGGAAGAAATTGATCTTGACAACATTTGGTTCCAACAAGACGGGGCTACGTGCCACACAGCAAATGCAACAATAGAATTATTGCGAGAAAAGTTTGGAGATTCGATTATTTCAAGAAATTGTGATATTGAATGGCCTCCAAGAAGTTGTGATTTAACACCATTAGACTATTTCTTGTGGGGTTATTTGAAGTCATTGGTCTATCGAAATAAACCAGACTCTCTTCAAGCTTTACAAGTCAATATTGAACGTGCCATTCATGACATACGACTAGATTTAGTGGAAAAAGTGCTCGAAAATTGGGTTCATCGAATTCGTTCCTGCAAAAGAAGTCGTGAAGGTCATTTGAATGACGTTTTATTTAGAAGTTAATTGTATCGATTGTACTTCACATTAAATAAAAAACTTTTGAATTTTCTTAACAATAAGAGTATTTTTTTTTTAAAGAAATCATATCACTCTTATTGGAAAACCTTATATTTTGTCGCAATATTTAAGGTATAGAAAGAAATCAAATTAAATATTTAGTATTGTGACTTTTCGTAATAAGAGAGGACGCGTTTGAGAATTTTGTCGACAGTCTTTGACAGTTGTAAAAATGCTGCGCTGACCATCAGTACACCGTATGCTTTCAGCGTCGTTGCAATTTTCGATAGTATTCACTGCGTAAGGTTTTTTAAATCAATATATACATTATGTCCCATAACATAATTGCCAGAAGTTAAGAATATGTTATTGAAAAAATTTTAAGTTAAAAATATTGAACATATGTATATCCAAAACTCTATCGTAACTGACCTACAAGCATTTAAAGTTTTAGAGAAACCTATCAATGCAGATACTACGTACCGCTGTTGATTTCGTTGTTATTAAAAAGTCGGGGTGGCCATGTTTCATCAGTTATTATTCATTGTGACAGTAAACATCAATTAAGTTAATTTAGAATGTTTATTTTTTCGTGTTATACATTATATATATATTAACTTTCCCACTTATGCCTTGTCGATATGTCTTTAGCAATGTTTACCTATGTTTAAGAGAAACAGATGTGAGTTTCCTGCAGCTATTTCTGAACGTCGTGCTGAACTTGATCAAAAAGATGTAATACTTAATATGGTTAACGCTCAAACTTCTGCTAGTGTCCGAGGAATAGCCAACACACTTAATGTAGTGTTGAGTATGAAATACTTTAGACAATTTCGATTTTTACCCGTGCCGTAGCTTACCTAGGCTTTAAAACCTGGCAACTATGCATCAAGACATGAATTTAGTCGCCGGTTAGTGAGAAATCGAGGGTTTTGTCGGCAAATATTGCTTAATTGCATCAATAACACCAGGAATTCACATTGTTGGGCGAATCAGTAGATTGGATTAGGTTTAGTAGTTGCATGACAGCCAAAGCCACCAGACGTAAATCCCATAGATTATTTTTCTGGGGAAGGCTGAAAAATTTCGTTTATGCAGAACAACTTGTTACTAGAATTATGAACGCCGCAGAAACGATTCCTGTTCAACTTGAGACTGTTAGTTTATTTCTAAGTACAGCTTTCCTATGTTACAGCAACTGGTTGGATATTTTAAACAATTAATTCAGTAAAGTAACATCTTTTTAAATAATTTTCACAGACATTTTTTTTGCAACGGTACATAATACTTGGATTAGTAGGATTATCTAAAACTACAAATGCTTGTAACTTAGTTACGATAGAGTTTTGGGCATATGTTTATTAGAAATTTTTAACTTGAAATTACTTGATCCTTAAGCTGTGGCATCCTTATGTTGTGGCATGTCAACGGACACGTCTTGCTGGTTCTTAGAAGGACTGCTCTGGTGGTGTTTCAATAAAATCTCGCTCATTTTCTTCTTTTGGCTATCATTCAGCTTGACATAAGTAAATTCACATCATTCAACATTTGTCTGTTAAGAAGTGGAATCTCATTGAAACGTCACCAGAAATATCCTTCTAAAGACTGGCAAGACACATAGCATAATACCCTAAAAGCCAGTGATTCGCACATGGTGACCGTAAAAACATGATGAATATATTTCATTGATTTCTATTATACAAAAAATATTTAATCTATAATATAAGCAAACAGCTTTTTGTCCTATTTCCATTCCTAATATTCTCGACCCCAAACCAAGTGCTCCTCCAAATTCCTCTGCCTCATTGTTGCTCTGATATTCCAAGAACTTTTAAGTCGATACCTCTTATTCCTTCCTAGTGGTGTTCTAGAGAATAAACGTTTGGGCCATCTTTCATTCTCCATTCTTAAAAGATGACCAAACTACTTCAAACTTCGCTCTTCTATCCTCTATTTTTGTTTCTGTGGCCAACATTTTATTTCTTATTTCCGTATTAGTAATTCTTTCTCTTCCATAGTGATATTTTTCAAACAACTACCGCCATCTCTAGATCAGACCGGGCACTTATAGGACCACCCTCGTAGTTAATTAATGTTAATAGTAAAATGCTATCATTATTTGAAGCTATAGAAATAAACGAACGTAGAAAGTGTAATAATTTATTAAATGACCAAGTAGATTTGAAAATTCTTCACTGTAATTTGATATCACCTCCCTGAAAATAGTTCATTTGACTAGAATATATTCCGTTTGTGTTAGATTTATCTCTTAGTCTCAAGAAGCCACAATACTGGTGAAACAATTGTTATTCTTCTTTAATAAAAATATTTTATGAAAACCACACAATTGAGTTTTTGTCTTGCATTTTGTTATGAATTTACATCAAGTAAAGGCCGCATCAGTTAATTGACTTTTTACCATTTGGCATTTTTTAAGTGACCAAACCACAAGCATAAATAATGTAACAGGTTTCTACTAAATACTAACAATAAACTACCAAATATTGATTGTAAGTATATCAATATTTAATATTTTTGACGCACTTGTTCTTTGGGAAAGTCCTTGTTTATTTGGAAATAACATTAATAGATTTCTTCTGATTTTAAAAAGAATATATTTTACAGAGGCGCTAAATTAGATTCAATTCAATTTAAATGTAGTTCATAGCACTATTATGACTTTAGATTAGCACGTGTTTTTTCGTCACTTTTCTTCTATATACGTGGGCAAGGTGAAAAGTTCTCGCCACAGAGATGGCGTTACAATTAACAAAAATTTATGTTTCCCGCGTGGCTGCATGTGTCTATGGTTCATATGAAAACTTTCAACTTGTTCTCTCAAGTAGTTTGTTTGCAAGAATTTTTGTAGTAGACGTCGTGCGTGTTACTTTTTAAATGGATAAACTTGAATATCGTGCTGTTATAAAATTCTTTGTTTTGGATGGTTTAACCCCTATGGAAATTCATCCGAAGTTAACAAAAGTGTACGGGGACTCTGCTCCTTCGATGTCAACCGTTAAAAAGTGGGGAGCTGAATTTAAACGTGGTCGTACGTCCCTCGAAGATGACCCACGTGAAAAACCGCAACCACATCAGAAATCATCGAAAAAGTACATGATATTGTGTTGGACGATAGGCGAGTGAAAGAGAGTGATATAGCTGAGGCTGTGGGGATATCGGAAGAATGGGTGCGAAATATTTTGCACAAAGAATTGGAGATGAGAAAGCTCTGCGCAAGATGGGTGCCGCATTTGCTGAATGTCGATCAAAAGCAAATGCGCAAACGATTTTCGGAGCATTCTTTCGACCGATTTAACAAGAATCCGACCGATTTTGTGCGGCGATTTGTCACCATGGATGAGACATGGGTCCACCACTACACGCCAGAAACGATACAGCAGTCGAAGCAGTGGGCGGAAGCCGGTGGTTCAGCGCCAAAAAAAGCGAAGTCGATGGCATCTGCCGGAAAAGTCATGGCCAGCGTGTTTTGGGATGCAAAAGCAATCCTGTTAATTGATTACCTTGAAAAAGGCAGAACAATTACAGGCGCATATTACTCTAACCTTCTTGACCAGCTGGATGCTGTAATATACAGTATGAATTTAAAAAGGAAAGCAATAGAGTACTTATATATAAATTGATAAAAAAGCAATTGTGCTGAAATAAATTACTTTTTGCAACAAATAAATTAAATTTGAATATGAAAGTGCAGTTATATTTAGTATTGAATGTACCGAAACGATTGAATGCGACATACATAGCTACGCTACACATTATTACAGAATTATTCTTGATGGTGTACCTAAAAAAAATATAACCTCGTAGCCAAAGTTTTCGTACAAAAGCTTCATGAAACGGGACATAGAATAGCTTACAATAATTGCTTCATTAATAATTGAGTTTAAAATTATGCCTTTTCTACTCTTTAACCTAGGTAGTTTAATTAGTCGAAAAATGAATGATTACAGGTCCTTTTCCAGTACTTTTCTATGCTAGAATAACTCCAGAAAAATATCGTACAATTATTTTGCAAGAATTCAGTGCATAGGTGATGATAAATTAACTTGTACACGTACAACGATACAGTGCAACGTTCCATGATATTTAAACTTCTTTCGAATTTTTAGAAAAATTTTATAGTAATTGAATTATTAATCATGATTTGGGGCCTTCCTGGTCTCTATATTTAACACCTCTAGACAATTATTGATTAGTCGAAAGACATATTTATAGAAATTGAATTCATAATCTGGTTTATAGAGTTTCTCGGACGTTGACTATAGTTTCTTCTGGGCTTCCGGACTTATACCGCGATTCTAGTACAGCTGTTTCACTCGTCGACGTTTCGCACACCCTCGCAAGAGACATTTTCACGACTGCTGTTGATGTTTTCACTGCTGTACTGAAACTGCAACTTCTGAACACAGATTGGAAATGACACACAAACTTTAATTTAATTTTGCTTAGATTTTATCCCGCAAAATATTTTATTACAGCTGCTAAATCCAAAAATTCCGAACAATTTTAAAACACTCTAACACTAACTGCAATTATGGCTACAGTTTACACAATATCCGATACACATTTGCTTTCGAAATCGCTCCACCGTAAACACAACACTCTGACCACTGGAAAAAATTCCCATATAATCCCTTTCCGAATCGACAAACTTTCAGTATCAGGATAGAAATGACATGATCAAGAGCAATCCTAAGAATATCTCTTCCAAAGGTGAGTGAACTGTTGACAAGTGTAACAGCAGTACCAGAACTCGATATCAGCCCAGAATAAGCAAGCTTCTTCATCTCGATTTTAAACAAATTATTCAGTAAGGGCCAAAACAACTTCAGAAAAACCTCATAAATTTGTTGAAGGTATGGAATATAAGGGTAATTTGTGTTTATGATGGAATGGTAGATATTTCCCATAATTATTAAAATTGTGATAAAAAGTCTACTTTCTTGAAGTAAAATACGAGGTATAATAATTATATGTGCAGTTATTTAATTTTTTTTATTATTTAACATATGTCAGAATCTGCTATAGATTGTAAGATAAGTTCGTCGAAAATTTATTATAAATTGGTATAACTCTATGCAATGCAAATGAAATTCTGAACATTTTTTTATAACAAACATTTATTGGTTGTCTCACTCTAACGAGAATATAAGAGAAAATATGATAGACGTCCTGTTTCATCAGCGAAGACATTTCAAGAGTTGCAAAATTTGAGCAAACAGGGACAATAGCTAATATAGCATAGTTCGGAAGCCCTCGAAAAATTCGTAAAAAAGATAGGCCTTGTATTTGAGAATGTGGTGGAAAGGTCAAAAACCTAGACAAGAAAGCGATTCAATTCCGCATTACCCAACGATCATTAAAATTAATTTTAGTGAAGGATTTGCCTTCGCTTCCTTACAAGACACAAATTTTTGAAATAATTCTGACTATACACCGCGAAAAGATTCTACAGTACAGCATAGTTATGCACACCTTAAAGACGAAGTTACAGAGTTTTGATAAAACTCGTAATAACACACGAAGATCATTTCTCTAAATGGAGTTGTTAATTAATAAAATCACCGCTTTCGAGATAGTGAAAATCCACAAATTATTTAATTCTGTATGGTGCGGCATTAGTGCTAGAGGAATAATTCGGCCAATGAGGCCTTGAACCAGTAGTTATTGACAATGAAAAACAACCATTGCCGTTTACGCAAATGGAAGAGCTTGGTATCATACATGTGATACCAATAGAATGATGTCAGTGCTTATAGCCCATGAGACCATTTCGACATAAAAACCGCGTTTTTAAATAATACCTTTGGACGCATTGAGGGCCAACATTCGAGAAAGAACTGTCATTTTAACATCTGAAACTTTTGAAAATGCCATCAAAACACACAAATATTAAAGGTGGCTATTTGCTTGAGATGTTATCTTCAGTATGTAACAAAACAAATTTTCAAGATTCAAATACATACTTATAACTCAGAAAATTAGCTCCACTATTATACAAAAAATAAATTCGTGACTAGATTATGAATCGCATTATTAAGAAAAAATATTGTTCATTTTTATATTATGAATCTTTTGTATTCGGCATGAAAATAGCGCGCAAATATTCAATGTTATTATTGGTATTTTAAGATAGAATGTTACTGGAAGTGGCTGCGGTGCTATTAACCTATAAAAATTAGACCAAAAGTACGCCATCAATCATTTCAGTACACTTGATGATACAAAGTTTATAGGGCTGTAGGCACGGCTCTGTTATTATAAAGTTTAATAGTTCAAAACGTTAACAATATCCACAAATCAATTAAGTGTAATTATCAGATATATTCCGGTGTGTTATAAAGTGACAGTTACCAGTTGTGATTAATTAAAAAATAAATTAGTCATAATAAATTCGACACCTTTCTAATATGTTACTAATTTATTCTAAGAACATTTAACTTATCCATGTATGTGAACATGCATACGTATATATAGTATCTGAAGTAAATATGCCAAGTTTATCATCACCGTTATTGTAATTACGACAATGAGTATGCAATCTATTTTTAACTAATTGTAAGGTAAACAATATTATATATTCTTTGTCTTCCAGCGCAGCAGTTCAATTTATACTTTTATTAATTGAAGTGATTCAGTTTGTTTATAGATAGTTCTATTTTTATATAAAAACTAACTGGACAATAAACCGTAAGTAAAGCTGTTTTTTATTTAAAAAAATTAGCAGGAAATCAGCAGCTAGAGAATCAAACCTAAAGTAAAAGAAAAACAAACAAATTACAATAAATATTTAATTAAAAGTAATAAAGAAATTAAAATAAGGTATATCAGGTGTACCGCACAGTCATTACCGGTTTTTTCGGAAAAGACTACATAATTTTCAAGAAAATGGAAAAATTTATTAAAGTATTGGCCATTCGAGTCTATACATCTTGCCCATCTTTCACGCAATTTATAGATGCCATCGTAAAAAAACTATTTGTCCTTTAAACAGAACCATTCATCGAGTGATTTTCTAACTTCTTCGAAATTGACGAAGTGCTGCTCTGCAAGCGCGTGTCTCATTGAAGCGAAAAGGCAACAGTCGGACGGGGCAAGGTCTGGAAAGTATGGCAGGTGCGATATTATGTCCCATCCAAGGATTTTTAATGCTTCCTTGATCGGTTTTGCTGTATGAAACGGTGCGTTATCTAACTGTAATATCACTTTACCGTGTCTTTTGGCCCATTCCAGTCGTTTTTCTATTAATGCATGGTTCAAATTTATTGTCGTTTCACGTATCACGTTTCAACAGTTTGTAATATGCCACGCCACTCTGGTCCCATCAAACACAGAGCATTTTCTTGCGACCAAAACGATTTGGCATTGGAGCTGATGAGCCGACTTGGCCAAGTGATAACCATTACTTTTTGCTCTTTTCGAAATAAATCCTTTTTCCATCACCCGTCACTGTTCGATGCAGAAATGACTTCCGATCACACCTTTGAAGCTGCATTTAACAGACGATTTCCATTTGTATGTCATTCAATTGCTGTGGCATCCATTTTTCTATCTTCCGATCGCTAATCGTTTCTTGGGCAATATTTAACACTTCTGCCAATTGTTTTTGAGTTTGGTTTGAGTCTTCATCCAGTAACTCCTGCAGTTTCGCATCTTCAAACTTTTTTAACTGCTGCTACTGCTTCGTTGTTTCACTGAGACTGACGGTCACGAAACGTCGGTACCAGAATTATCGAAGACGCGGTTAAAGCCCGGAAGACAAGAGTAATCGAGTAATTAGGCTTTCAACCGGGTTTGTCAGCAGTTCATGTCGTCCTCCAGACCGTCCTGAAGACCGTCGTTTTGTTAGCTGGATTTTCTGTGATCTTTACCAGGCATTTAATTGTGTGTTGCATGAATTGTTTCTACACAAATTTGTGTAATATTGATTTCATCGTTGAGCCTCTTAGAGTCCTACTTGTGTAGTCGTAGATAGCAGGTATTATACAATTCATCTGTGAACGGGAAGAGCTAGGTTTAGCATAGCGTTCCCTAAAGTTCGATTTTGGGACCCTCGTTGTTCGGTTTGCCCTATAATATGGGTGCCAGAACTATATTTTTTGCGGATGATTTGGTGAGAAATAATAAAGTAAGTAATGTTAATGCTGCCATCGATATAGAGCTGCAGTCAAACACGTGGTTTGCTGCTAATAAATTGATTCTGAATGTTGCTTAGATACGTTACATATCTATGTTTCGAGACTAAATCTACTAATGGCTTGGTAACTGTTTATTTCTTTGGTACTCTTTTGAATGATGAATTGGGTTGAAAATATCAGTTGTCTGTCTTCAAAATTATCTCACAGTGTTTGTGCTTACACATATGTAGCCGGAGTTTGAGCAGTTACTGTGGCTAGCCATTCACTTTTTCACATGTCCTATGCTATTGCAACTTGGGAAAATTTTGTAGCAGCTAATAAGATCTTTTAGCTTCAGAAGAGAGCCATATGTAAGATTTTTAATTTACGTTATAATGATCATACTTCTATAAGTAGCAGAATTATATAATTTTACACAAGAATATAGGAAACTTAAAGATTAGTGATATTCATAGTCATAACACTAAAAATGAGGATCAATTGGATGGCAGTTCTTCTGACTTTCGAAAACCAGAAGAAAAAGTATCCAGATTGCACTGTATAACAAATTACCGCTCCTACCTCTTTCAGAAGTTTTGGCATGTCTATATTCAAAATATGGATCAGGGCTCTATTGATTGACAGGTGCTATTACACAGTAAATAAGTATCTAGAAGATACGCTTTAATATCTTTTTCTTACATACAGTAAATACATACATACGTGCATCTGTCGAACCGTGGGGCCAGATTCTGCTGTCAGTCACAGCAGTTATTGTGTTGTGTTTTTTATTGCGAATATTGTGCAGTTTCTTGTAAGGAATTATTGTTGTACAGTTCCTTTTGTATATTTAATGTTATTTATTATTTAAATGTTATTTGTAACACATTGACATGCTCAGTTGCTTTTGCAGGATTGGAGATAAATAAATCTTTTTATCTATCTATCACGCCACCAACTTATATTAAAACCATAGTCTACTCCAAATAATATATAACATATATTTTACTAGAATTAAATATTCAATGATTAATATAAAAACTTAATAGAAACCATTATACATTTGGAATATATTCAGTCGCATTTCTATCTTATAAAAGAAATTAAATTCGTGTTAATTTCTCTATAATTAATTGCAAGCAAATTAAATTTATTCTCAGATTTTATCTTCATCCCGATATACGTCTCCATGAGAAATAAAACGGTAGCGAGACAAAAATAAATTCTTAAATTTCCGTACGCACAAAAATTCTTCCCACTACGGTAAAATCGAAAGACCGTCTGAAATCGAGATTTAGGAGGCGGAAGAGAATCTGTGGGAATAAAACTAACTTAATTTATATTTAGCTGATCTCTTGTATAAGCACATCCTTGACGTGTTATCGGTCTCATCTGAGATTCATCCTCACTTTCTGTTTCATTGTGTTTAGGAACTGGTTCGCCTTTTCTGCTCGTGATTATATCGAAGGGACACAGGGTCCTTTTTTTGATTAATGTTAGGTTTATATCGGAACGGTGTCAGGTGTTTCAATGCAGTTTTTTAAAGACCCTAGCGGTAGCATGAAATTCGATTTTATATTCTTCCTCGTTGCACACATGTGTGCGTCCAATTTAATGTAAATATCCTCTATTTATTTTTCCTTTTACGTAGACCATAACAAAGTAATTTAGCTTTATTTTCTTAATTTTATCCGAAATCAATATTTTCAGCTATTGATTTCCTTAATTAAAAATCATCAAAAGGGCCGTGCATTGTGTATAATTCCATAAGCGCTTATTTGATAAATACGTAGCTGCATTTGAGTTAGAATTTATAATTGATGTGATACAATAAAACAATAACTCCGTGAGTATTAACAACTAGAATTAGTATATACCTCAACAGTCATTTGTTCGAAAATTGTTTTTGTATAAAATGAATAAGTTTTCAACATACAGGCTTTGGTTATTGATTTAGGACCACAAAGAGAATTATTAGTTTTGATATAAAAGGTGTTTCAAATTGCGCGATTTTTTTTTTTAAATAAATAAAATATAGATGGCGTACTGAATTTGTCTGGGTATGTGGCCATTTAAAAAGTATGTTGTATGACGTTTAAAAAAATGGCTTCGTACACGGTACAACAACGCGTTCAAATTGTTGAATTATTTTATGAAAATCAGCGTTCTGTGAAAAGAGGTTTTTAGAAAATTACGTGAATTTTATGGTTTACATAATCGTCCATCTGAAAGTACTATTGGTCGAATTATTAAAAAAATTCAAGAGACCGGTTCCGTGGAAGATCAAAAAAGTGAAAAATACAGTCGTAGTGGTCGTTCACAAGAAAAATATTGGTTTGGTTCATGAAAGTGTTGATGAAGATCCTGAAATGTCCATTAGACGATATTTACAACAACTTGGACTTAGTGGATCAACAACATAGCGTGTTTTACACAAGGATTTAGCTCTAAAGGCGTATAAGGTTCGAGTAACACAGACACTGAAGCCATTAGATCATTTAAAACGTCGTTCGTTTGTCAATTTCGTCAATGAACAACCAACTGATTTTTCTCAAAAAATAATGTTTTCCGATGAGATACATTTTGAATTTGGTGGCTATGTTAATAAACAAAATTGCCCTATCTGGGGTGAGGAAAATCCACGAATTGTTCATGAGAAACCTATGCATCCTAAACAAGTTATTTTTTGGTGTGCATTATGGTCAGGTAGTGTAATTGGACCTCACTTCTTTGAAAATGCTGCTGGTGAAGCTGTAACTGTCAATGGTGGTCGACATCGTCGGATGATAACCGAATTTTAGTGGCCTGAATTAATGAATATTGATCTAGAGGATATGTGGTTTCAACAGAATGGCGCTACACCTCACTTTGCACACAAATCAATTGATTGATTGAGAGAAAAATTTCCTGGACGTGTAATCTCAAGAAGCGGTAATGTTAATTGGCCACCAAGATCATGTGATTCGAACCGTTAGACTATTTTCTTTGGGGTTATACGAAAAGTCAGGTTTATAAAAACAATCCACAATCAATTTCTGCTTTGAAAGATGAAATTATTCGTGTCATTGGTGAGATAGAGGCTCATTTATGTCAAAATTTCATTGAAAATTTTAACAAAAGTGTGGAAGTCTGTGGAGCTGCAATAGGAGGCAATTTGGCAGATATTATTTTTCGCATATAAATGTCATAATTGATACTTCAATTACCAATTAAAAGTTTTTGAAATGCAAATTATGCGTTTTATTTATTCTTTAAAAAAGCCGCCAAATTTAAAACATCCCTTATAACTGCAATAAAAAAGCACACTTACAATTTATTTTATTAAAGAAGTAGATATATAAAGTATGTTCATTTCTATTTCCTATTTCCTGAATCCCCTTTAATGAGAGAGGCAATTCTTTTTAGCATACTCGCAGTTGCGGCAATGACACTGTTTTTAAGTTAATTACTATATCGCCAAGGTCTTCCAGATCTTCCCTTCTGGTGCAGTTCCGTGATGCTATGATATTTTCTAATGTTTGCCATACGTTTTCAGTAGAATTCATATCGGGAGAATTCCCAAGTTAATCTAATAATTGTATTTTTTTCAGATTTTGCTTTGTGACTTAATCATTATCTTGTATAAAGACGTATGGTACTTCACTTCCATCCAAAGTATCAATGTAAGGTATTAACCACTTCTTAGTTTTTTATATTGACTTTGATTCATCCTACCTTCAACAAAGTAAAGCCATCCTAGACACTGCTGTGATATATGAAAATATCACGAAAATATTCCGTTTTCGCACTTTTATTTGAAGCGTTCAAATGGTAATCTTCTCGTGTATTGAGAACGTTCTGTTAACGCCTCTATCTTTGATTCGTCATTAAAGATAACCTATGAAAAAGTTAAACCACTGAAATTTTGCAATTTTAGTAAATATATAAGAGTGGAAAATTATTATTTTCTGCTATTCCATCGTTAATTAAATTCACAGAAATCAATTAAAAATTTCTGCGCTGGAGAAGGACTCGAACATCTACCTGCCGTTTTCTAGACGACTGCTCTACCAATTAAGCCACCAGGCAGTTCAACTTCGAGTCCTTTTATTTGGTAGAGCAGCCATCTAGATAACGGCAGATAGAGGTTCGAGTCCTTCTCCAGCGCAGAAATTTTTAATTGATCTCTGTGAATTTAATTAACGATGGAGTAGCAGAAAATAATAATTTTTCATTAATTCCCATGTTTATATATAATTATTAACATTATACAAGAGTTGTTTTAACAATTTAGTGTTGATGTTTACCTCGCCAGATGCCTACGGTCTATTCTTTGTATAGTTTGACAAAATTGTACCGTGCTTTAGTCATCCTTTCCATAAATTTGGTTTATTTTAAGAGACGCCCGCATTTAGACTGGCCCCGTACAAACGTCTACGAATAGTTCGTCTCGACATGTATGAACTGATCTTTCCCAAGTTTTAATGAACTGACTTAGGAGGCATGTGTCTGTTACCTTTTGCTGTTTTAATCAGATGCTCATCACGAACTGTAGTGTTTCTTTGCGACAATTTTGTCGAGATGTGCTTGTATAGGGAATATTTTCTTTGACTAATTTCGCAAATCTCATTACAGTTTGGCGAAAAATACCTTTCCGTTCTACTTCACGCTATATATACTATACATTTCCGTCTCCAATACAATACAAGAATCAGCGTCTGGTTCTTGTTTTCTCTCGAGTGATACATCACTTGTTTTAACCGTGTCAGAATTAAATTAAAAAAAATGTATTTGCAAAACAAAAAACAAAACATTAATAAATATTTAAAACAACACACAATCGGATGTATTTTAACATCATTGCACCTAGATATAATTCGAATGGGGTCAGAGATAAACTAAACCCAGAGCAGAGAATAATGCAATAGCAAACACGAGAAGCAGGTAGTTATAAAATTAAAATACCATTACCGCGAATTAAAGTAGCTATAAATCATATAATAACATGTAGTATACAAAGGTTATAATAACTTAAAAATAAATTATGAATGTATTTATCAGTACAATTCGAAAATTATTCTCAGAAATTTAAAATTCTCGTAATCGTTGTAAGTCCATGGCCAACGACTGTGCAACTATATATATATCGGGTGTTTTTTTTTAGAGGTATAGAACTTTAAGTTGGCAACACTTTTTTAACTGGCGGTCATTTTGTCAGCTGTTAAGTGATTTATATTTAGTTTGGTTTGTCATTTCAACATGAATAGACTGACGCCTGAACAACGCTTGCAAATTGTGCAAATTTATTTTGAAAATCATGGTTCTGTTCAAAATACGTATCGCGCACTACGTTAATATTACGGTCAACATAATCGTCCATCAGAGCAATTAATTCGATTAACTATGGAACGTTTTCGCAGCACGTATACTCTAAATGATAACACGCATCCAGAGAGACGTCGTACAGTGCGTACAGAAGAAGTCATTGCTGCTGTAGAGCGTAGCGTAGAGGAAGACCCGAATCAGTCTATCCGCCATCGTGCACAGGAATTGGATATCTGTCCATCCACTTTATGGAAGATTTTGCGGAAAGATCTAGGTTTGCGTGCTTACAAAATCCAACTCGTGCAAGAATTGAAGCCACACGATCACCTAGCAAGGCGTAAATTCGGTGAATGGGCCCAAAACAAGATTGCCGTTGATCCCGATTTTCATAATCGAATTTTGTTTAGCGATAAAGCTCACTTTTGGTTGAATGGATACGTCAATAAACAAAACTGCCGTATTTGGAGTGATGATAATCCTCAAGTGTATGTTGAGACACCGTTATATCCAGAAAAACTGACTGTTTGGTGCGCTTTATGGGCTGGTGGAATAATTGGTCCGTACTTCTTTAAAAACGAAGCTGGCCAGAACGTTACAGTCAATGGTGACCGCTATAGAGCCATGATTACTGACTTTTTCGTTCTTCAATTGAACAATCATGATGTACAGGAGTTGTGGTTTCAACAAGACGGCGCAATATGTCACACAGCTCGTGCCACAATTGATTTATTGAAGGAAACGTTTGGTAACCGCATAGTTTCACGTTTCGGACCCGTGAATTGGCTTCCAAGATCGTGCAATTTAACGCCGCTTGACTATTTTCTGTAGAGATATGTGAAGTCGCTAGTCTACGCCGATAAGCCCGAAACGATTGACCACTTGGAGGACAACATTCGCCGCGTTATTGCCGATATACGGCCACAAATGTTGGAAAAAGTCATCGAAAATTGGCCCTCCAGATTAGACTACGTCCGAGCCAGCCGTGGCGGTCATATGCCAGAAGTCATATTTAAATTATAATGCCAGAAGATTATCTTTCGAATAAAGTAAATTTCATGTCAATTTAAAAAAATCATATTTGTTTTATTGAATTTCAAAATTCTATACCTCTAAAAAAAACACCCGTTAAATAAGATTCTGTTTCTATAAATTTGTCTTAATTTAGTAAAATCACAATTTAATTTTTCTATTAACACATTTTTTCCTCATTTAACGCTATAACACTATTTTATACGTTATTTACTATTTGTAAAGATCCGCCAAAGGTAACTAACACTATATTCACTAATTTTTCTATAGAACTTCCATTACAACTTAGCATTTATTATGAATGATTAACTGATGGTGCTTCTTTGGTGTTAAATTTTAAAATCACGGACATCATTTTTTGTTGTTGGTGATGATAACAATTTACTCGTAGTAATCTAAAAATTGGTTCTGTAAGTTGTGGAATGTTAGCAAATTTTGAACATTTGCTTGTGAGATATGCTAGATACTGCTTTATATATGCCATTAGTACATCTTCATCTAGATAACACTTAGAAACTTTCTACCAGCAGATTTAACGCATGAAGTAGTAACGAGTATAAATTTCGTCGTTTTTTAATAAATAGCAATAACAAACACCAACACTTGTTCTGTAGAAATCCAAAGTTTCTAGCAGTAAGAAGGTGACGGTTCAAGTATGGTAATCGTTCATATTGTAACATTAGCAATAGTGTTTCTTTTTATTTTTAGTTTGAGCAATAATGTATTCAAATTCTTCACGCACACGTGGTAAATACCTTTGGAACGTTCGTCAAACTACCAATTTCCAATGAGCATCAACATAAACACCATTTCAAAAATTAATTCGGTATATAGTCGTTTACTGCTTTTCATATATTTGTGTAATACACTCTTTATATTTGGTCGGTGCCTTCGAATTGATTTTCCTTCCAGTGCGATAATAAAAAAATAGCTTCTAATATTGCCTGTTATGTTTCGGTAAATTGCATTAGAAAATATACTATATTGGTCGTTAAACTGAGCATGTGATTGTAATATGTTCTAAGGGAACACCTTAGTAAATATATTGTGTATTAGAATAATATCATTATATAAAGTAGGACGAGAAATTTTCTTTTTTTGAAGACGCCTTGTGAAAGAAGAGGAGGTTGTATAAAACTGGGAATGGGTTCGGTGAATGCTGCAATCGTGGACGTTCTTTTGTCGTCCTCCTCAATAGAAAACATGAGATGGGCAATTCTTGCATAAGTGTTTTTTGTATAGAAGAATTTTACTTTCAAGTGACAGCTTAAACTTTTTTTACGAGAAGTCAATATAATTCCTTTACCTTGACGTCTCTCTGTTTTCGCCTTCTGACAATGTGATCGCTTCCAATAGGGCCTGTTGTCCATGTGCATGCCTAAATATTTTGTGTGCTCGTAGATGCAGTTCTATACTGCTTAAATATAGTTAGTGTGAATTTGTGCAGATTTTACTTCGTTATTTCAAGTTTCCTTCTTCGTGTCCAGGTGTCTATGTAGTACAAGTGAGACTGTAGAGAATATGAAATTTCGATTGGGTCTGTGCTGGATGCTAAAGTCACGATGTTGTTCACATACCGAGATTGTCCCTTATTAAACTTTTTTAGCATCTTCCGGCACCAAGTCACTTCGTGTCATCTACTCTTCAGTCAGTTGATGCGGCACCCAGAGAGAACAAAGTTTCTTCACGTGCAAATGATCATACAAAATCGAACGATTTGCTGGTGCAATTAGGTCTGAAGTACCCGCTATCTGTTGGTAGGTCACTCGCCTGTCCTCGCCAAGCATTTTCCTCACAGTAGTAACGTTTTCCTCCGTAATTGACGTTCGTGGCCTTCCCTGCCATTCAGCATCTTCCACATTTAAATTTCCCCTTTGGAAATCTCTATACCATCTGAATATCATTGTGCGATATGAACAAACGTCATCTAATGCAAGAGTCATTTTTTCGAAGCACTGATCTATGTTTAAACCGCGCACGAAATTATAACGCAAAACTGCCCTTATCTCATTTCGTGACCACGATACCATCGCAAGCACTTTACACTCTCACTGCTAATGAATAACTGAACATGTCTCAACATGCAGCAACAAGCAGCTTCCTATAATTCATTGTTCGTCATATTGCAAAACTTTCCTGGTTCCCTTTATACCTTCGTTCATCTTGATACGCTATTTTCAGGTCCAATTACTTATTTGATTCACCAACATTTGCAGCTTATTTGCAGCCTCTGCCTATCGTCATAGCTACCTTTGCAGGCGAAACAAAAATCGAATGTGGAAATTTAATTTTTCAGTTCTTGTATTAATATGTGTTGCTATAATATGTTCAAATTCTAAATAATCTTTAAAATGTTTTACTTTGTTACTTATGTATATAGTTTGCATCATCGTAAACGATCAAGAGCAATGCTATTATGTCTTTATTGAGATTTAAAACGTTGTCCTAACTTTTTAGAGGTGACGTTTGTATGTCAGAAATGAAATTTTAGTGGGACAGTATAAACAGAATTCGTACTCAACCACATATAAACAGATATTTGTAATTAGTACAAGAGAGCACGAGCGTTGCTTTCTAAATTTAATAAAACAGAAAAGCGACGTCATGAAAAATAATGCATTAACTTACGTGATTTGACACTGAAACAATTTATTACCGCGATTTTATTTTTAAATGTGAAATACTTTTATATGTATGTAACTATTTACCACTCAACAAAGTGGTTAGCTAGTGTCACTTTATAGCAGCAGTTATGCTATTCAAATAAAATGAACTGGATTATTCGAAAAACACAACCGATAGTATTACTTCTATTTTAAATATTTTAATTGCTCTCAATTGTGAAGGAATCATGCATTTTGAACATGTTTTCAAAATAATCAACCTTGCTTTCACGTCAGAGGTATTTGTGAAACGTTTGCAATTTTAAACGTTACGGAATGTATAATGTTGTGTACTAATAAAATTACGCCAAATTAAATTTCTCTTTTAACATTTACATTCAATATTATTATGGAGATTTGCTGCCGCTTTGACCTTACTTGCAATTAATCTTACACTTAACATCATCAATATCGATATACTTAATATTAGTGCACTACTATAAATGACCATAGATTTTCCCAAAGAAATGTTTTGCTGTGTAATTTATTGAATATTGAAGGAAATATTTTTTTAAGTATCCGGGTTAGCAAAAATAATCTAATTAATCGTCCTCTTTTAACTAATATATTGAGCAAGTGTTTCTTGTTAAATCACAATATATTTAACTTTTGCAAACGCTTGAAAATCTCTTTGCAATATCAGTCAGTAGACTACCATCGTGTTATTTTCTTCTCATCTAACTTATTTACATTTCTTTTTAATAAGATGCGATTATACATACCTAAACGAGATTTATTATAACTAGGAAGTTAGTGTTATAAAAATAATCTCCTTTTGCCTAATTGCTTAGCAATATGTTACTTAAAATGTAGATAAACCAAATCGAGGTGCTTTGCGTGTCATTACTCTCTTCAAAGAACAATGATGTGTACATGTTAAGAAATGATGAAAATGGATCAAATTTGACAAAAGATTTCGAAATGAGAACAATAGATAATTATGAATACTAAGTAAACATTGAACAAAATAAAAATAAACAATATTTATGTGAAAAAAAAAGAAAAATATATTTCTTCGTAGAATTTAGCCTACGACAAAAGTCACGATAATAATTCTTGCCGGAGACAAATCTCTCCGTTCTTGCCAAACTTTTCATAGATCAAGCATTGCTCATGTTGACTTATGTTCGTTCCAATTCATCATCAACAAGATTATTTTCATCAAAATTCTCTTAAGTAGCATCCTAATCAAATTACATATGTCGTTGCTTCTTCGGGTCCACTGCATACTTCGTGAACGCAGTGTCCATATACAATACACCTGTACCAACTTTCTTCGTTCTTGCCAAACTCTTCACAGATCAAGCATTGCTCATGTTGACTTGTTGTACTCACTTCAATAACATCCAATTCATCGTCGATAAGATATTTCTTTAATAGAATCAGAATCAAATTACATATGTCGTGGGTTTCTGGGCTTCGTTTCTTGTCAACAGAATACTACATGAACTCAGGTCCTCATACAACACACCTATACTAAATCAATCAGTTTTTGCCAAACTCTTCACAGATCAAGCATTGCTAATGTCGACCTGTTCTCGCTTCAGTAGCATCCAATTCATCGTCAACAAGATCTTTCTCATCAAAGTCCTCTTCTTCAATATTATTCCAATCAAATACCCATTTCATCGGTGTCTTGACTTCTTCTTTTGCCAACTGAATACTGCATGAATTGAAGTCCGCATGCAGCACACCTGCACTAAATTTATCAGTTTTTGCCAAACCCTTCACAGATCAAACATTGATCACCTCAACTTCTGCTCGCCTTACTAGCATCCAATCCATCATCAACAAGGCCTTTTTCATTAAAGCACTCTTCTTCAATAGTATCCGAATTAAATTGCATATGTCGTCGGCTTCTTCTCTTGTCAATTGTATACTACAAGAACGCAGCATCCACATAAAATATGCCTGTGCCAAATCTCACCGTTAATCATGTTGACTTGTTTTGCTCGCTTCGATACCATCCAATTTATTGCCAGCAAGATTCTTCTCATCAATGTCCTCTTCTTCAGTAATATCCGAATAAAAGTCCATATGTCGTTGATTTCTTGACTTCTTCTCTTATGCGCTGCATATTGTATAAACTCGGCGTCTGCGTACAATACACTTGTACAAAATCTCTTCATTTTTGCCAAACTCTTCATAGGTCAAGCATAGATTATATTCACTTATTGTACTCGCCTTAGTAGCTTTCACATCATCATTAACATGACTCTTCTAATCAGAATCGTCTTCTTTAGTAGTATCCGTCTAAAATTCCGTCTTCGATTTGTTTACTTCTTTTTTTTACATTTATGTCCTATTTTTCAGTTAACCACTTCTTAAATATCTAATGTTCTTCTTCAAGTTATAGCTTTATTGATATTACAGTGAGCACTTCTGACTTTCGTTTCTTCAATTTTCTTTTCTTCATTCCGGTTGAGTATGAAATCATTGGCGATATCATCATTAAAATGTTTCTTAAACCACAGAAGTATGAAACCATTGCAGACTCGGTTGAATACTTATCTTCAGTTACACTCTCGAAGAAAAAATTCTTACAACTTTGACGTAGGCACCAAATCAAGCAACTTGATTTTTAATTTTTTCTAGTTGTTAAGACAATATCACATATCCTGTAGAAAACATCCTTAATCAAGAATTATATAAGCAGTGGTTGGGGACAATTTAAAAGCACTCCGCATTGCGGTAGCGACGAAGGACTCGGATAAAAAACACCTGAATTGTATCGAATTTATCCAATCTTGAAATTTTGATATTCGCATCGTCAGCCTGTGGTGTGGAACAAATTCCATTGAGTACGTTAATATTAAATATTGTTTTTACGTCAGTGGTCTTATAATTTCTGAATAATACGTGCCGTGTCCAAACTTGAAGTCTTAGAAGCATATGATTGTAACAGAATACTTCAGGACTTTAATATCCTGCGAGCCTCGGATGTCGAAACGTCAACTATATTAATTTTCAATGATTTATTACAAAAGCAACAATTAACTAATTTATATGATTGATCAGATGCACCATCAAGGCACACTTAGATATTTTCAAAAAAATATATAAATAAATAAATATGTATGTATACAATATATATAGAAAAAGGGGATTAAACGGGGATACACTCTTAACGCCAGCCGTGCCCGTCGCGGCGACACAAAAGAAACAAAGTACACGAAAAAAGGAAACAGGAAAGAACTCCAATAGAAAGAAAAAGCTGAAAGAAGGTATGAATATTACAATAACAATAGCCAATAGTGTACAACGAGAAATATAAGGACCGTGAAGAATAAAAAAATAAGAGAGAAAGAAAAGTGCAGAGCAAACAAAATATTTAAGAAAATAAACAATAACTTACCATAAAATATTCAAATTGTATGATACATCTAAAGAAATACAAAAATTTCCACTTTCTAATCATAACCGAAAATACTAAAAACTAACCGCAGAATACAGTAATTTTGGCAAAGCAAAATGTGTACGTCAATATTCTCCTCCAAATCGCATAACTAAAGATTAAAAACTTTTATTTCAACATACATCAGGTGGTGGTCATTATTTATCATGCGCCGTACAGTAAACACGTTTTCAGGAGTAAAGTTTTGACCTTCCGTAGAGAATAGACGTTAGTGTTTGCGTGAAAGATCTACACTATTTACTAGGATTGGAAACACATTTTGCAAATTTTTATATGCGATAAAATGCCAAACTTTCAGTTGACACGATTTTGATAAAAAAAGATTTCATATAATAATGATAATAATAATAATAATCCATGCCTTCTCGTCCCTCAACGGTTAGTAGTAGTTGGTAGACAATGAGTTATTCGTGGTCCGACTTAAGATCTTTGTCTATCCGCATTCGCTTAAACGGGGACAGATTCGAATACGGGAATTTCTCAGAATTTTCTGCCTATACAAAATATGTATTATGAGACCATAATTATTGAATTTGTTAATGACGATCTATAATTAGCTAGAATATAAAGAACCCCTACGAATCATAATTTTCCTTTTAATTTAAAAATTTATTTTTTACTGAAGGATCTATGAATATGTTAGAAGAGTTTTTTTATGAGGGAGATTCAGTTCAAAGAATTTATACAATATTTTTCGCGTTTATTTAATACTGTTTGATTATTTTTTTAATATTTAATTTGCGAATAGAATTGTATGTAGATTTTCGTATTGAAAAAGTATTGTAGGCGTTTATATTTTTTATTATTCATTGGAAAACTCGTTAAATAAAAAAATACTAAATATATGACAGAATAATTATTTTATTTCATCCAGTAATGATACCTTATGTTATAGTTCTCAGAAATGCTTTCGAAATTTATGTTTTTTCTTTTAATCATATATTCGTATTGGCAATTTTCTTTGGAGAAACGTGTTATCGAACGAAATAACTTAAACAGACTTTTATATTTTTGTCGTGTGTCAGAAAGGTACCGCTATTTCCTTAAGAGTTTAGTCATGGTAGATTTGAATTCAGGTCGGTAAGATTGTAGACAATTGATTGGCATTTGAATTTAGCGAATATAGTAATGAACACCATTTATAGGTTTTAGTATCGAAATAGGCATTGCAAGAAAAACCGAAACGTATATTTTTGGGGATTTCATTTGAAATTCAGTCGCCAGGGTGGAGCACGTGGTCCTGCAAAACAAAAACAAGTTTGCTTTTCATTTTTGAACATGTATTATTCATTCTGTCGGCATATCTTTTGGTCCGTCTTAGCATCCACGTGCTATACATGAACTTTTTTCTGCAAATCTAAATCAAGCGACATCAAATTCTGCTTTCAAAATTCCTATTTTTTCTCCTCATTAAATAATATTTAAATTTAAGATTCGGAATAACTAATTTATGTAGTATACTACAAAAAGATATGAACATTTACTAATTTTAATCACAATATTATGATATAAACTAAGTAAATATATAAATAGTAGTCATAATTTGTAGAAAGGCTACATGTAATATATAATACAGCTTGTTTACTAGGCTACATAACGTATACATATTATCAGAAGCTTTATTATAATGCAATAAATGAAGACAGACGAAATGATTATAACATACGATTACTAAACTCTACTAACAATTGTAAAGAAACGTGATGTATAATAAATATCGAAATGGGAAAATTGATTTCTACTAAGTTATCTAAAACAGATGTCCTGGAGGTCCTGGAGTTACTAGCAAATCAATTTAATGATCCTTCTGCTAGAAGATTAGTGTGGCGGTGATTTAAATTTGACCTGCATTTTGTTCTTTTCTTATAAATTAATATAATATATATATATATAATATATATATATATATATATATATATGTAGTATCACATTCTCGATGTTGGACAGAAGTTCTCGAAAGAAACGGCGTCTCGACGTTTCGATGACATCTCAATGTTCTTCTTCAGGAGTGGTTTTGTAGTGAAGCGTCAATATGAAACTTAACTACGCTTCACTACGAAACAACTCCTGAAGAAGATGATTGAGATGTCATCTAAATGGCGAGACGCCAATTCTTACGAGAACTTCTGTCCAACGTGGCGGAGAGCCCGAGCATATAATACTACTCACACTTACTACCGCGAGACCGGTCGTTCGCTATATATATATATATATATATATATATATATATATATGTATATATATAGTAACAACCGCCCCCTTAAAATCCACGTGTCCTATCGCACCGGTAGCTTTTGTATTACCATTAAAAAAAAATTCCTTTCGGTTGTCGACGTAGCTAATTTTTCACCACATCCCCTCATTAAAGGTAAATTACTTGCCTCTCTAGACCTTTTTGAGTGGCCCTAAAAGACGATAGTCACAGAGTCTAAGGGAGGCTGTACTTCCTTCCCAACCCAATTTAACCTAAATAAAATCATGGTTATCACCTGGCACAGCCCATCGACTCCAAGGCCAAATCGTTTTGGTCGCAAGACAATGCTCTGTGTTTGGTGGTGTATTACGAACTGTTGAAACCTGGTGAAACAGTTAATACTGATCGCTACCGACAACAAATTATCAATTTGTACCATGCATTGATAGAAAAACTTCCAGAATGGGCCCGAAGACACGGTAAAGTAATTTTGCAGCACAATAACGCGCAGTCTCATACAGCAAAACCGGTCATTGAAGCGTTGAAAGCACTTGGATGGGACATAATATCGCACGCTCCGTACTCTCCAGACCTTGCCCCGTGCGACTATCACCTTCACGCGTCAATGGGACACGCGCTTGCAGAGCAGCATTTCGCTAATTTCGAAGAAGGTAGAAAATGGCTCGAAACATTTCTTTTGGGACGGCATCCATAAATTTCCTGAAAGATGGGCGAGACGTGTAGAATCAAATGGCCAATACTCTAAATAAAAAAATATTTCAATTTTCTTGAAAATTATGTGTTTACGAAAAAACCGCCAATGACTTTCCGGTACACCTGGTAAATAAAAATTGCAAAATTGCATTCTCTGTAGATGATTATTGTTCAACAAATGGTGGTTCGTCTGCCGCATGTACGCTCTCGATTTTTTTTCAAAATAAAATGCACGGTTGAACTAGAGGATCCGACGCTAGCAATGCCCGGGGTGTCTTGGAATTTTATTGAATACTCAATAAATTGTTTTAAATCTAGACTTTCATCTATTTTTTTTGGTTTTTAGAAGATTTGTACATTCTCAAATTAACTTCTAGCTGTGTAAATTGTTGTTAGATCTCCAGTCTAAATAAACGAATGCATAGAGAAAGAATAAATTTAAATGAAAGTAAAAAATAAACCAATGGTTTTGTAATATAAATACTACTAAATACCGAATAAACCATATGCATTATAACCACGATAACTGCAAATGTTAAATAAAGAATCAAGTAGTTGATATATATATATATATATATATATATATATATATATATATATATATATATATATATATTATATATGTACATATATACACGCTTGATCTTATACGCCCTATATTTCCAGAAATTATACACATAAATATGTGCTTCTACCTATACATTTCAAACCACAAAGTATAATTAATTTTGCCACTAAAGAAGTAAATAAAAATATAATTAGTGACTTTATTATATTTTTATTTACTTTTTACTGGTAAAAGTAATTATACTTTGTTGAAAAACCAAATATTTCATCGAATGACTAAAATTAAATCTGTGGAAACATACCAAATATTTTTTTATTGTATTTAACCTTTAGGTGTTCTAAACTTTAATGAAAGTTGATATTTAAATGACTTGTTTTTTTTTCATCATCTATGAAGCAATAATAATATTTTTATTAAGTTTGTGTTATAAAATAAAAACAGATAATTTTAAATAGTGGGTATTCTTCTAGTTATAAAATACAGTGAAATAAATTTTAATCAACCTATGTTATTTCCTATCTATTTGAAATTATGATTTATATACGTTACAATATAAAATTGGAATCTAAGTAGAATGTATTAAACAGGTTTCAATTTTTGCACATAACATATGTGTAAGTTCGAAACGTCCATCTGGAGAAACGAGAGAGACCAATAAAAACAACATATTACTATTTTAGTAATATGTGCCATATAAAGCACAATACTGATATTTTCATTTTAATTGTATGTTCTAAGAAAGAAAACAATGCTTAGATATGCCCGTGCTTCGTTTTCGTGCTCCGATTTACAATTCGATCTACGGCTTCTTAAGCCAAATTTGGATAAGTAAAATGTTAGCTTGAAACTAAATAAAAAAAAACCGATCAACCCGAGCAGATATGTACCCATATCTTTTAATGCCGATTGTATTCCGAATGATCTTTATAAAATAATAATTTGTGTACATACATTTAGATCTCATGTCAAATTATGGACAGATTCGATTTGATATACAGAGTGTTATACAAATTAATGTATTTTTCAATATAGATTTAAATACTATGTAGAATTGGAATAATAATATTAATATGCAATCTTTACTGTCCAACAGGAATCAAATTATAGAACAAAATTTTAATGCACTGCTCAAAATAATTAGAGGATATTCGAAAACATAATAAGAAAATAAATAAATAAATAAGACACGCAGATATTTTTGTATTGCAACTATAACGATTTCAAACAAGAAACAATGCATTAACAGGTTTCAACTTGTACAGTGCTTCGGTGCAGCGCCTACTCGAACCGCCACTGCTTGAGGGTATAAAAGCGCGTATGCGAACAATTTCGACTATTATATCAATCTCCCTACAGTCCAGATTTTGCTCCCTGCGACTTTACACTGTTCCCGCATGTGAAAATGAAGCTAAAAGGGATGCGGTTTTCCAGTGATGGGGACCTTCTGCGGGCTTGGGACAACGAGTGTGCTTTACTCCTAGTGAAACTTGGCAGAACTGGTTTAAAGATTGGTTTCGGAGGATGGAGAGGTGTATTGAGTGTAGAGGAAAATACTTTGAAAAAATTAAATAAATGAAGCTGTATTGCAAAACTTTCCTAGTACCCTTTGTAGAAAATTTAAATTTCATCAACATAACCTAAGGTATTTATAAAGAGAAGCTTTTAAGTAAGTCACTTATAAAAGGTAAGACAAGCATCCATTATAGGAAATATAGTTGATCTTATTATCCAAGTACTAGGATCGAGAAGGAAGGGAGGAAACCCAAAATACGAAAGCCTACTTAACAGCTCCAAATGATCAATGGTATCAAATGCATGGGAATAATCGAAGTAAATGCAGTCAATTAATATTATATATTTTACCATTCTCCATATCATAGCTAATTTTGTAACTGTAATTACAGGTAATAATGGAAAGGCAACGCGATTTGACTCATGCACAGCAGAGTCATAAGTCAATTGGAAGGTGGACGGAGACAGCAAGATATTGCTGAAGGTTTTGCAGATAGCCAAAGTGTGATTTCGCGTTTGTGGAATCAGTTTTTAGAAACTAGAGATGTTCAGAGAAGACGAGGACAAGGACGCTCAGCATCTACGACACCAAGAGATGAACGATACCTAACAGTATTTGCACGCAAAAATAGCACTCATAACGCAACACAGCTTAGAATTGAGCTTGCTGCTGCTACAAGAAAAGTAGTATCAACTCAAAAAAGAAATCGTCTTCATAACGCTAGCATGTATGCTTGAAGACCCCTGTATGCGTTCCTCTAACTACTCTTCATAAAAGGTCGCGAGGAATGTGGGCTGAGCAGCATAGAAATTGGATTCACGACGACTGGCCACAAGTACTGTTTTGTCACGAATCCAGATTCACCTTAAATCCAGATAATCGGCGTATTTTAATTTACCGTGAACTTGAAACAAATAATCAGACACAATTTGTTCGAGAAAGGCCGCAATGTGAAGGTGGGAGTGTAATGGTATGGGCTGGGATAAGCGCAGATCAAATAATTAAAAGTTCAAGTCTGTGTAAAACTTATCTTCAGAATATTTATCCGCACATCTACACATTATTGATACTGGAGCACGTAGCAACACATTAGTTCTGGTAAAGGTCACCTCATTACGAGACGTTATTTATTGAAATTTTAGAATATGGAAAAGGGCAAATAATTTTATTATTTATTAATTTTTTAAGAAATACTACGTTCTTGTTCTCCTTCCTACTAACAAAAGAACGAAGTTGTAATTCATAGTATTGGTTAAATCAGCACATCTTTCGGGATAAACACCATTTTATGCCATAAGAATTTAAAAAATCTACGATGAATTCGTTCATTATAGCTTTTACCGACGCAAACATTTGACCGAACAAAATTTTCATATTCTAATGGATCTTGTGTTACATCTCTAAAGCTTCTACTTACCCTAGTGCTTTAGAGGCTTCAACAAAACTAAGAAATGCGTTAAAAAATACTTCAAGATCCAATACTGTAGCTCCAGCTTGATATTCTTTGTATGGTGTAGGCATCAGCAATAGAGCATCATAGTTGCTATGTGTGATTTAGTAACACTTAGTAATATTAAACTGTAGTTTATTACTTTCACAAAAATTGGAAATTATCTGAAGATGGATTATTTGGAAGTTGGAAATTGAAATCTGAAAATTATCTTCTAACAGCTCATTTGTACATACAGTAAAAATAATAGCGAATTAAAATTCAATCCCTTTGGCGCCAATTACACACACCATGAGTTACCATTACGCCCGCGTTCGTGGTGTGACTTGAAACCTTTGTCTGTCAGCATTCGCTTAAACAGGAAAGAGAAGCCATGATAAACTTTCCGGACGGCAGGCCATCGGATTCGAATCCGTGAGTGATTTGCCACTGAGCTATCAGCCAGCTATATAAAGCTATGTTATGTCGGAACTGCGGCAACTGCATTTCCGAAGCCCTGTCACAGAAAAACAAAATAATTATTTAAATAGTTTTAAGTATATTAAATCTTACAAACGCTATATATAAACATTATTTGCGTTCACTTAAAATCTCTTTTCTGTTCACATTTTCAAACACACCTTTTTCCTTCAGTTCCATTCCATTACTGCTATTCTACTTTCCCGGTAACATGGCGGGAAGCTGAAATTGTTAACGTTTCTAACACTTGATTGTATATTATCTGCTATAATCCTATCACTACGGTCAAATTGTGCAATTTATTATCATCAAAAGTTTGTTGCATACCAGAAAAAGTTTCAGATATGTTTAACCCTTTAAAAAATAAATACTAAATTACATCACTAATTACGAGTGTATGCATTTTAAGATTTCTCATTTATTGGCACTGTTATACTTTTTCAATGTTATAAATTAAGAATATTCGTATGTCACCGCGGTATGTAATGTAAACTTTTCCCGAGAGATGGTGCTGATAATTGCCCTTCAATTTTTAATATTCTCCCATAAATATTATATGGATTTTATAAGTAAATATGTCTCGTTTATTATTGCTATTATTCTTTATGTTAAAACCTTTAAAAATCACAGACTTTACGCGAAGAGGGATTGCTATATTATATTTACCTTTTGTGGTATTGGCAGGATAAAAATTACTACCAATCAAGATTTTATTAACAAATCTTATTTTCAGCATATTTTCTAAAAGATATATAATATCACACAAGAATTTGAACCAGTAATTCTACTGCTACTACTATACTTTAAAACTCTTTTAAAACAGTTAAGTGTTTATTGACACATATAGCCGTATGTATCGTATCTTCCTGGGTATGTATGACACATTACACATGTATTAAACGTATCTGTATATAATGGGTTTTAAACTGTAAAAGATTTTAACCACTCGATAAGAGTCCTGTTTTAGAACGGTTTTTTTTCTTTTTCTGATAAAATTGTTTACGATTATAAATAACTGTTACACAGGATAATGAATATAAAAAAGGTTTTTAACCCAGGAACTAACGAGCTGACGAACTAATTACTTCGATAATGAACATGTATGTATAAATTATATTACAAATATTTTATGTTCGATCTCACATAATATATTTCCAATACATTTTTACTGTCGAATAATTGATACCAGAGTTTACAAAATTACTATAAAATATCAGTGATAATAATCTTTTATTTTCGACTATAATACTAGATATATGTACTTAGTGTTATGTTGTTAATTACTTGAAATAATTTCAAAAACTATAAACATCAATGTATTCTATTTGACAGAGGGACTGTTCTACTGGGTAATTATAATTAATTTGATTTTGAAGCTGCAACAATTCTGCAATTTTATATTAACAGGCTTCGTTTTCAGATTAAAATTTGATATACAGTTGGTAACGTATATTCAAAATCTGGTCCAAAAATGAATTTAGGGATCAAAATTCAAACAAGTCAATTTCTCAGTGTCGCCAAATTTGCTTGAATCATTTGTCTAACAGAAATGGCAATGGATTTGTTAATATTAATATATATTACAAATTTTTCTTGTGCATTATCCTCTAAAACAGCTTTTTGTCAGAAAATGATGTATATTTTTTGTTTTCAATATAGCTTTTGTAAACGATTAAACTTCAGAAAAAACGCTATAAATTCTGAATAAAAATAATCTAGGCTATCTACACAGTTTTTATAATTGTATAGTATTTTATAAATCAATTTTCCAAAAAAATTTAATATTTACTACAACTGATTATAGTATGATAAATATTAGTAAACTGAGTTAAAGTGAAAATGCATGTTTTTAAATGCTTTATAAATTGGTACCAAGTAACAAGTACAAGAAATATAAAATTCTTTTCCATGTGTTTAAATATTGTTTTAAATTGTTGGTGTTCATGTTCAAAAAATTTAGAAATTTTAGTTTACTCTATTGGCAGTTAAAGATTGTAGGTTATATTGTGTTTCATATGGTTATGTCAATTGGAATACAAAAAGTCATGTCAAATGTATTTTTCAATTAAGTAAATTATCATTTGTAGTATATTTAACTTTTTTAAATATCTTCAGAAAAATAAGCTATATTAAAAATCGTCTAGATACACAGCACTTAATGTTGTTAAAACAAACAATAAAAGGATCTAAGAGATGGAAATATATTTTGTCATCATATTTTTATGGAATAACAAAGTTAGATTTAAATTTATTCAGGATATAAGGGTGTAGTATAGGTAGAAATATATTTGTATGTATTTGGTATATAGGGAAGTTGATTAACATTTATGATCATTTTAGGTTCTTTGAGTTTTGAATGTCATTTAATTTCACATGAAAATTCTAAAACAAACCTATCCATTACATGAACTTTACAATGCAGGGTCTGGAGCTCTGAAGTGTAGAATGATATAAATATCCTTGTACTGAAGTAAAGGTATCTATTTAGTTCTGAAAGTTTCATGAAACTATTATAACGAAATAAAAAAATAGAAAACACAGAGACTAAACTACAAGTGATTAGCAATAGTCAATTAACTAATAAACTTAATTTTTTTCAAAAATGGATTACTGATATCAAAATAATTTTAGCATATTTTTATTATATCGTAAAGAAAATTATATATTTACTTTTAAGAAAATATTAAAGATTGTTGAGTACATTTTGATAAGTGTATATAATATCAATTTTTTATGTAAATATATATGTTCTATCTTCTTCTGGGCTTTCAGACTGGAACCGCGTCAGTAGTATAACTGCCGACGTTTCGTACCCACTCGTTTGGGACATCTTCAGGGCTCAACTACTACTACTGTTTGTTGCACTGAATATGAGTAACAGTAGCAGTAGTTGAGCCCTAAAGATGTCCGATACGAGTGGGTAAGAAACGTCGGCAGTTATACTAGTGACGCGGTTCCAGCCCGGAAGCCCAGAGAAGATAGTATGGACCACGACCGCGGAAGTCTACGTACTAAATGTATATAGTTCTTTCCATACTTGTGTAGAATTGTAAATAGTTCTTGAAATTACATATATTATTTTAGATGTAGTTATATTGATGTACATTGAGAAAACAACACTGAGAGTGAATCTTAAATACAAAATAAAGAATATAGGCCACACAGTGAATTTCTGATAGAGCTGGACTAGGTTGGATATTTATTCACTAAGTGTAAAATTTTAATAAAATATAATGTGACCATTTTGAAATCGACACCTGAATAGACAATTATGGAGAATTTAAGTAAAATACTAAAGAAATGTTTTCTGAAACCCTCTTATAATAAGAAAAAATTTAAGAATTATAATGGATGTTCAGTTTTCATTTATTTTTGTGGCACTATTTGAAATGCTGATATATATTTTGAAAAAGTGTATTCTTTTGTGGAAAAGGTATATTGTTTAGAATAATAAAAACCAAAAATTAACTCATGTTTTCAGGGTACTAATTTTACGGCACATTTGGAACATATAAGAATATAGTCACCAATTTTTTAGTTTGAAACTGAATTTCTTATATTTCAAATTGGAGTCATTCACAGCTAATAAAAGAAAAATAGAGAAAATGTTTGCAAAATAATAGTACATTTTAATATTACATATGTTTAATATTCAGCATTCCAGTATAGCTACAAATGTATATTCAAAGTAAGTATTTAAACTAAGTTTTCCAATATTGAATTTTCTTACCGTAGGCTAAATTATATATCATAAGGCTAAACCAAAAGAACTTTGTTTTTGGCATAAATTTGCATTTTTATTTAAAAAAAGTGTAAGATTATATTTCAAAAGAAGTGTGAGTGTATAGTTAAGATAACATACATATATTTCATATGAAAAATAGCTTATTCCGACTAAACTTTAGTATTTAACAGAATCTATCTTATGGTACACAAAATCTATGAAATAATCTTTTCTTAAAATTTACATTTATAAAAATTCTGAACAAAGGACACTATGAATTGGTATTTTATTTACAGAATTTCAGTGAAAAAACCTTTTTCAAACTGAATGGTTGAAAAGCAGTAATCTATTAATATTGACTCAAAATTATAAAAAATGATGATGTAAACAGAACTAAGTTGAAAAGAAATCAAATATATTCCAAATTAATAGAGTACCGACTTGATATAATACATTAGCTAGATCAAGACTAGAACTATTTTATCAGTCAATTATATACATGTACTACAAGAAAAAGTTTTCTATATTCAAAAGTGTTTTGTTCAACATTACTCTTTATATTCTTTGCATTTACATCTTCGTTTGCATTTAAATGAAATATATAGGTGTCTTCATAAATACGAAGCATCTTTAGACTTTCCTAAAAAGAAAGGGGACTATTAATAGCAAATGCAATTATGCACAAACTCTGCCGCATTTTTATTTTTGTGCTTTAAATGAAGAAAGTAATATAAATAAAAATTTTGAGTTATGGTAATTTATTAAAATTATAACAGAAATAATTAAAAATATAATTGTGGTTGTGGTTTCAACTTCAACTTATTTCCCACTATACAATAAAACAACATAACAATAATAGCAGAAGTTTTAAAATATTCTTGTTTCAGAGAAAACTCAAAACAGTCTAATTTGGTTCTGATTTTCTATTCACCCGTTGCCAATTATTCTACAATAAAAAGAAAATGTCAAAAATTATATAAATATGTATGTAAAATTATTCAGAATAAAAAACAGTAATAATGTAAAACAATTGTTAAGATTTATTTAAAAATGTATTTGAGGATTTTATTTTATTTGATACAAAAGCAATAAAGAATGTTATATAACCTTAAAGGAATGGTAGTCACATGCACCTGGCAACACTTAATGTTAAAATATTTTAAATTACTAATACTATTGTCTATATTGAAGCAAATATTGCACTTGTTAATTTAAATGATCTTTTCTAATAGATACTTATTCTGTTATTCTTTTATACAAGTTCTAGATTTTATGCAGAAATATATTTACTGTTCTCTAAATTTCCTCAGTATAATATTGGAAGAGGTGCATATTTTCTTTTACAATACTATAGACTTTCAAAATGTACAGTAAGTTATAAGTAATATTCAGTAGTGGAGATATGAAGGGAAGTTTTAAACAGCTTTTAAACTTGAAATTATTGGATATACCCAAGGTATTTTGTAATTTTATTCTAACAATCACAATTATTTATGAAAAAAAAATTAATAACCTAAGTGATATTCTATGGAAGTAAATAGTGAATAGTGGTGTATGTAAAAATCACAAAATGGAGGAGAAAATTATTTACTTTGAAAAGATTGAAGCATTGATATAGTTTGATTTAATTAAATCATTTAGGAAAGTCGAAATTTAAAGATATTTTAATTAATACTATTTACTAGTGTATCTATGTATATCTATTTACTTTAAGTAGAATTATATAATGGAAAGTCCAGAATATTGAGTTCAGTTTTGTTAAAATCATGGTTAGTATACTTCGGTGAGCTAAAATTTGAATTTGTCAATAAATATGTAAACCTGTGCATGAGACAGCTCATCTTAATATTGATACAGTTTAAACTTTTCAGTAAGCTGCTGATAAGTTATGACTAGGACAGTGTAATAAGTATGTATTGAACATTTACGATTACTCATCTAAGGTCGATTGCTCTGCTGATACATACGTACTTACTACAATGGATCTCATCCTGTTCCGCTGATAAAAATTTACCCCTTTAATTATGGCCTATAATGGCCTACTTTACATACAGGACTTGACGTTATTTTAATTTGAAAGTATATTTTAAAATTTGTTTTAGGTATTGCAATTTCAGAAGCAAATAGGAGTGTATTTCTGAAATTTAGAAGAAAAATTTGTTGATAATGATGGGTAAATATTTTTAAAATGCACAGGGAAATGCCAATTAAGTATTTCAGCTGGACAATTGTTGAAAAAAAAAAGAATAATTGTATATCAACTATGTTAGTGCACAGGTAAAATAAATACATAAAAATAATTTAATTTTCTGAGTTTTATTTATATGTAGATACCTGTAGCTAGACCTGTGTCTATGTGTATTTATTAAATATACTGGTAATATAAATCTAAGTAGTGAAGAATATGTTTTTAAGCTCTAAGGATTATGAGGTAAAATATCTTTGGCTGTATTTAATAAACTTTAAGCATTTTAGAAAGAACATCCGAATTTTATTTGTGATACTGACTACTATGCTTACTGTTTCTACATTTTGAGAATTATTTTAGGTTTAATAAAGTTTCATTATTATTCCTTGTTACAAAAATTATTTCTTCTTTTTGAGCATATAAGCTTGAAGTTGGTGTACCTATGAGTAAATATTTATACGGTATTTCAAAAATGAAGAGAGAAAAATTTCTAAATAGACCCAAATTATAGTTAATTCTCACAGGTTGAGAACAAGACAAAATCACATAGTCGTATCAATAATGGAGCACTATTTAACTAATAAATAAACATGTGATTTTTGAACAAATATCTAATATATACATACATACATAATCCAGCCCCCTTCTACCTTTCGGTATAGGGTATATCTAATATACATACATAAAAACAAGAATTTTAATGTGTGAATTATGTAACAATACTACCGATTTATTTATTTTTCTATTCAAATTTTCAATCTTATGGGTTGTAATTTAGACTTGGGGTCTGTTCGAAATATTGTCCCTCTCTTTTCCGAACACAGTATAGTTGAGTAAAGATATAGTAATTTATATTTCAAGCATGAAGATAAATTTTCTATCACAAATTTGCTGGATCTTTCATTGGAGTTTTATTGTGCTTGACACTTGTTAACAGATACTTACATAGAGCTTTGAAGAAAACCAGAATTTCATTTGCTTATGTCTAATTGGTTGGGAAGAACTTTTACTGAACTTATGTATAACTCCTATTTTAATCAGATTTTCAATGATAAATTTAAAATATAGAACCACATATCGAATTAATCTTAGTTTAAGATGGTTTACTTGTAGCAACACATATTTATTAGGCATCCATATAGATTTCAAGTTTAGTACGATAATTTATTTTAAATTATGATGTTATTAACAGATATGAGTGCTTTGATTAAATTTTCTTTTTGAATGGTTTAGTAAAAAAATAATTGTAAGTTTTTTTGCAGATTATTTTTATTTATAAATTTTATTCATTTATGTTTGGGTTTCTGACTGAACAAATTCATTTTTGGACAATAGAATAAAAATATAATCAAGAATGATGGTACAGTATTAATGAAGCATGTATTAGTTTTACTGTGATATATATATATATATATATATATATATATATATATAAATAATACATATATAGATGTGTATATATATATATATATATATATATATATATATATATATGTAGTAAAACGTACTTACGAAAAGTTTTAAGAACGATTTGAAAATTAATATTTTTTAGATTCAAATATGTTCAATACTTACGGAACCGGTATTATTAAGGGAATTAGTTACATTATCATTAAACATTTTTTATTTATTCAAAAAGCGTTCTTATTTAGCATTTGCTAAAAAAAGCTTTGAATATTTATAAATAATACCTGTTACTTAGGCTTCCCGTTGATCGCTTACGTGAGACAAAAGTTCCGGCAAGGTAGGTATCTATAATAGACCCGCACTTTGGTTGGTGCTAGAATTTTTAAGTGGCCAAATAACAGGAAAACTCTATAATAAGATGAATATAATTATAAAGTTTTCGTTGAAATAGTTTTGACATAATTATTTGTTTTATACAAATATTACTACGGACGCAAACATCACTCTTATTATAATTAGTTATTTTGTTAGATGGCGAAGTATATATGTATATATTTGGAACGTGGTGCTAGTACAAACAAATTTATTGAGTCGCTGTGTAGGAAGGTTCAGAAATGCTGATTTAGAGTATACATAATTATAATTAAAGATACAACATAGTTTTTTAAATAACAGGAATAGATTCATTAAGGTAATTCATTATGTAAAAATAATTACAAAACTTATTTGCATTTTTACGCCTATCAAAAAAGCAAATAAAATATTGTTAATTTTTTTTCTGCTGGCTAGGCCCAAATTTTTTTTTATTTTTACCAATTGCATAAGCCTGTGTCCTGCAGTTGTAAATAATTATATAAAATGAAAAATAGATATAATAATAAAGTACAGTTACTCAAACATTAATTTGGATTAATTAAAAATTGTAAATTATACAATATTTATTAAAAACTTTTTTTGAAGAGAATATTTGTTCCATCTATCTATATTCATAGCAATTAACTAAATGTGTATACGTATAATACAAATATAAGATAAATATAAACGTAAATATAACCTACAAATTTAATGACTGTTAGAAATGTATTCATGCACTTATGTACTATCCTATTAGAATAATAAATCTACTGTGTAATAGTATCAAGGACTGAAAAGTACTTTGAAAACGAGCAGATGACAAATTTACGAATTTATTAAGAATTAACAAAAACGGTAATTGAAACAACAAATCTATATTTATATTTAGTTTACTGAGTTTTAGGGCTAACATTGTGGCATATATCAACATTAATTGTCTATTGGTACATTTGGTAATTGAAATACTAGAAATTTTATTTCCTTCTACAACAGAATGAGCAGAAGTAGAAATGGTTTTTTGGGATGTTTGTTTTTGTTAATGCCGATGTTATAATTTTGCTGGCTATGTTTATTTCGTTGAAGAGAATCTATCCATATCTCTCAGCTACAGAAGAGACTTTCACCCTCCACGGTGCTTAATCAGTCAAAAATCTTCATTGTGATTTCTTAATAATATAACTGAATTTCTTTTAAATAAGTAAACTGTATACTTGGAAGTATCCAGTAGTAAGAATTAAGTAATTTTTGATGAATTTTGCATATATAGTAATTTTCAATAATTGCAAATTTTCTTGTAATATAAATTTTTGTTGCAGGTATAGTTAGAAATACCACAAGTTTATTGTAATACATAGAATTTTAATAAATGAGAAAACACTAAGTACTTTTCATTAAGAGAAATAATGAAGGAGCTTCAGTAATAAATTTATTGAATTCCTCATCTGAGATAATTTAATAAGGTTATTGTATTTTGAAATGTCATTAATAACAAGAATTCAGTAATGAGTAAATAGACCAAAATGAGTTGATGTTTTTTGAAAATGCTAATAAGAATTTTCTGTGTACATTATTTTTTTAATTTTGGAATATTTCATAAATTTGTCATGTATATGTGATTTTGTACCTTTCTTTTGATTTAGCTTGTAAAAAACTATTTATTATGGTGTATGCATTGTCCAGTATAGCAGTCATGTATGAAATAGCAAAATATTTAAAAATTACTTGTTTTACCATAAAATAATTGTTAGCCCTCAATTCAATCCAAGCAGGAATAAATTACACTCAGATTGACTAAATTAAATTTCCTAATACTTTAAATGTAAATGTATTGAAAACTAATCTGGTACGTAGACTTCCGCGGTCGTGGTCCATGCTATCTGCTTCTGGGTTACCGGGCTGAACTACTGCACTGAAACTGACTTCAGTTTCAGTGCAGTAGTTCAGCCCTCAAGATCTCCCATATAAATGGGTACGAAACATTGGCAGATATACAAGTGACGCGGTTCCAGCCCGGAAACCCAGAAGCAGGTATTGAAAACTAGAATCAAAATCGATGTATATTACATAACTGAATAGTTGAATTATTTTTTACATAGAACAAATAATTACCATTTGATGTTTGAATTTTGAATGTGTTCTCATAATCCTTTAATATTACTACATTAAAAAGTAGTACCTATGTAAATGCTTTATTTATTAATCGTTATAAAAATATTGTACAAACTACATGTGTGATGACCTTTTCTAACATTCATACAGATAAAGCATTCTCTCATTCGTGTTTTAAACCTGTGCTAATGGTGGAAAAGTTGTCTTTGCGCACATAGTTTTTAAATAACTATTGCGTATAAAAGATACAGTTCTTGATTTTGTATTTTTCCATATTCATTGTGTAAATAAGAAACACTAGTTACACTAAAAAATAATTAGTATATCTAATAAAATTATTATAGGTATATCATAGAAGAAACATAAACGAAATTGCGTACGTTTGTAATGTTTACCATGAAAGTGAAAACTATAGGAAAATGAATTAACTTTACAGTTATTGTAAGCTTCTATGCGTGGGTGGACTGATAGCCATAATTTCCAATAACAATTGTGTGAGTAGTGGGGATAGAAACAAGTTTTAATCTGCAAACGATAATTTCGAGTATCTTGTGTTAGCATGCAAAGTTTTATTTGTTTGTGTACGTCCTTGAGCAACAGTATCGTTTATTATGAGTACCATTTCTGAGATGCGTACCAAGCAACGATCCGTAATAGAATTTTTAACACTGAGAAGTTGTGCGCCCATCGAAATTTACAGCCGTTCAAAAACTGTTTATGGCAACGATTGTATGGATGTGAAGAACGTTCGCTAATAGGGCTGGCGTGCAAAACTGTTATAGAGACGAAATGAAGGTGTTTAACACAAAGCAACCATGTCGATCAGTATCAGTGTCTTATAGACAGAATGCCCTGATTCAAGGAAATCGCCGGATTACGTAAAAATATATTGCTCGGTAATTAAGCATAGTCAAGAAAGAGTTAAGTTCATTTTTCAGATTTCGATTTACGACAAATTTGCGCGAGGTGGGTACTGCGACAATTAACGGATGTCATGAAAGAACAAAGAAAAAAACATTTGTCAAGAACTTCTTACTCAGTATTGTCAAGGAGATGATTTTTTCATGAACATCTTCACGGGGGACGAATTTCTGGGTCCATTATAAGCTTGAAAACAAACAGCGGTCAATGGAATATTATCGTCCTGGTTCTCCACGTGTATGAAAATTTAAAAGTTCCGTCAGTGCGTAAAGCCACTATTTTCTGAGATGCAAAGTGGGTCCATTCATGTCGAAGCGATAAACGATTGATGTAGTAAGATATTGCAAAACTTTGCGATCACTTCAACAGCGTATTCGTAGAGTAAGACCGAAGAGAACGAATTTTTATTTCACCAGGACAATGCTAGACTGCATTGCAGCAAAGAAACGATGAAGACAGTGATGAGTTTGAAACTCATGGTTGTTTTGCACCCTCAGATTTTTGATTGTTCTCAGAGATAAAGGAGGTATTGAAAGGTATTGCTGCTGTTTCCAATTGGATCAAAAGTAAACAAGAAAGTGTTCATGGATGGAATGAAGAAATGGATTTAGCGTTTGGAGAAATGTGTTGCATTAAATTGTGATTATGCAAAAAGATAATTATATACCTTGGTAGTACAATAAATTTACTTCATTTTAAGACTGGACTGATTTCAATATTTTGTCTTTTTTCCTTATTTTATAGATTCGTAGATCATATATATCAATTCATCTTCGTATGTTATGTATTTCTATTGTATACATTTGTAATGTTAGCATAAAATAATTTAAATATTCTCTGTGTTTACTTTCTTATATTAGCATAGATTTTTATAGATTTTATATATTTTCTTTAAAATAATCTTCATTTTGTTATAAAATCTCCTATTTCCCTGAAAAGCTAGCAATAAATAGGAAATACCTAAGTAAATTACTCGCTTAAAATTCTCTGTTTTTCTAATCAATGTAATTGTAGGTCAAGATTGGTATAGATAATAATAATTCTCTTCTTCTTCTTGTTATTTTAAATTTATCTAGTTCATCTAAATACTTGTCTATGAAAATGATTAAGTTATATACGAGGGTACGAATACAAGTAGTGAGAATGGAAAAGAAAAACGAATTTTTTAAGTACAAAATAATTTTTATTTTTCAATATATTATAAAAGCAAAACATTTATTCCAACGGTGCTCCAATGCCCTTATGCCATCGCTAAAAAGCGATTCCAGAAGGCTTGCAAAATACTCATATACGAAGATGATAAGCTCGTCGTTAGACGAAAATTTCTTTCCGCCTAGTGCCGTTTTCAATTTTGGAAAAAGGTGGAAGTCCGAAGGGGCTAGATCCGGCGAATAAGGCGCATGCGGTACTAATTGGAAATGCAACTCGTGGATATTTCACATCGCGACTGTGCTGGTATGCGTGGGAGCGTTGTCTTGGTGAAACAGAATCTTTTTCTTTGCCATTCCTGGCCGTTTAGCGCGAATCTCAACATTTAATTTTTGTAGAAGTTCTGCATAATATTGTCCGTTTATTGTGGCACCTTTCTGAAGGTAATCAATGAGCAAAATGTCCTTTGAATCTCAAAAAATTGATGCCATCATCTTGTTTGCCGATAAAGTGGTTTTCGCTTTCTTTGGAGGTGCAGAACCACGTTCTAACCATTGTTTCGACTGTTGTTTAGTGTCGGGTGTACTGTAGTGTATCCAAGTTTCATCGCAAGTAACAAATCGCCTACAAAAATCAACCTGATTTCACTTATAAAGGTCCAAACACTGATTGGAAATGCGCAAACGAGTGAACTTTTGATCAATCGTAAGCAATCACAGCACCCATCTTGCCGAAAGCTTGGAAAGGCCCAATTCTTTCGTTAAAATGTGGTGCACGCGTTCTGTTGAAATGTTTACCATGTCTGCTATCTCTCTCGCTTTGAGTCGTCGATCTTGCGTAATAATATGGATTTTTATAATCATTTCCGAATCCCGATTTTTTACCAATTAGACTACCTATGTGGCATTCTCACTACTTGTCAAACTATCCTCGTATTTTCAAAATACATATGAACGCCGAAAAGGGTCAGTTATAACTTCTATGATAATTTTTGCGAATGCCATGTTGTGTAAACAATTATATTTATCGCAGTATTACTAACAGCTAAAATTTATAATTATACAAGTCAAGAATAAAGTGTCATTCATGAATAGACCGAGTTTTTAAAACAACGTCATATGAACAAATTTGTAAAGTTTTGATTTAGTTTTTTTTCAATGCGAATCATACCCACTTTTAGCGTATGCATAAATGATTTTAGATACGATGCCCTCGCATCACAATTGCTTACGAAGCCTTAGAAAAGTAAGTTAAACGATTTTGTTTGCTTTTATATTGGCGTTGAAAATCCGAATGTAACAGTTAGAAACGTTTTAAGCATAAGTGCTTACATTATGTGATCTTTCAAAAAAATAAAAAATGTCATATAGTTACAACCTTTTAAAGCATCCCTATACGTTCCATGATATTTTTAATTCACGGAAATATTTAATTAGCTAATATACATACATACGATTGACGAAAATGCAATATTGTTAGTAGGTCAATTAAATAATTATAATTTATATTAAATCAATGGGATGTTATCATTATATCCCATAAATTATATATACGATAATACCAATGATATATCTAAATTGAAACGTATTTTATTACTCAAAATATAAGATAAAAATAATTTATATTTAAATATTGATTAGGACCTTTTCCAATATGTCTAGAATTTGATAAATTTTCTATCGTATTTAAAAATATGGGACACTAATTCTACTACACTTTGATTATTTTGAGAGTTTAATTTAATCATAATAATAAGTATAAAAACCAATGTAATGTTACGAAAATTATGACCAAAAACTATTTAGGACATTTTATTTCGGCGTATTTATTTATGTGATATTGATTTAATACCTTATCTGGTGAAGTTTTATATTAAAATAACAGGGATATATCTTGTAATCTTATAATTTTCTCTTTATTACCTAACAACATGAGATTTGTTTAGCTAGCTTCGTTGGATATGCATATATATATATATATATATATATATATATATATATATATATATATATATATATCCTTGGACAAAAATCTACTGCGCATCGTAGGCGTGCCGGGTGGTACACTCCACACACACACACACAGGTCTTGCATTATAATTGGTTATTATTTGTTTTATTTATTATAATTAATAATGTCCAACTTAGGAGGTGGAAAAGGACTGCATTCACAAACGTGAACGTGTTTAATGTTTTTAAGTTTTTAAAGACAATTTATATAAGAAATATATATAGCAACTGGTGTTTCAAGAGCTTCTGTCTATAATATTTTAAAAGAGGGGAACGAATATCAAGCAGAACCAGAACGAAATGAGAAAGAGAACACAGAACAACTACCAGTTTTCAAATCGCCAAAAAAGAAAAGATCAAGGAAATGTTTAGTAATGGATTCAATAGACGACATTGACCTATACCAAATAAAACATATTATTTATAATTTCCACAAGACAAATAATCAGCGGATTACTATTAAAAATTTACTACAAAAACTTAAAGAAGATATAAATTTTCCGGGCGGCCGAGAATCCTTAAGAAAAATTATAAAGAAGCTTGGTTTTAGATTCTGTGCTACACAAAACAATCGCAAGATATTACAAGAAAAACCAGATATCAGAAACATTCGTACAAATTTTTTACGAAAAATAGATGTATATCGACGGCAAAATCGTCCAACTATTTATATGGATGAATCCTATATTCATAGCGGCCATACAAAATCGAAAAGTTAGACAGACAAGTCAAGAAATGGGTTATTTTCGACAATCTCCAAGGGCCAGCGTTTAATTATGTTGCACGCTGGAGGTGAGAACCATGGATTTGTAGAAAACGCTTTGTTACTTTTTAAATCCGGAACAAAATCCGGTGATTACCATCACGAAATGAATTTCGAAAATTACCAAAAATGGCTCGTTGAAAAACTAATACCAAATTTACCAAAAAATTCAGTACTAGTTATTGACAATGCTCCATACCACAATGTTCAGATAAATCCAGCGCCTAATTCTAATGCAAACAAGCAAAAAATGTTACACTGGTTGACCGAAAAAGGTATTGCCTGTACATCTGATATGACGAAAGCCCAGTTATATACATATGTTAATAAAATATAATAAACAACAACACTTACGATATAAAATAGACGCAATTTTGGAGGCACACGGTCATACAACTTTACGATTGCCTCCGTATCACCCTGAACTAAATCCAATCGAAATGATTTTTGAAAAATTTTGTGGCATCACAAAATGTCACATTTAAATTAGAGGACGCTAAAAGGCTAGCGGAAGAAAAATTTAAAAGCATTACAGTAAATGACTGGAACAAACTTTATCACGTGAAGAGAGTAAGATGAATATAAACAAAATGAAGTTTTTATGGATGTTCTTACGGAGTCACTAATTATAAACGTGGGTGCTGATACATCTGACAGTGATTTTGGTTTATATTCAGAATATATAATCATTGCTTTGTGAATGTGTTTTATTATGTAATTTATTATGTAATTATGTAATCATTTTGAAATAAAGCTATTTGCTTCTAATTACTGGGTATTATTAAAAAATTTTGTAATTACATTATCTACCTAATCATATTAAGATTTACTTTCATAGTACATCCTCAATAGAACACTATTAAATAACACTTAGCAGCCTCATTAATTAATAATTTACATTCCATTTGGACCAGTATAACATATATTAATAAATAAAAATTTTCTAAATTCTTATTCTTGGCGTCGCGTAGTACAAAATAAAATGGGAATGTACCTAATCACCGAAGCGAGCGACACATATATATATATATATTTTTCTAAGGATATATATATATATATATATATATACATACACACACACACACACACACACACACACACACACATATATATATATATATATATACATACATATACATATAACAGAATTTATGCAACATATTTGCCTCACCAAACTCCAAAACATCCCCAATATTGTTTGAAAGTGTGTCATATATATAAAAATTCCTTTTCTTTTTGGTTTTGGAGATAATTAATTATACTGTATTATTGTCTATATTTTGGAGTTTGGTGAGGCAGATATGATGTTGAATAAATTCTGAAGAATGCAGTATGTATATTGCCGAAACATTAATAAATTAAATAATTTCTCAATTAACACTGCCGCAAAAATCAAAAAAAAAGAAAACCTTATATTATTAATTATAAACGGTAAAAAGGTAAAAACAGAACATACTAATGAACATATATATACATATATATATATATACATATCTTTCCCTGGGCTTCCGGGCTGGAACTGCGTCACTGGTATAACTTCCGACGTTTCGTACCCACTCGCATGGGACATCTTCAGGGCCCAACTACTGCTACTGTTTGTTGCACTGAAACTGGGTACGAAACGTCGGCAGTTATACCAGTGACGCGGTTCCAGCCCGGAAGCCTAGAAGAAGATAGCATGGACCACGACCGCGGAAGTCTACGTACCAGATATATATATACGTATATATATATATATATATATATATATATATATATATATATATATAAAGGGTTTTCCAATAGGGACTTGGCAACTTTTAATTCAATTTGTGAACGCACCCTTCCACTAATCATCGAACTGTCACTGTCAATTTATTCAGTAAACTTAACATTTTCATCATGGTAAAGTACACGAACGAACAACGTCTGCAAATTATAAAAATTCACTACAGAAATTCGGAGTTGGTGACCGCTACTTTAAGAGTGTTAACTCCGATTTTCGGTGGTAATTCTCGCCCTAGTAGACAGGCAGTAACAAGTTTAGTGCAAAAATTTGAGTCTACTTATTCGTTGTGTGATGTTGCCGTGCCAGTGAGACAACGGGTTGGTCGAAGTGTCGAAAATATCGCTGCCGTTGAAACGTCCGTAGCAAATGATCCAAATCAGTCAATTCCACGGCGGTCTCAAGAGTTGGGCATCGCCCAGACCACTTTATGGCGAATTTTGCGTAAGGATCTTGGTTTACACCCATACAAGATCAAGCTGACTCAAGAATTGAAGCCGATGGACCATTTGAAGCGACGTACGTTCTCCGATTGGGCTCTGGAAAAGATGCGCCAAGATGATCAATTTCATCGCAAAATCATTTTCAGTGACGAAGCTCATTTTTGGCTCAATGGGTTCGTCAATAAGCAAAATATGCGTTATTGGTCGGGTGAAAATTCACATGTGCTTCATGAAACATCACTTCATCCACAAAAAATAACTGTTTGGTGCGGTTTGCATACCGGCGGCGTCATAGGGCCATATTTTTTCGTCGACGATAATGATCGTCACGTTACTGTGAATGGTAATCGTTATCGCGCCATGATTACCGATTATTTTTGGCCCGAATTGGAAGATATGGATTTGGACAACATGTGGTTTCAGCAGGACGGTGCCACAAGCTACACAGCACACGTTACAATCGATTTATTGAAGAGTAAGTTTGATGAGCGTGTTATCTCAAGAAATGGACCAGTCGTTTGGCCGCCTCGTTCGCGCGATTTAACGCCTCTAGACTTTTTTCTTTGGGGCTACGTCAAGTCATTGGTCTATGCTAACAAGCCGACAACGTTGGAAGAGCTCAGAGCCAACATTGAACGCGAAATAGCAGCCGTTTCGGCCGAATTGTGTGGCCGAGTCATCGAAAATTTGGTCCAACGAATCGACCGCTGCTAACGTGCCCGCGGTGGCCATATGAACGAAGTCGAGTTCCATTCATAAATGTTTTGATTGTACTTCAACCCGATAATAAAGTGTTTGAAATATCTCAAATGGTCTGCAATTAATTTTGAAAAAAAGTTGTCAAGTCCTTATTGGAAAACCCTTTATATATGTAATTTAGAATTAGATATATATTTAATGAAGGTTTAAAAATTGCCTCCGTTTTTAGTTTCAGGTTTCGATTGACAACTTGTAAATTATGAAGTACAGGTTAATAAGTCAATTATAAACTGATTAATAGTTAATATCTACCTACAAATAATTTATAAATAGGCGTTTAATTTAATACTAAATCTATAGTGTACGTATCTAAGCGAAATAATGTAATAAAAAATCTTATAAAAATCAACATCAGAATATAGGCAACACATAGTACATCGCGGTATTCGATTTAGTCTACTTGAAAAATTTAAAATATAAACTTATTTGTGCTTGCTTTATTAATTACACGCGATTTGTGTTTATTGAATGTTTTGTGGTTTTATTTCCTTGTTTTGGAACAGTAGTATATACTTTAATATTCATACATTTTTACAATTTCAAAATAAATGTTCAAGTACTTTTTTTTATCATAAAATAAAGTATTGCAGGTAGGTTATTTTGTTATAGTATATTAAACATGATTTGTGAATACCGATATTTCTATAAAAATTCAATGAAGCAATAAATAAAGCCTATAGTTTACAAATTTCATTGATTTATAAATTCAGTTTTCCATATGCAAAATCGATAAAATGATTTCAATGTGCAGTGTTTAAATAACCCTCTACAATGATGATATAGGCTGTTTTAATTTGCGCGTTTTTTTTTTTATGAATAAATAACATCTGTATTTTATTTATTCAAAAAAAAAACCGCGTAATGTAAATATACTCTTTATTTATTTTTCCTTTTACGCAGCCCATAGTAATTTAACTTTATTTTCTTAATTTTATTCGAAATCAATAGTTGAAAAATTATTTCTTAATTAAAAATCAACAAAAGGGCCGTGCATTGTAAAATTTGTAAAATTGCAGATATGGCCTGATAAATTATAAATACTATATAAAATGAAAAAAAATAGCTTCGCAAGCAAAAGTAAAATTCTATGTTAATAAAACCGACATTAGAATCTATTAATATAAACTTCTAAACAATTTGAAAGATAAAGAACTCATTTCTTGTGATCAGCGTTGGTCTAGAGGCTCGTCATTTTATGTATGGTATTTATATATATATTAAATGTTTGTAAGTAATATACGAACAAAATGTTTCTATATATTTAGCCCTTAATTTTGAGCTTTATAACTCTTCTTCGCAATTTTCTTCTGCCGTTTGCTTCTTCTGTCCATCTAAAAAGTTAACGAAACTGATATAAGTCGAAATAATATTTTCCAAATTTTGCAATTCAAGCACATGAGTTCGCCGAGTGGCTCGAGAAAGTAAAATTCCAAAATTCGCTCTTTGCAAAATCTTGAAGAAAAACAAATACCAACCTTACAAATCAATGATATATAACCCCTTTCCACATTAATTTTCGTATTCTGTATACGTATTTCGACAACTTAATTGTCATCATAAGCAGATAATTGAACACAGTGTCGCATCTGGAAAAATACAGCAAAAACCCGCACGAAACAAATTCCGTACACGATCTGTACAGTCGAAAGCCAAAACGAACACTGGTGTAGTGTTGGCAAATTTCCGGAAACAATGAGATCGCGGGTCTGGATCCCGGACGGAGAACAGAAATTTTTTAAAAAATTTCTGAATTACGTATGCGAAATAAAATGCGATTGTAATTCGAATTTTTTAAGATCTAGTTGTTACTACTTTAGAATGTGATGTGTCACTGAGTTGTATATCAGGAGAATATTATTCATACATGAAAAAATTACATTCTGTAAGAACAATAGCAACAATAATCGAAGCTATAGTTCAGGGTTGTTCATCCAATGTTTAACAAACAGGGGTATTTAAATCTGCTTCTGGGCTTCCGGACTGGAACCGCGTCATTGGTATAACTGCCGACGTTTCGTACCCACTCGTATGGAACATATCCAGGGCTCAACTACTGCTACTGTCTGTCGCACTAAAACTATACCAGTGACGCGGCTCCAGCCCGGAAGCCCAGAAGAATGTAGTATGGACCACGACCGCGGAAGTCTACGTACCAGATTAAGGGTACTTAAATTTTTCTAATGCCTTTGAGAATTTAATTCAAGTAATAAATTTGTTTCAGGGTTGAATACTGACCTGAAAAATTTGATTCAACTTCTTTTGCAAATGATACAACTTCAATTGATGTAAATCTACATCTACCGAGTATGTCTTATTTAATGAATGTTAACTTATTTAATGATCCTGTTCGTCGCCTATTTTACCTTGTGATGAATAACGGTAAGATTTTTGCAGTTTTGGAAGTTCAAAACACGTTTTATTTTTCTGGTTTTTTTTTATATTCCATGCAAGAGGTTGTACACCTTTATTTAAGTGAAAAAAGGTATAAATTCTTTTGAAATATATTAGTTTAATAATTTAAGTTAGGCACCATTCAATTTACATAGGAATACACCATTTACTAGTAATTTTTTCTAATTACGACAAGAAATGTGTTCGTGAAATAAAAATGTATAATTTCAGTGAAAAGACCTTGTTTTAAAATGCTTTTAAAAAATTACATTTCTAGCGAGTCGGTGTGCTTACTTTTACCTAACTATGCATATTTACACATTTTTCTTAAGCTGCACATTCCCTCAGTTTATAACGAGTTCTTAAAGAAAATTATACTTTCCATCGCGACCGTTATTTTATTTATCAACGGAAATTATGGTGTTGCGTGCACTCTGACCTTTTGTAACCTCTCCTTTGGGTGAAGGGAGATGCAATTTACTTACTAGTTAATTAGCCTCAATCTCAAGTAGTTTCCAGGAGGGAACCTTTTGTTATATTTGGAACACCGTCAAAGTTTTCTTGATGAATTCTTTGAACGCCCTTTGTTCATTTAAGTGAAATGTTTTTCACTCAATTATTTATGTCAGAGCGATTTCTTCTTCAGCTGATAATTGCCAATTAAAGGTCGAACAATTAGAACATAATTAAAAATCACTTGATGAAACAATTAGGCAACATGTTAATTATATTCAGATATATTTTCCTCGTATAATTCGCATTTTTAAAGTTCGTCACGCTTCTTGGTGAAAAGATTCCTTTGTCAATTATTCTTACGTGTGCATATGTATTTTGAGATTTCGCTTGCCCAAGATATGGCAGACAAAATATATACTGACCATTTCTTGTTATGCTTTTTAATTAAAAATATTCGACGGAATGACTGCAATTATTTTGTTATACGAGGGCGGTCAAAAAAGTTTCCGACCTAACAAAGATACAAGATATTTTTTCTTAAAATTTATATTTATTTTTCTACATAGTCTCCCTGTAACTCTAAACACTTCTCCCAGCGGTGCTCCCATCACTACAACCCGTCCAAATAGTACTCGGCATTTTTCTCTGCTAAATAATTGCTCACGAAGGTGATTGCCTCCTCATTTGACGAAAATCTCTGATCCTCCGAGCGCAATTTTTAGATGAGGGAACAAAAAGAAGTCGCTTGGGGCTCTGGTGAGTAAGGCGGATGGTCAAGCAGTTCAAACCGTAATTCGTGGATTTTCGCCATGGTGCCAGACAGGATTTTCTTTTTCTGCAGATGTGGCCGTTTTTCCACAATTTTTGCCTTCAGCTTGTCAAGTAATGATGCGTAGTATGCTCCTGTAATAGTTTTTCCTTTTTCAAGATAATCGAGTAAGATAATTCCATGACTATCCCGAAAAACAGGCGCCATCACTTTCCCAGTCGAAAAAACTGTTTTTGCTTTTTTTGAAACCAGTTCCCCCTTTATAGTCCACTGTTTTGATTGTATTTTTGTTTCGGCCGTATAATTGTGTATCCAAGTTTTATCTACAGTAATTAATCGGCGCCAAAACTCGGATTTATTGCGGCTAAACTGCGCCAACAGAGTGTTAGAAATGTTCATTCGAACACGTTTTTCGTCTAACGTTAGCAAGCGCGGCGCCCAACGCGCAGACAACTTACTAATGCCTAAATCTTGATTTAATATGTGACAAACACGTTCTTTGGACAAATTCATAGTCTTTGCTATCTCTCTCACTTTAATTCGACGGTCGTCTAGCACCAATTGGTGAACTTTAGTGATGTTATCGTCAGTAGTCGCAGTTTTTGAACGTCCCGAACGTTCATCGTCTCCCAAGCTCGTACGGCCGGGTTTAAATTCAGCTGCCCAAAATTTCACTGTGGTAAATGATAGTGCCCCATACACAGAGTCCAACTTATCTTTGATTTGCGTATGCGTATTGCCTTTCAAAAACAAATATTTAATGACAGCTCGATACTTTGGGACCCCCTTTGTTCAATATCAATGTTATCGACTTCTTCGAACGTCTTGACTGCAGAGTGTTAACTTATGCCGATGATCTAAAAATCTTTAGCAGTATTAATTCACCTGAGGATAGCACTAATCTTTAAACAAATCTTTGCATTATTGACGAACAGTGTACCCATAATCAGATACGGCTAAGCATCGAAATATGTGCTGTTTTCTCTTTTAGTAGAAGTGACACTCCGCTTTACTATGACTATAATGATCGTCAATCTACTATACCTAGAATATACATCTTCGAGGATCTTGGATCTAAGCACATAAGTAATGTAACTACATCATCTTCCAGACGTCTTGGGTTCTGTATTCGATCTTGCATGGATTTTAGTAACCTGCATACTTTGAACGTTCTTTACTCTTCTCTTGTCCGGTCCAGAATGGAATATTCGTCAGTAATGTGGTATCCGCATTACCATTAGCAGCAGTTACTCCTGAAGTGTGTTCAAAAGAGATTTCTGAAATATTTATCTTATAGGATTCATGGACATTATAGTGCCTTTGGTACGACATATGAGGGTCTACTTGCTAGACATAATTTCGAATCCCTTTGTATATGCAGGGAGAAAGCTAGTGGTGGTTTTCTTTATAAATTAATAAATAATTAGCTATTGTCTCAAATTGATTTCCTCGTACCTAGGTTTGATACTAGATCGTCAGCAGCTTTCTCAATACTTAGGGCAAGAACCAATGTTCTTTACAAGGCGGCTCCACTGGTACATACACTACAGGCCATAAGTGAGAGATCAGTAGATGAAATTTAGAAAAAAACATGCATGCTTAGTGTAATGAAACGTATATTTCTACAAAACTATATCTACGAGACAAATGAATAGTTTTCCTTATAAAATAAAATAATTTCAACATATTCTGTAGAATTTCTTATCATATTCGACTTTCGTCGAAGTATCCACCTCTGCGCTTAATGATTTCTTTACAAATATTAGGCAACCGCGATACAAGTTTCTGGAGCGTATCCATTGGTAAATTATTCCACACCCTTGTAAGTTGCTCCCAAAGCTGTTTCTACGATTGTGGATAGCTTTCTCTCACGTTTCTATCTAATTCATCCCACAGTAATTCGATAGGGTTCAGATCGGGTGAATGTGGTGGCCAAATCATATTTATCAGCACCCCTTCCTCCTCTTTTTGATTCACATAGGTTTTACAAAGTTGGGAAGTGTGTTTGGGATCATTATCTTGTTGTAAGTGAAAACATTCACCAATTAACTTTAATCCAGACGGAATTGCATGTTCCTCCAAAATCTTTAGGTACCGCTCTTTTTTCAAAATGCCTTCAATGGGGTACAAATCTCCGACACCATCAAAGGAAAAGGATCCCCAAACAAGCACAGAACCTCCCCCCTGTTTAACAGTTGGCACTACACATTCGGGTAACATCCTTTCACCCATTTGTCTTCGAACGAAAACTCGTCGATTACTACCAAACACTTGGAACTTTGACTCATCTGTCCATAACACCTGCTTCCACATTTCCATATCCCAGTGTTGATGGTCCTGGGCCCATTGTAACCGTTTTTTACGATTTCGTGGATTCAATAATGGTTTTCGAGCTGGAATACGCCCATGTAGTCCCCCTTTGTCAAACGTCGTTTTACAGTAGTCAGTGACACCGGCTTTCGACGGCCTTCATTCAACTCTGCTCGTAGCTGAGGAGCTGTGAGGCGTCTATTTCGTTTTGATAGTATTTTTAGGCGCAAATCTTATTGTCTGGTAGTTACCCTTGGCCTTCCGCAACGTTTTATTGGTTGTAATGATCCACTTTTTGAATATCGTTTCACTGTTCCTTGCACCGCGTGATAAGATAAATTTAACTTTTGGGCTATTTACCGCAGTGAAAATTTTTCACCATGTAGCGTTATTATAGAACTACGAGTTTCTGCGCTAAGTTCCTTTCTTTTCGGCATTTTTATAAGTTACTTTTACGTCTGTTCTCAAATACTCGTATTGCAACTTACACGGACAAATGCTGCACGAAAACTAATTTTTAAATTGCTAAATAGTTTACTATGAATTCCTAATACCATTATAATAATATTGCGTTGTAAACTATATTAAATTTATTGAGGTATATAAAAATATCTATTAAATAGACGCGATAAAACTATTAAAAGGATTTACAATATTTTTCAGAAACAAATATATTTATCTAATTTATAATAATAATCCGAATAATCCTTCTCAGAATTACATTTACAACTGTTGTTTCAATTATTCTCACCAAAACAGGTAAAAGTCTAAGGGATGTGTCTAAAATACAAGTGTTTTGTTATTTATGATGTGATCCCTCACTTATGGCCTGTAGTGTATGTGCAGAAATGCCAATGGATTATACGTGGATCCCTTTCATTAATCAACATTTATTGTACATTCAGTTTTCAAATGATTGGCATTACCTTATTATAAGTATTTATATTTTTGGTTAATTAGTTTCTTATTTTTTCTTTGTAATACATTAACTGCACCTATTTTTATTTTTAAGTTCAGTAATATGTCCTGTAATGGGGTTGTTCAACTGTTGGGCATTAAAGATTATTATTATTATTATTATTTACTGAAAAAAAGTGAAAGAAATAAGAAAGTAAACGAAAACAAATATTAGAAATTAGATTTATACAAAATTGTATTTGATTCAACCGCATTACCTATCAAATATGCTTATGCTTTCAACTATATTAGACTTTCAATACAAACATACATATGTACACGTAGTTAATTGTTTTATAGATCGACATTGCTGCACTCCCTTAACTTCGACATGTCACTTTACGTAAACTTATTGCGTCCTGTTTTGCCTTCTCCTTTAATTAAAAACTCCACATATTGGAAATAACGTCAATCAAACAACGACATATCGAACTTGCTTAACCAAACACTGGAAGATTGGATTGATTTATGTTCTTCCGTTATTCACGGTCTGTATGGAAAAGCAATAAATTGTATTGGTAAATAAGTAATGAATGTTTATTTTGCATTAATAGATTATTTGTTCGACTTTATTAATTTGTCAAATATTTACATAACAAAAGTCTACCTTATTTATGTAATAACTCATGATAAACATTTTAATAACAAAGAGCGGCTACTGAATTTTCCAGTTTTAAGATAAATTACGCAGTAATATTTACAAAGTGAGTTACTTTTTTTATTGATAGATTTTGTATTTAGTCCGTGATACTTCTTGGAATCATTTTAGATCATCCTAAGTTTTTAATTATGATAATTTTTAATAATGGTACTACCAAAAAAGCTCATTTTTAATAAATTTTTTATTCAATAAGGAGACATCTATTGTTTTGCTTAGAAAGCATGACTGTAGGTAGCACTACTTTAAAATGGCTACATATATGCACTGCTAGGTAAAGTTATTTTCTTCTTTGTTAAATTGTTTGCAAAGCTTTTCAATTTTCTTGAAACATTTTTTTTTAATCACTAAAGGTTGATATATATAACCCCTTTCCACATCAATTTTCGTGTGCGGAATTAGTCTTTTCGTAGGGGTATTTCTTGCCGTAGTTCTCCACGTGCGGCACTGCTTAATTATCTGCTGATGATGACAACTTAGTTGTCGAAATACGTATACAGAATTACGAAAATCAATGTGATCTTTAGTGATTAAGTTAAAATCACCTTTCTTGAAATAATTTAAAATAATTTTGTGTATTAAATGATTTCAGAAAAATTTTTAAGCAAACAATTTAATAAAACAATCAATGTTTTATGAAATCGAAAATTCTTGAATTTAATAAGATTTATTTAAAGTAAATATATAGCTATCACTTTAAGTACTACAATATATAAATTTCTAATGCATTGTCTCGAAACAGTAATATTTGATCGTAAAATATAGACTTAAGTATTGAAAAATTCTAATTTTTACATCTCTTTATGTATAGGATCGCTGCATAAATTGTTGAAAAAAATTTACTGCTCTGTTACAGCTCAATTTTCACTTTACGTATATTTTTATTACATTGTTTCCGAAAACTCTGTATAGTATGTGTATTTAGTTATTCACGTATATTTGCGTATAGTTGTTGCTACGTTCTATTTCAATTCCCGCTTCATTGTATTTCGAATTACTTTATTTTCATGCATTTGTATTGTTTCTTTGTAAAACATTTTATTTAATTCTTATTTCATTTTTAAGGCAATAGTGTTTATGTACTCCTGAAACCGTGGGAAAGTAATTCTTATCGTTGTTGGGTCTTGTTTTTTTTGCGTGATAGTGTGTCGGACTGATCTGTCTGTCTGTCTCGCTTAGCTCTATTATATGCCTGTAAACACGTATCGGCAATGTGGCTCCTATTTTCAAACGTTTCTCTTCTTTTCACCCGTTGCTTTGTACAGTTTAGCATGGCTTCCATATCGTTTAATTTTTATCCCCCAAGTAGTGCAGGTATTGGTACGCTTCCTTCCCTATATTTCGTTAAACGACGACAAGGACTGTAAAGAAGGAAAGCCGATTTGTGCTTAGTCATTTGAATTTAACTCATCGTGAGCGATCTGGTCTGCATGTAAACAATTAATCCGCCTAATAACTAAGGTATGCCTATTGTATTGGCGCTGTTTCCATTTTCATTTATTATTGAAACTTATGTTTCTAGCGTTTTATGTATATATGTACATACGTACACATTGTTAGTTTTGATACACTTTTTCTGTTTTTTTTTGTTCCGATCGCTTTCTTCTCCTTGTCTCCCTGGAACGTTTAAGCATCGTCGAATGAAGACATAGCGACGGGAGATATACAGTCTGCTACTTTTGCATTGGTAATTACATTAATACACCGTCAGTAATTTTTGTATCGATAATTTCATAAATACAGTAAGTTTATAGGTTCTAAATTTTGAATAGACAGTTTTGAATTTAATTTTGTTACTTACCAGTGAGAACCGGATACACGTATATTTTGGGGAAAAGATTCATTATTCAGCTATTTGCGTATATTATTTAATACTGTGTTCATCATATTTGCGTATTGACGTAAAATCACTTTTTTGTAATTGTTTTATTGCTTTTGTTTCGCTGAATATATTTAAGGGAATTTTTAGGCTCTTTGTGAGTTAATGGAGCTGCAAACTGCGACGTGTGCCATTATTTAATCTTGGCGCTCATTTGCATTAATTTCAATCTCTGACTCTTTAGCTTGTGGAGCACAACCTTCGCCACAGCCAGCTGGCCACTGTTCTGTTGCTGCCTAAATAAACCAAGAGTCCCTGAGTTCGTCGTTTGCAATCTTGTTAAAGGCGGTAGCAGCTCGAATTCAAGATCTCACTTACCGGGCGCGTGTCTAACAATTCAACTAGTCGAAATAATAAAAAGTCTGCAGCTGCTACATTGACTAGCACTACGTTTTATTGTCAATTATACACTTTAAAATACTTCATAAAGCAGAACACATTTTTGTTAAATTACTAAATATTAATTCAATGCAAAAAATGGATAACAATTACCGAAATAAGAAAAAAAGGAGTATCAATTAGTAAAGCTATTACGGGAAAACAATATTAAAGAAAATAACGGGGCTAAATTGAGAATAACCTCCACAATGACATACATATATATGTACGTGGTTACCGTTTTCGTTTCCTTTAAAACAGATTTCCGTGTACGTTTTACACGTATACCGTTTCCGCTTATTTTCACATATGCTGTATTCTAAATGACAAGCCTTGTTACGTTTCCACTATAAATTGCAGTACTGGGTATACTGTTTTAGAATTTCATAAAAATTTAATAAAACTGAAATTGCCGCCGACTCGCATTTGTTGTCTCCCGAGTACAAAGAGAATTGTCAAAAAATGTGGAGAATGTAAAAGAAACATTATAGGTGCATGGATTTCCACAAGGTATAATAAAAAGTCAGATAAATATCAAGTTTCTTCACTAGAATGATTTAAAAGGAAAGGTAAATAGCCAGGCATTTTTTTTTAAATAAAACTCAACTTCAGCAAGATGTTAAGGAGTATTAAATTCTTACTTAAATTTAAAAGCGTAGGACGTACGGAATGGATAGAAGGGGATTAAATTTTATTCTGTTTCTTTGTGTTCTAATAATTAGATTTTATTTCACGCAATTATTTACGCGCCGGTATGTATTTCTTGCGTACACTTAGCCGAAACATTACACCAGGTTAATCCATTCGCATTAAGATTTGCATAGAAATGTTTAGGTATAAAAACTAATTAAACTTCAGACATTATAAATCATCAACTTTCGCTATTTCCTACTTCGGGGTGAGCTAAAAAGTAATTGCACTTAACACTTTGAGAAAGTTTTACACGTGTACTTTTATGAGCGCGAGATTATTTTAAGTACAATTTTCAACATACTTTTAGGATAGTTTCATGTTTATTAACGGTTTTGCAAAACCTCGAAGTAGTTTAACATAATGGTCTTATTTTTCATGTGGCGGCTTCGGAAGTTGTTAAATTGCTGAACTAAAAACCGAAAAAGCGACAATATTTTTGAGCTAATTTAAAGTATTGACCCCCGATATAGTATTGAAAAGGTTCTTAAACTATTGGAAGATCGGATAGGATACTATGATTGGTGTTAAGGACTTTTAAGCATTTTTTCATAATTTATATTTACATCGTTTTCTTAATTTAACGTACGTATATTTTCCTATGTTTTTTAGTTCATTTATGGTACAGATACATTTGTAAAATGTCAATATACGAGGCGTGTTTTTGAAATACAACTAGACTAGACAACTAGATTTTGAATATTCTCTTCATAGAAACTTGCCGCCTGTTCCGACAACCAAAGATCTTTAGAGCCATTTTCACGTCTTCCTCATCGTTGTAGTGGTTGCCGCCGAAATGATTTTCGAGATAGCGGAAAGGAGAGAAATCGCTCGGCGCAAGGTCGGGGTTGTAGGGCAAGTGGTTCAAAATTTCCCAGCCAAAAGAGTTCAATGAAGTTCGGATCTAAGCTGCGATGTGAGATCTTGCATTGTTACGGAGTAGCCAAATTCCCTCTGTCAGCATATCGTGTCTTTTGTCTTGAATCGCTTTGCGTAGCTTTGGTCGAAGGCTACCGCATTTATGGTGGTGGTGGGCGATTCGATAATCTTGAACATTTTAAAGACACAGAACATACCGTACAGGTTACCTACACAGCTACAACTGAGCACAGTTATTCCCAAGGAATGCCGACACACGACGCAAGCACTCGTTGCGGCCTGCGCACCACCTATTAGTGTATACAATAAAAAGGCCCTTACTTAAAAAACACGCCTCGTATATTCAACTGAACAGGACCATAGCCTATCTGCTTAATGCAGTGGTTTGTAATGTCACCATACGCGTGCACGCTGAAACATATTTTACCAATGCGAATATATAATCAGAAATATGTTTCTAAAGTAATGGTGTAAGGACTAGGTCTCGTCACCATTAGACGCCAGAACGAACTATTTTTTAACGGACATTTTGAAGTATAGTATTTATATAAAATATTAATATGAATGTAATATATTTACATGCACAGATGTATAAAGTTCTGTCTGCTGCAGAATAATTCAACGGTTTATTAATCATCTATATTTAATAGGGGTAAAAGCTACAAGTTTATACAGCGTATTTTGTATAAATGTGCTGCGAAAATGATAGCAAACGTAAAAACTGGAGAAAAGTGAACGAAAATCGTGCTGGAAAAAGGAAAACTAGCCCTAGAGAAGACAGAAACATTATAATTTGTGCAAAGAAGACACCGCTCATAAGTTCAACTGCAATTAAAAGTAAAGTAAACCTTTATATAAGCACCTTTACTATTAGACGAAGATTGATTCAAGGAAGGTTGCGTGCAAGAGGGTCTAGGAATATACTATTATTAAATAAAAGGCAAATACAAAGTAGATTGTCGCTTGCTCATGAACACGTACAATGGGGCGAAAAAAAGTGGCGTAATGTTTTGTGGTCTTACGATATGAATCGACAATAGTTCTATTTAATTCCGGTGCATATCAACAACACGTACGAAGACCACTATTGACAGCATTTCAAATCCAGTACACCAAAAAGACGGTAAAATTCAAATGCTCAAGCATCATGCTCTGAGGGCGTTTTTCGTGGTATGGTGTAGGCCCCTTACACAAGATAGAAGGGATAATCAACGCTGATGTCTATTCGAACATATTACAAACTGTGCTTCTACCATATGTAGAGAAGAAGTACCACAAAGATGATTGTATATGTAGGATAACGATCTGAAATATGTTCCTCGCGAAGCGAAAACATGGTTTCGAAATAATAAGGTTCGCGTTTTGGGTTAGCCGGCATAATCGCCAGACTCAAACTCCATTGAAAATTTATGGGTAGAGTTTAAAAAGACTGTATCCACTACTAAGTTGCAAAATATTGACGATCTGTGGAGAATATGAAAAGTCTAATAGCAATAAATTTCAGCAAAGACATGTAAGCAATTGGTGAACTCGTTTCTCCACAGATGTCGAGAAGTGATAAACAATAAAGGTCAATCAACAAAATGTTAAGCGTTTCAATCCAATTAGCTAAGTAAAAATGACATTTGGTTAGTATTTTGGCATGACTTCTATTTTAATGTACAATTATTTTGTTTGTCTTAGAATATAAACAGTTTTATTTTCTCTTTGGTATTAAGAAACCTATTTATTTATTGTTATACTTATGTAACATATGAGAATAAAGAGTTTAATCAACTTGAATTTCTTTTATTTCACGCAGAAATTGATATTTCAGCAAATTTAAGACCACTGCTGTGCGTATGAATGTATGTATGTATATGTTGGATGTTCATAGGAGGAAAAATAAGGACATGAGAAAACACATGCTGACAAGGATTGTGTAGTTATAAATTTGACAATTTTAAATAGGAAAAGTTTTTAAATTCTTTTTTTAAACGAATCGAACTCTAAATTATTAACTTCAGACAACTTCTGTAATGTTATACATATTTTCCAATGGGAAATTTCTTTCTTTAGGACTATGTATATGGATCATAAAAAAGATTTTGTTGTCTAGAAATGCTTATTCTAATGAACACTTGCATGTAGTTCGATTTGTAGAATATTCCATTTTATTTAGCGTTATTTTATCAATTTGTAATAGAAATTTAAGCTTTAAAAGCTTTCACAGAGAATAGTATTTACTATCTATTAAATAAATATCTGCTAGGTAACTTCACCAATGATTATCTTACCTATTATTGTTTTTATTGTGTAACAATACTAAGCATTATTTTTTAAAAACATCTTCGTAGAATTCTCACAACACCAGATTTTGTAATGATTCGCGGTCGATATTTTTGCTGTCTCACACATGCAGTGTTCACATAGTTCAGCGTATATCGCGTTCGCGATCTAGAACAAACCCTGCTCAAGAATATATATGTATCATATGCAAGTATATTTATGTATCGTTCGGTACAAATTTTTTTACTAATCCTTGTATATTTGACTAAATGTCAGTATTCTAGACACTCTATGTCATAAATTAATTGCTCAAGCTGCAGACTCGTTGTATAAATGGAACTATCCGCCATTGCGTATTATGTTGATATACTGTGAAGTGAGGGGAGATGGATGATTTTGGCAGAAATTTGTTTAATGATGAAGCTCTCACCAAATTTGAATGTTGAGTATTGTACGGGTAATAAAGTAACGTTACAAATCAATGCATTATGTACACATTACGGACGTTCGTTTTAACATATGTGATGTATTACATGTGTACATGTAATTTAAATGCAAATAAAGATAATGTACGACTAATTTGTACAATATACAAATGCTATAAATGTATGCAAATATACATATATGACATTAAATACTTAAAGTAAAGAGTGAAAAATAAATACTTGAAGTTTTTAACAGTTGTTAGTCGACAATATTTTCAAAATTTTGTTTTTTTTAACCATGGTGGCTAAGTTCTCGTTATTGGATAAAAGTTGTAGCAAAATTTATAGTTACTTACTCGTTCTTTGGTTCGCCTATTTATTTACAAAATCAGCTTCTGGCTTAACACCCAATGAATAGCGAAGTTACCACGCGATAAGCTCATTGGGCAGTCGTTACATACTCACTATAGTTCATAAAAGTAGATAAGTTATGTAAAAAGGGTGCCAGCTTCATGTCTTCACCTTTGATGAGTCATCCAGAGATTAATCTTAAGATGAATTATTATATATACAAAAGTGCATGAATAGATGGTTCTTGTGGAAAATTGTTGATGAAGCGTTTGGAAAACGTCGTTAATTTTTACTTGTCATGTTTTGGTATTCTTTGTATGCCTGTAATTCTCTGACTTTGGACCGTATTCATCGTAGATTCCTTTCTTGGTTTTACTATTAATGAAAGTCATTCAGAGATTTATCCTAAGAGAAGTTATTATCACGCGGTTATATATTATCCAAAATTGACTTTGGAACCTATTCTTCGCAGATTCTTTAAGTCTCTTCATTTTACCATTGATGAAAGTCGTTCAGAGGTTTATCTTAACGTGAATTATTATTGCGCGGTTATACATTACCCAAAAGTGTATGTAATAGATGTTTTTGTGGAAAATCCTTGATGAAGCATTTGGAAAACGTCGCTGATACTTAACGCTCCTTCTTAACCGAATGCCCTGTGATTTGAATCAAATCCAGGTATGCTAGTACATTTGGTTGCTCCATTTGTGAAATCTAATGTAATTAAATTATTAAATGGGCTACTCTGTGCTAGGAAACAAGAACATATAAGGAAAGACTGGACAGGTGTGATTATAAATAACATAAATAATGCATCTAATTCTAACAGGAAAACGATCTAGGAATATTTTGGGTTGGCAACAAAGTACTTTCGGTTTTGTAGTATAGAATAAAACACTTTTTTTTTAAACAAAGAATAGTTTTAATCAATTATATATTTTCCATTTTGCTCAATGACCTTCTGCCATCTCTCTTTCAGCTGCGTGATTCCGCGCTCATAAAATTTCTGGTCCTTATCAGCAAAAAACTGAACCAGGTGCAAGTGAAGGTCATCGTCATTTGTGAAAGTTTTACCATTCAAAGAATTCTGCAAACTTCGAAATAAATGGTATTCAGATGGTGCTAGATCAGGGCTGTATGGGCGATGTGGCATCACTTCCCAGCCAAGCTCCGATAGTTTCCCGCGAGTTGCCAAAGATGTGTGAGGCCTTGCAAACTACACCTTTCCGATTTGACAATTCTGGCCTTTTTTCTTTGATCGCTTCATCCAGTTTCATTAATTGTTGACAGTAAACATCAGAATTGATCGTTTGGTTCCTTGGAAGCAGCTCAAAAAACACAACACCTTTGTAATCCCACCGAACTGACAGCATGATCTTTTTTGGATGCAATTCAGTTTTCGATGCGGTTTGAGCTGGTTTATCGTGTTTGCTCCATGATCGTTTTCGAACTATGTTACTGTACAGGACCCATTTTTCATCACTAGTGATGATTCTTTTTAAGAAAGGGTCGGTTTCATTTCGTCTAAGGTGCATATCGCAAAAGTTGATTCTTTGTGTTAAATGAATTTCTTTCAATTCGTGAGGTACCCAAATATCAAGCTTCTTAACTAGCCCAAGACATTTTAAATGTTTTTCAATTGTTGTGTGCGATACATGTAGCCCCTCCGCAACCTCTCGAATAGTTATATGACGATCCTCTTCAATTATGACTTTGATTTGGTCATCATCAATTCAGTAGGCCGACCAGAACGTTGCTCATCTTTGAGGGAAAAATCTCCAGAACGGAATTTTTTATACCAATTCTGACACGTGCGCTCTGTTAAGCAATTATCACCATAAACTTCACATATCTTTTTGCGAGCCGCAGCAGCTTTCTTTCCTTTACGGAAATAAAATAGTAAAATATGTCGAAAATGTTCGTTTCTGCATTCCATTTAAAATTAACCCACAACTAATAGCTTTAATAAAAATCACGCACTACTTGCTTCTGAAATTACGTCAATGTGACTAGTATCACGCGACAAACGGTAAAGTACAGCGCTAACGTACGTTATACAAAAAATAAAGCAACGCTCTCTATCAGTAAAAACCGAAAGTACTTAGTTGCCAACCCAATATTTACATCTGTAACAGCTGACAATCGTAGTAGTAGTAGTAGTTATTGACATGATCAAGCTATCGGAGGTGCACGCGTTCACCTCTTATTGGTTTCTATCGCTGGTTACTCGAAAGAAGAAATTTCGGTTTTGTAATGAACAGCTAAATGTCTTTATTTCTTATTTAAATTTTGTAATTTAGTATTGTACATCGCACGGAGTTCTAGCTTTTTTGATATTTTTAGTAAGCTGTAAATTTTGTGTCCTTTTATGATTTTGTTTGATTGTGTTATCAGTTTCAAATCTTTAGTTGGTACAATCTTATTTTCCAGTTTTTTAAAAATGATGTTCTTATTCGCACGGTTATTAAGATTTCGTATAGTATTACTTATGAAATAAACTTCTTTTAACATTAAGTTAATAACATTAAAATAAATAATAGTGTAACATGTTTAGCAATCGTAAAATAAAAAAGGTTTAAGTATAATTTCCATTATTTGTACATTTTCTATTTGTTTAAAATATTTTCATTGTTAAAACTGGAATAGTTTGAAGGATGTTATCAAGGATCGATTAATAAAAAAAACTAAACACTTACATATACTCGTATATTAAATGTTTACACACCATTTTCGAATATCCCTTTATTTGCAGCAGCAGAAGACCAAATTCTATTTTTACGCCCTTAATAGCGCAGGGTATTTGTTTTTGGCTTAAAATGGTAAATACAATAAAGACCCTTACGAACAAGTCCATGATTTAGAGAGGGTCTTTTAAATTTAATTTTGTATATTTCCTTATGAGTAAATTCGAGGCTCTTAGGTCGGATGACTGAGGAATATTGAAAACATAAAGCTATTGAGTACACTATTTTTTTGTTGTTTCAAAATGAGCTTTACGTGATTGTCGTTTTGCATGGTAACTGCAAATAGTGTCTAATGTCTAATTTAAAATAGCGATTGCTTAAGTAATAAATTTATGATACATTTAAGCCTTGGTCGCCTAAAATATTACCTTATGTTACAACCGGATATTTCATTTTCACGGCAAAAGCGGTTTTATTTTTGCAAATAATCCTAATTTTTATAAAATGCATGTGCAAATGCATATATACACATAATTACGATGTAAATTATTGAAAACTTGAAATTTTCCGCTTATTACACCGTTTTAATTAATGCAGAAATTAATGAAACAGTCATGCCCTCAGAGGGGAATCGAACCCAAGAGGCGGTGCTAATATTATGGATCAAATCGTATCCACATATGCATATAAAACGTAAAGTAAATGCTGGTCAGTGAAATTTTTCTTTAATATCTTTGACGTGGCATAACTACCAGGTGTACTGGAAGGTCTTTACTACATAATTTTCGAGAAAATAGAAAAATTTATTTATTCGAAGTATTGGCCTTTTGATTCTACAAATCTTGCCCATCTTTCGGGCAATTTATGGATGCTATCCCCAAAAAAACTGTTTGTTCTTTGACCAAAATCATTCATCGAGCCATTTTCTAATTTCTTCGAAATTGGCGAAGTGCTGTTCTGCAAGCGTGTATCCCATTGATGCGAAAAGGTGATAGTCGGATGGGGTAAGATCTAGATAGTACGGCGGGTGCGATATTATGTCCCATCCGAGTGCTTTCAACGCTTCCTTGACTGATTTTGTTGTATGAGACGGCATCTTATCGTGTTGTAAAATCACTTTACCGTGTCTTCAGGCCAATTCTGGACGTTTTCTATCAGTACTTGCTTCAAATTGACAATTCGTTGTCGGTAGTGATCAGTATTAACTATTTCACCAAGTTTCAATAGTTCGTAATACATGCTGCACCTCTGGTCTCACCAAACATAGAACATGACCATAACGATTTGGTCTTGGATTCGATGGGCGGATTTCGCCAGGTGATAACCATGTTTTTTTGCCCTTAAAGTTTTCGAAATAAATGCATTTGTCATTACTATTCGATACGAAAATGACCTCCGATAATACCTTTAAAGCAGCATTTCACAGACGACTTTTCGATTTTCCATTTGCTTGTCATTCAATTAATGTGGCATCCATTTTCTCATCTTTTGAACTTTTCCCATTGCTCGTAGTCGGTCTCTAATCGTTTCTTGGCCATCATTTCACGCTTTTGCCAATTGTTTTTGAGTTTGGGTTGGGTCTTCATCCAATATCTCCTGCAGTTTCGCTTCAAATTTTTTCGGTCTACTAGAATGTTCTTTGTCGCACACATCGAAGTCACCATATTTAAATTGTCGAAACCACGCCTCACATATTTTTATGGTTGGAGCATGCTGACCGTAGGTTTCCACCAGCAAACGATAACTTTCAATGCTTTTTTCCTTTTGATTAAATAAGAAAAGTAATGCACTTTTTCAGGCACGAAACTCGATATCGTCAAAGAGGTATAAATCTATGAGGGTGCTACTTTCGCAAAATATAACATGCATGGCTTTGAAGCTTGATATCAGTAGAATAACATGACATATGTATTAATAACATAACTCATAACATTGCATGGATAAGTATAACGACATCTATTAGAAAACCGGTAATGATTTTCCAGTACACCTTGTAAATGCGTTTCTGTTTTTATCAAAAACCATCCAAATTGCAACGCTGGTGTTACTTACAAGCGCAGAATCTCTCTAAAAGAATTGGTAAAGGAACTGGTGATGCCTTATATGGGAAGAAGATCGACTAAATCCAACAAATGATATAGCATTGTTGAGTGTATGAAAAAAAATCATTGGTATCTCTGATCTATCTACAGTTCAAGAAAATGACACGATCAAGAGAAAAAGACGCTCAGAATGCTCCTCAATAATAGATTGTAAAATCAAAATGACACTTGCTAATTACAAAGATACAAACTTGTTACTTTAATTTATAAACAAATTTTGTCATGTAACAACTATGCTTGTTTTTTGAGAAATGATATTTTAAATGTAGTTTTATTTCTAACAAATTTTGTTGTTGTATTCGATAATGTGTTTTAATAGGCAGGCTTCTGAGGCCTGGTTTATATAGAAGTAGATATTGTACCAGATATACACCCTAGCATTAAAGTTCTATAATTTAATCAACATTAATTATTTCTTATAACAATATATATTCTGAAACATTTTACAGAAGCGTGTACTATAATACGGGACAGAGGGTGTAATGTAATTTTAGATTTTTCCTATAATTTTCTCTCTGCAATTAGCTATTCCCTTAGCGCCCGAAAATTTCCAAAATAACGTAAATCAATTCACTGACTGCAATGTCTGAATAATATTAAGACTGTGTGCATTGTAATTTTGGCAAAGTTACGCCGGAGTTTCGCATTGATAAATAAGACAGGACCTGCTAAGAAACAAAGTTTGCGTTTAATTACATTTTGAATTTCGGCAATGTCACAAATCAGCCGTTCTATATTAGTTCGGGCTGCTTGAAATTATGCGCTCGTACCTTTAAGTAAATAGACGAAGTATTAGGCGAAAATGAAGTATATGTCTAGCACATTACTTGACTTTGAAAGACGAACATTGCATGTATTATAAGTACAGACGCTTGATAAAACATGAACACACTTAACGTCATTTTGAAATTAAGCAAGTCAACTCAGTAACTAACGCTAAAATAGTTCAACTCTAGAAGTGGAAGTATGGCGTGATACTTTTTTTCGTCCTTTTCTTGTAAGTAATTTATCCTACGTATTTCGCGATGCAATAAATGATTTAATGTTTGTTATTATACTAAGTATACAAGTTTTGTAAGTGCATTTAAGGTAGATTTTTATGACAAACGATTTGAAAAATTTAACGAATGGGAATTTTAAGTTTCCTAAACAGCACATATAAAAATTATTTTGAAATTATTTTATATAAAACAGTGGTGGAGTGAAATTTTTCCCGCATTACACACAGAGCGTCATCGAACTGCAATCTAATATCATGCGATCTACCATCATTTATTAAAGAAGTCGTACTCCTGTGGACAGAAATATTTACAGCGGGTTAAGCAATTGATTGAAGAATTACGAGATACTTTGGTTGAAAAACATGTGGTAATTTTGATGGAGCCTGTGGTTGATTAACTTAATCACTGAAGGTTGATATATAACCCCTTTCCACATTAATTTTCGTGTTCTGTATACGTGTTTCGACAACTAAGTTGTCATCATCAGCAGATAATTAAACGGTGTCGCACCTGGTAAACCACGGCGAAAAATATCCGTACGAAAAACAAATTCTGCGCACGATCTGTACCGTTGAAAGCCAAAACGCACGCTGTGAAGTGTGCGTTTTGGCTTTCACGACACTGTTTAATTATCTGCTGATGATGACAACTTAGTTGTCGAAATACGTATACAGAACACGCAAATTAATGTGGAAAGGGGTTGTATATCAATCTTCAGTGATTATAAAGAATATAAATATAAACCAACGAGGCAAAACAATTCTATCTGGGGGCTAATCAAAAATTTACAAAATCCAAAGTAACTACACCAACAATAAGAAAAAACCAAGACGAACTATGGGGAAAAAGTGACAAAGAATTCTTTACATATCATCTAACCAGTGTTTCAGTGTTTGTCGGCTACTAAATAGTGAAATAGACTAGGAAATAAGTGAAGCAAAAGAATTGCTAAATCTCAAGAAAGTCCCCGAAATTAATCTAATAATGACCAAAATGTCGAAGGAATTACTAAAGAAAGAGTTAGTGATGCTTACATACACTTTTAACTCAAATATAGGTCTTTGGTATTGGCCAAAATCAATCAAAGTAGCATAAGTCATAATAATACACAAAATTAAACAAAACTTAACACTTACAGTAAAAGCGAAATGATCTATCAATGCAGTGACTTCAAAAGAAATATGTGAAGCAACAAAGTTGCCAAATCACATGAAGTCACACGGAATCAACCTAATAACGAGCAAAATGTCGAAGAAAAACGAAAGAAAGTGTTAGTGGTGCTAACATACACTTCTAACACAAACGTAAGTCTCGAATACTCACCAATATCGTTCAGAGAAGCACAAATCATAATAATTGATAAATTCGAAGAAACCCAACCGTTATCTTATCATATCGCCCAAATTTATTTCTAAATTCTTAAAAAAAATGTTATTGCAAATTGAAAAATCGCCTCAACACTAATTTAGATTTCGACACCCAACAGAGCATGTGCATCCAATCACTTGCGTAATAAACGAAGCACTAGAAACAAAAGGGTATTGTTCTACCATTTGATTTGATATCAGTAGAGCACATGATAGAGTTTAGTACTAAGGATTAATATATAAAATCAAAAGAACTTTTCCTATCTGCTACTTTAATTATTTAAAATCTCATCTAAGCAAAAGTTTTTCTTCAAGCTTTTCAATGAAGGAAAGTTGGACAGAGCCAACTCCAGACTATATTGCTTTGCAAACTCAAGCATTTTTATGATGGAGGGCTTCTATGTTATGCAAACACGCCTCTGGTCAATAATCGAACGTAATTTTAAAACGTATTGCCCTAGGTAATTGGTAACTGGCACTGTAGCCTCCTTTGGCATATATAAAACAATAAACAAATAACTTCTGTTCGGTTACAAAATACTATGGTCAAAAGCTTCCCAATTGAAGATGGTGGGTGAGCTTTTTTTTTGAAGGTGGCCTCATAGACCTATTGCATGGAATTTAATTTAATTTCTGGATCTCAGCATGTACACAAGTCTTGTTGTCTGTCACTATCTTAAAGAAAAAGTGCTAAAAAATACCAACTTGTTTTGATAAATTAATTCCCGAAGCGGAGTATTGAACAAAAAAAAATTGATTGGACACGAAAGACCGTTGGTCTCCTTCAATGGATTCACGACCTAACCGGCACTCTTTTGAGCGATATTTCGTTTAGAGTCTCAACCTGGCTTGTTGACTTCTACGGTTATTGTTCATAGTTACTTTGACTTGACTTCCGAATTGGGACCGCGAAATTGTTTCAATGCAACAACGACAGTATTAGCAGAAGTTAAACATTGAGCATGTCTCATGCAAGGGATGACGAAACGTTGGCAACGGAAATATCAAGGACGCGGTTTCAACCCGGAAGCTAAGATGAAGTAATGATGTAGTCTCGTTCTCATATGCCGCAATTATTTGCTTGTGAATACTTTTAGGAGAATTATATGTTTCGTTGCCAAAAATTTGATGACATGAATGAATGTAAAATTTGATAGATGAGTAGAAAAGCGTTGATACTATTGAATGCTACGAGGTAGAGTACAATTAGTTGTTTCTATAATGGTTAGATATATTTTTTTTCAAGTTTCTCTCGTATATATACAACGTCGTGTCACATACGAGGATAGTTTGAGAATGACACATAGGTGGCGCTCTAATTGGTAAAACAAATGGACTGTAATTTAGGTTGCCTATTTATACGTTTACATTCCAATATTTAGATAAATCGGTTGATTAGTTCATTTTTGACAGCTGATTGAAAAAGAAGCAACACGCCGTTTTGTTAAAATGGAAAAAGCAGAGTATCGTGCGGTGACTAAATACTTTGTAATTAAGGGTCTGAAAGCTACCGAAATAAAAGATGAGTTACGGGAAACATTGGGTGAATCTGCTCCATCATTCGCCACAATAAGTAGATGGGTAAATGAATTTAAACGTGGTAGAACAAGCTGTGTTGATGAAGCGCGCTCTGGAGCACACAAAATTGTGAGTTTTAAGGAAATGGTTATAAAAATCCATAATATTATTACGCAAGATCGACGACTCAAAGTGAGAGAGATAGCAGACATGGTAAATATTTCAACAGAACGCGTACACCACATTTTAGCGAAAGAATTGGGCCTTTCCAAGCTTTCGGCAAGATGGGTACCGCGATTGCTTACGACTGATCAAAAGTTCACTCGTTTGCGCATTTCCAATGAGTGATTGATTTTTGTAGGCGATTTGTTACTTGCGATGAAACTTGGATACACTACAGTACACCCGAAACTAAACAACAGTCGAAACAATGGAATAGAACGTGGTTCTGCACCTCCAAAGAAAGCGAAAACCACTTTACCGGCAAACAAGGTGATGGCATCAATTTCTTGGGATTCAAAGGGCATTTTGCTCATTGATTACCTTCAGAAAGGTGCCGCAATAAACGGACAGTATTATGCAAAACTCCTACAAAAATTAAATGTTGAGATTCGTGCTAAACGGCCAGGAAGAGAAAGATTCTGTTTCACCAAGACAACGCTCCCTCACATACCAGCACAGTTGCGATGTCCAAAATCCACGAGTTGAATTTCGAATTACTACCGCATACGCCTTATTCGCCGGATCTAACCCCTTCCGACTTCCACCTTTTTCCAAAATTGAAAACGGCACTAGGTGGAAAGAAATTGTCTAACGACGAGCTTATCATCTTCGTAAATGAGTATTTTGCAAGCCTTCCGGAATCGCATTTTAGAAATGGCATAAGGGCATTGGAGCACCGTTGGAATAAATGTATTGGTCTTTTAGGAAAATATATTGAAAAATAAAAATTATTTTGTATTTAAATAATTCGTTTTTCTTTTCCATTCTCACTACTTGTCAAACTACCCTCATAGAATGAATGCACTTGTATTTTCAACTTTTGTAAAATAACTTTACACATGTGCTCAAGTGAAACAATGCAGATTTGATAACGCTTGTTAGATGTGCACCAAATATTGTCGTTTACAAAACAAAAAGGCGACAGAAAATGCCGATAACTGCGACTGAATAATTTTTTTCAAAGGATACAGGTGAAGAAGCGATAAGATAAAATTAACGCATGAATACGTTGACTATACATGCGTGTTCTAATAAATATCCGACGCATGAACGTTAAAACGGTTTAAGGGCCTTAGAATAGAATTTGCATTTTACAAAAAGTGCATAGTCAGAGACTAGAACATTAATATTTATCATAAGCTGCAAATTTTTCTGAATATTTTCCCGGTCACTCTTCCGGAGCATAATATTTAATAATATATAAGGACGTGATTACATTTCATAAAAGTGCTGGCATGCCGAACTTAATGCTGGAATACGTTCTTCTTTGTATTTGCGTCACGTTTCAGCTGTCCTTATAACTTACATATTTAAATTAAGTGCTGCAGTTTCGATGAGACTAAATTTTCTAGAACAGAGCACATATTAAATTTTAATAGACGATTGAGTTCTTATTGGAATTATTACTACCATTAGCATTGCAATTATAGCGCACTATTTCTATAATACAGCATTTCTTTAATATTGTGATTGATACGTTTCAAATAATAATATCGAAATATCAAAAAGTCCTGAGTAATTCCTTCCTTCAATTTTTTTTTTCGTTAGAAATATCTTCTTGTAAAACTTAAGGAAGAATAACTTCTGATAATGATACTTGTATCAAGATGTACATACAAAGGGTACTAGGGAAGTTCTGCAATATGACGCAACAATGAATCGTAGGAAGCTGCTTGTTGCTGCATGTTGAGACATGTTCATACGTGCATATTAGCCTCCGCGCCATGTCGATGGGCTCAGTTATTAATTAGCAGTAAGAGTGTAAAATGCTTGCGATGGCATCGTCGTCACGAAATAAAATAAGGGAAGTTTTGCGTTATAATTTCGTGCGTGATGTTTGTCCATATCGCACAACGATATTCAGGTGGTATAGAGAATTCCAAAGGGGAAATTTAACTGTGGAGGATGCTGAGAGGCCGGGAAGGTCACAAACGTCAGTCACGGAGAAAAACGTTACTAGTGTGAGGAAAATGCTTATCGAGGACAGACGAGTAACCTGTCAACAGATAGAGGGTACGTGCCGCATCGACTGACTGAAGAGCAGGTGTCACGACGTGTGACTTGGTGCCGAGAGATGCTAAAAAAGTTCAATAAGGGACAATCTCGGTATGTGAATAACATCGTGACAGGTGGCGAGACTTAGCTGTGCTATTACGATGTGCCGACCAAAGCTCAAAACAAAGGTTGGGTCTTTGATGATGAGAACACACTCGTAGTTGTCAGAAAATCCCGATGTGTTAAGAAGAAAATGATAAAGTCATAGGATCTATGAAGAACCTGCTCCAGCTCACCGCGCCATGCCGATGGGCTCAGTTATTCATTAGCAGTGGGAGTGTAAAGTGCCTGCGATGGCATCGTGGTCACGAAATGAGATAAGAGCAGTTTTGCGTTATAATTTCGTGCGTGGTTTAAACATCGACCAGTTCTTTGAAGAAGTGGCTCTTGCACTAGGTGATGTTTGTCCACATCGTGCAACGATATTCACGTAGTACAGAGAATTCCAAAGGGGAAATTTAATTGTGGAGGATGCTGAGAGGCCGGGAAGGCCACGAACGTCGGTTACGGAGGAAAACGTTACTACCGTGAGGAAAATGCTTGACGAGGACAGGTGAGTGACCTACCAATAGATAGAGGGTATTTCAGGCCTAAATGCACCAACAATTCGTTCGAATCTACATGATCATTTGAACGTGAAGAAACTTTGTTCTCTCTGGGTGCCGCATCGACTGACTGAAGAGCAGATGACCTGACGTGTGACTTGGTGCCGGGAGATGCTAAAAAAGTTTAATAAGAGACAATCTCGGTATGTGAACAACATCGTGACAGGTGACGAGATTTAGCTGTACTATTACGAAATGCCGGCTAAAGCTCAAAACAAGGTTTAGGTCTTTGATTATGAGGACACACCCGTAGTTGTGAGAAAATCCCGATGTGTAAAAAAGAAAATGATAGCTGTGTTTTTCAAATCGAGTGGAACTGTGGAATGTGTCGTTTTGGACACACAGAAGGCAGTCATAGCTAAGTGGTATACTGATCAGTGCCTGCGTAAAGTCACTCGATCTATGAATAATCTGCGGCCAAAGTCGAGAATGGATGCCTGATTCCTCCATCACGATAATGCTCCAGCTTACCGCGCCAAAGCCTGTACCGAATATTTGACCACGACAGGATTGAAACTTCTCGAACACCCTCCCTACAGTCCAGATCTTACTCTCTGCGATTTTGCACTGTTCCCACACGTGAAAATGAAGCTAAAAGGGAAGCGGTTTTCCAGTGATGAGGACCTTCTGTGTGCTTGGGACACGAGTGTACTTTACTCCCTAGTGAAACTTGGCAGAACTGGTTCAAGGATTGGCTTCGGAGGATGGGGAGGTGTACTGAGTGTAGAGGATATTACTTTGAAAAAATTAAATAAACAAAGCTTTATTGCAAAACTTTTCTAGTACCCTCTGTATAAGTCGCGATATTATATCAGTAAAAACTTCTTAACAATTTCAATTAAGATTTATTTTTTATATAGCATGATAATACAGCTTCGAAGTTCAAATTGCATCCAGACAATTTGTTCGGCATTCTTAGACTTGTAAACAAAAATACATTACTGAAATGACTCGACGAGATCCCCAGTCTAATTCTTGCCACCATTCCATACCAATATGACACAAACTTGTTTCCAAAGGATTGTTCTAATTTAGTTTCAAACTATAAATTGATGTAAGCGCTATTCGTTGCTCTTGGGTAACTTTAGCAGCTTCATTTATAATTCCGTATGTAATATGTCTTTCTCGTTATTTTTGAATATTAAAATATAATATAACGCACTACATACACTCTAATTCCACTGAGTCTTCCGACGAAAATTCTGTTTTAGTAACTAATTTGAAAATTGTAAATATTATAGGGTACTTACGGTATATGTACTTCTTTAATTATTTTGAAAACACTTTTCAAAAATTGCAAAATAGAAAAAATGCGGAAATATTCAAAGAATGATTTTCAAACTGAGAAAATTTTCAGAAGATCAGACAGTGGTACTTATGTATTAAGTATTATGTATTAAGTAGCTGGTAATTAAATTAGCCCACCCTGCAGCTTTAGTTTTAACGAAATAAAACTCAAAACACATGTAATTTAAAATGTGCAGTTCCATATTACATGCTCTAGTATAGATTTGAACATGTGTTTACAACTATAGGAAACTAACATTTTAAGAATCATTCAAGTATGAATAACACATTGTTTACGACGCGTTTCAAGTATGTTAACTCTCTTTAGATTAATTTTGGCGTTATTAACGAATGACTTTCTGTGGATTTATCGTACCCGGTATAGTAAAACAATGAAAACAGACTTTCAAACAGATGTTAAAGGAACTGAGTCTGAACATCTAGTTGATTGTACGAATACGACCTTGAAAGTCTTCTACATGAGAGTACGAAATATTTATACTGAAAAAGGATCGGCGAATATTTCAAGCCGAAAATCAAGCGGCACAAGATATGTACCAGAACATTGCCCAAAGTATTCACCAAGCAGCAAGAGAAGCCCTTGGATATTGAAGAATCACAAACGGCAAGAAGTTATGGTCGACAAATGAAATAGAAAACATGATAGCACTGAAAAAGAAAGCTGACTTGTAATGGATTACCACCAAATCGCAAGAAGGCCGGGAGGTGTACAACAAAATAAAAAGAGAAATTAGGAACAAAGAAAATAAGGCAGAAACGAGGTGTTAGTTAAGAAGTGACAAACAATAGAATCATACATAGGTAGAAGGAAGTGTTTAGAAGTTTGGAAATTCATTAAAATAATGTGAAGGCATCAGGAAAAGAGAATGAAGATACTAGTATAGTAGGCTAAGAACAATGGATACGACACTATGAAGAATTATTACAAGAATGAAGACCACGATACCAAGAAATAGAAGCTCCAGTTATTATACAAAAGGCAGATATGAGGATAGATGAGGAAATAGTAATAAAAAATATATAAAAACTAAAAAGTGGAAGATCTCGTAGACCAGAAGGGATATATGCAGAAATTCTCAAGAACGCAACAAAGAAACTAAATAGTTTCTTTGCTTCGTTATTTTTAGTTTATTTACAACAATTTTTAATAGATGCGTCAAAGGAGAAGAAATACCACAAACTTGGAAGGAAGCTTATATAACATTAGTACATAAAAAACGAAAAAAGATATTTGTTCCAACTATAGGGGGATTTGGGTTACAAGTCTGTAGACTGAACAGAAGGATTATAAGAAACTTCATAGAGAACGAATTCAGTGAAGAAGAGGAGCGATGTGGGTTTAGGGCCGGCAGTTCATGTACAGATAATGTATTTTGTATGAAACAGAAAATTGAAAAGAGGAGCTCTGTAAATCTTGTAACACATATTCTATTTATAGACCTAACCAAGGTCTATGATTCAATACCTTTGCGTAAATTATGTGAGGTTCTTCAGAGGACAAGCTTTAACCAGGAGCTGAAAAAAGCATTGAAAAACCTATACAATCAATTGGTATCTAGAATCAAAATAGGAAACCAACTATCAAGACAATTTTATGTAACAGAAGGTCTACGATAAGGCTTCTCTATATTTAAGTTATATGTCAAATATTCACTAATGCAACTGAAACGAAAATGTTCTGGGATGAGAACGTCTTTGGAGGATGGGATGACCTACACCTTGCAACAGACAATCAGGCAATAATCGCAGGAGACAAAGAGGGTCTACAATACATGATGAGTTAGCTTAAAGAAACATGTGATATCTGGGGAATGTATATAAACACAAAAAACCAAGTACCTTTGTATAGGAGACACAATAATTAATCTAGATTTTGACGACACAGAAAATATAAAAGATTGCCAAGAATATAAATATTTAGGCATCATATTCGACACTAGTAGTACAGAAGAAAAAGAAATAAGAACAAGACGGATACATTTTTCACATCTTTCAATTAATTTATGTATACCGTCAAAAAAAAATTATTTCTCTTTATCTGGAAAATACGCCGAAACTGCCTCCTTAACTTCATCATCGGCAGTAAATTTTTTACCCCGCAGCTCTTTTTTCATTTTCGGAAACAGGTAATAATCACTCGGGGCCAGGTCTGGGCTGTAGGGTGGGTGATTCACAATTTCAGGGCAGCTAACGCAACACGGTTCTTGTGGACGGGCGCGTTGTCGTGCAAAAGCAGAACACCTTTTGTCAATTTTCCCCGTCTTTTCTCTTTAATGGCTTCCTTTAGTCGCTCTAATATTGAAGCGTAATATTCTCCGGTTATAGAAACACCTTTATCTTTATAATCAATCAACAATATTCCTTCCTTCTTAAGGAACTTTATAACGGCACGATATTCGATTTTTTCCATATTTCACTTTTCACTCCTGATTATGTTACTTGGTTGACGATAGCTCAAAGACTAACTGTCTAATAACAATGAAACTTCGTATTTATACTAATCATGAGTCGCTGCACAGGCCACGCCCCCAATGCGCCTACTCACCCCTCTACAACTCGCTCATTCCGCGAATATAAAAACGCTCCCTCGTAGTTAAGTTGCCATGATACGTGTATTGCCGAACACTTTAGTCTTGGCATTTGCGATTATGTAAACTTTATAAGAATCATTCAAACGTTAATAGCATCTAACTATAAGATACTAAACTAAAATGGTAAATACGTTATCACAAACCTACTATTCAAGGGTTCTAATAACTCTGAATCAATTTTATTTGTATAAACCCATTATACCACCCCTTCACCTTCCTGAATCATAGCAAGCGTAGGTAAAAATTATGAATTCGGTGAGAGAAAAGCCTCTCCGAAAGTTAATATTATTAATGAATAAATAATGATATGATATTTTAGACTAACAGCCTGTGTGTTTAAGAAATATGTACATTCATCTTTCCGGAAGGGTACAATGTACTGAATATACATTATTTATCATAACTGAGACCTGGGCTAAATTATTTACCAGATACTGTATATAAATGATAATTGGAAACACAATTTATAAATTATATAAGGCAAAGCCTGCTATTTTGATACATAATATTCAAAACTGTTTTCCAAATTATAAAAATTAATAAATTTATAATAATTTCCAAAGCATAGAAAATTTTGGTAAGCAAAAATATTGAATATAAATATTCATTAAATGAATACGAAACATCATCATTTATTTATAATAACTTTGGTTGGGCTGCCTTAAATAAATACATTAAAGGAAAATACATCATCGACGCATGTATAGTACAATACAATCCTAAATTTGAATATGAAAATTTATTGAAATAACAATGTACGAATTACAAGGCGTACGTACATGCGTTTCCTTCGTGTTTACATTATGTTGTAAGTTTTAAAGTTGAGCATTAATTAAACATATAGGGCGACCCACATAATTCTCCCAGATGAGTTATACCTTCCCTCCACTACTAATAATGAAAATTTATGCAAAATTACGTTTAACAGTCTAACGCGTTAATTTATCACCTTATTACACAATCTTGGTTTATTGGCCCCAATTCATACATACAGATATATTCAAACTTGACGTATAGTCACATTTAATCACTCTAATGAATTGTAGATATCAAAATCTGTAATTAAGTCATTCTCAAGTTTAACATATCGATCGTGTGCCTTCTGCCTGTAATTGACTTACGCCATTTACAGCACGTAATGCCTGACATCACCCGTGAAAACGTGACAAAGTATGTAACTTCAATTTTAACTATTTGAATAGAACCACGGCACAGGAGTACTGAATATTTATTATACGAACGCGGCGTGTACAAAAATCAAAATTAAACACTGCTACTAACCCGAGTCAAGATTTTTAAAATCCTTAAATAAACCTTATTATATATACATACACGTCATTACATAATATAAATAAATGAAAACACAAAAACGAAAACCTTTGTGGCTCACAGTTAATACGCCACCAAACACGTTAAAACCCGCAAGATTTATACAAAACACAGTAACAATGAAAACATAAAAACACAAAAATGGCAATGTCAAAATTTATATATCAGAAAGTCATTTACTGAATAGAAACAGTTCTCCACCAGCACTGTTTTTATTAATCTTTCGAGACTAATCCATGGTAGGCTCCTAAACCTATAAGGCAAAGCATTGTATATCTTCACGGCCATGTAATTTAAATTTAGCTGACTTTTCCCAATGCGATGATACGGTATGACCAAACTACTCTGGTTTCGTGTTTCATATTCGTGAAAATCACCATTTTTACAGAACTTATCTGGCGACTTATGAACAAACTCCAGGCAAGCAAGTATATACAAGGATGGGAACCCTCCCGTCAGTATTTTGTGTTTTCTGAACAGATTTACACAACTTGTAGTATTAGATACACCACTAAGGGCTCTGATTGCACTCTTTTGCATCCTGAAAACCGCCTCAGCTGCGCCAGACGCGCCCTACATCAATAGGCCATATATGGCCCTTCCCTGAAAATTTGCATAGAACACAGTCATAACCGCCTATTCATGTTGCGCGGAGTGTATTTAACTGGTAAATCAATCTTTGAACTTGTATTAAATTATGGGTTTACGTAATATGTTCACCTGCAACGATAAATATTAAAAATATCAATCAAGTGTATTCTAATGTCCGATTACTGTGATTGATAGTGCAATAAAGAAACGCCCATATTCTTACATTAAACGATCCTTTGCTTGACCTTCAGGGTTCTAAGACTATCTCAAAAGAAAAACTCGGCGAGTAGTAGAGGATTCCCTATGAGTATAGATTAGAAAAAATAAGTGCCACGCTATCGTTACCCTGAAAGCCGTTTGCCAATACTGTAGTAAAAGAGATCCCCAAAACACGTTCGGTATTTTAATTATCATAAAAGGAGATCCTTCTTTTTAATTAAAAGAAGGATTTATAGAGCTGAAGTTACTAATTAGTCGAGAGGGGGACAAAAAAGAAAACAAAGGTTCTTGATTCACAGTAAATATTTTTGGCATACACTATAGCCAAACACGTAGAAAAATTGATAAAAAAAGGAAACCGTCTAGAATGGATATGTACTCAATTAAATGTCTAAGTATATGAATTAGAAAAAAGAACTAATTATTCTCACACCAATCATACATAGACATTCGTTTGCATGAATGCCGCTAAATAAGCACTCCAAGAAAGAAAATGTAGGTTAGCACAATGTACGTATGATGTTTAGCTTATCTACTCAACTCGTAATTAAGTAAATCTATTAAATATAAACAAAGATACAATAATTATCAGTTGTGCATGAACTTGCAGGTAAATTACAACACTTGAATATATGTAACGTTTTAATAATGATCAGTTATTGAAATTAACTAGATATACTACTATGGGCAAAAAATAGTAAGACCCATTCGTCGAAATATTTTTTTTCTAGGTTGGTATGACTGTCAGTGACATCTGTGCCAAATGTCACATCAAAATAATCATTAGTGTTTAGTATACGCTTGTCTTTCTGAAGTAAAAAAAGTGCATTCGGCGATTTTTACATTGAATGAAATTATTCAACAAAGAAGTTCCATTAAATTTTGTGTACGGAGTGAAATTTCTGGTGCCGAAACGTTCAGAATGTTGCAAAAGGCCTTCGGTGATAATTGTTTGTCGCGAGCAAGTGTTTTTGATTGGTACAAATTATTCAAAGAGGGTCGAGAACGCGTTGATGACGAACCACGTCCAGGACGGCCATCAACATCAACTGATGATCAACACGTCAATAGAATCAAGGAATTGGTGCTTGAAGATCGACGATTAACAGTCAGAGATCTTACTGGCATCGTTGGAATATCGGAAGGATCAGTGAAAACCATTATGAAAGATCTTTTGGGCCTAAGAAAAGTGAAAGACGATTTGTTCCAAAATCACTAAATTTTTTCGAAAAACAGCGTCGCTTTGACATCTGTGAAACAATGCTTTCCGACTATCAAGACAAAATGAAAGGCATCATAACTGGAGATGAGACTTGGATCTACGCTTATGACCCGGAAACAGACGATCAATCGGCCGAATATTGTATCAAAGGTGAGCCGAAGCCCAAAAAACCACATCAAAGCAAGTCAAAAATCAAGGTTATGTTGACAGTTTTCTTCGATTATCGAGGTGTGGTGCGCTCCGAATTCCTTCCGACCGGCCAAACTGTCAACAAAGAATACTATTTGAGTGTTATACGTTATTTACGCAATGCTATTCGTAAAAAGAGGCTAGAATTATGGGCCGATAACTCCTGGTTTTTGCACCACGATAATGTACCGTCGCATACTGCATTAATTCTTCGTGAGTTTTTCGCCAAATTTTCATCCAATATCGTGCCGCAACCATCGTATTCGCCTGATTTAGCTCCGTGTGACTTCTGGCTATTCAGCAAACTCAAACGACCGCTCCGGGGAAACCGTTTTGAGTCAATTGAAAACATTAAACGTGAATCGCTACGCGCATTGAATGCTATTTCTGAAATTGACTTTAACAACTGTTTCGAGAATTGGAAGAAACGTTGGCACAAGTGTATTGGGGCCAGGGTGGGTTACTTTGAGAGGGACGAAATAGATTACTATTTTTTGCCCACAGTAGTATGTAAAGATCCATGAATTGTCAGCGTCTAAAGCCAATGGATGTATGTGAAGGGTAATAATTATCAGCTGATTATAAGCCAGCAATTAAATTAAAGCTATTGAATGTACGTATATATAACGTTTTGGTAATGATCAGTTATTATATTTAATTAGATATATGTAAAGATTCAGTATTTAGCCGCTATCTTCTTTCTTCTTATTCACTGCAAAACATTTTATTATAAATTCTATAATGTTCTAGATACCTATTTAAAAGTGGTATGCTTTTATAAATATTGCTTTTTGTATGTGCGTCTTTTAGAGTTTGTATGTAGTGGAAAAACTATTATTATTTTTAATATTATTATTATTGATATTATTATTAATCTAAATTCTAAGAATTCCATAATTCGTTTTTAAACTCATTGCACTGTGTACCTGAAATTTTTCTTTCAGGATGAAATGATATAGTAAATGACTGTTTTCTTTCACTTCTCCTTTAATAACATTTTGTGATTACAGTAATTCTATAACAGATAACTCTCTTCAATACGTCGTTACAATTACGTTTTAACGGCATGTCAACGAAAATATTAATCGATTTAATAAACACGAAAGTCTATCACTTTTAAAAGCAAAAAAACCAATACATTCTGATTTTGCAAAGAGAAACTTTTTAATTGGGGTAAAGCACAGAAAATACTAATAAATTAAAGTTGAGAAAGAACGTTAAAGCACTGAATTCAGTTTAAATTATCGGCTTGGGATGTAATAATAAATTGTTTTGGGATGCCAAGATTGATTAAGGTACTTCTGATGTTTACTTTTCTTCTTACGGAAAGTATACTGGAGATTAGAGGATAAATGTAGTATTAAATTTATAAATTCGCAGACAATAATATCGTGCCTTTGCTTACGTGTATTTTAATTACTTGATATATTAGGTCGAATTTATAAATAATTTGTTTTTTTTCAATCCATCGGCTCATCAAGATCGGCAGGTCTGAAGTTTTTACAAGCAGATAAGTATCTCTCAGTCTCAATACAACAGTGGCAATGTATACTTGGTAATTAATTAACAAATTTTTCATGTATTAAATACTAGTCTAAGTACATTCTCCAAAAGTAAGGTTTTGGGAATTTAAGAACGAGAAAACGCCACGGAAACAATCGGCAATGACTTTCTTGTCATGAACACAGCAAAGAAGTTATTGCCGACTAATTGCATGATTGACTTGTCAATTTTCATTCTGGGAATATGTTGGAAGGTGAATCTAGGTTATTGCGTTCTTCATAACTTAACGATATTTTTAATTAACACTTTGAATAATAATTCAAATCTATCGGTCTATCAGTCAATTACTAGCAACTAAACTGTGATGATAAGATTAACATCCAACATCTTCTACTACTTCATATTAGGTTTAGTGACTCTTGTTTTCAAAGTCTCTTGTTTTTTAGTTTTGTTAATTCTTCTTTGTGTGTATTTATATGGCGTTATAATATTTAATAGCTTTTTCTTCTAGAACTTCCTGGATGATTGAAACGAGAAAGACTATTTGGAGAATATTGCTTGATACAAACAATTATTGGATTATTACAATACTAAGTTTTCAAGTACACTTCCGCACCTCCACTTTACAGGCCAACATAGACTTTATAACAAATTTATAAATTTTGTTTTCATGTGATACTTTGGATTTCCTTCCAAGAAACTAGTTTGAATGCTTCATTAGTATACCTATTTTCTTTTTCGTTTTTACTATGTGCTGTTTCTACTTCAGTTTATTATCTCAATGTAACCCTAGGCATTTGATGTTCTGCTTGTAGTATTTCTGTTCAATCTAACTCGCAGGAAAATCCTTTTCGAAGTGGAAGTGTCACACGTGTTGCCTTATTATCATTCATTTTGATTCCCTATTTGTATAACCATGGTTTAGGTTGATTTAAATGGGTTCGTGTTTATGTTTATGCTATTTGAGAGTTTCGATGAGTTGCTAGAATAGCTGTATATCGGAAAATGATTATGTTACTGGATTTGGCGACAGCAGGTCAGACGTGTATACCAATAAGACATGAAGCATTTGACCGAGGACAATCTCTTTTGGCACACCCGAAACAACTTGGTAATACTCGGACTGTTAATCATTAACTTTAATTTGGACGTACTTTCACTTAACTAGGAAGCTTAAAGTATGGGTTAGGTAGGATTTTCTTGATTTTTTTGTATTAATGCTTGGTGCCAAACTGTTAAATGCTTGACTAATATTAATAAAATAGTAGAGAAATATTTTCTCTTTATTACTTTTTGTTATTTATTTTGTTATTTCTAGTACTTCGTTTTGCTTGAGTGACTCAATGCACTTATACTAATGATATGGCTCAAAATCCAAATTGGTAATGAGAGATCTATTTTTGAAGAGGCAGTTTTTCGCTCACCCTTTGCCGTCATACTTTTGAAAATAATTTAGGAATAATTTTGTTAGGTGGTACGATGAAGTAATGCTAAAACCTTTTCCAAACTTATCATTATGATATGTGCTACTTTGAATGGTTTTGACTAGTACTTGAGTCTTATAATTGCGTTAAGACAGTGCATCAACATCACTAACGTTTTCTTAGCATGTCGTAATCTTTGGCGAAATATGTGTATTTTTCTTTTTCTATAATTTGCCCTTAGTTATGCTCAGACGTGATCTCATAGTGTGTGGTTGCTGTTATAGTCACTTCCTTTGAGGATGAAGCTTCAAAATTATTGATAAAATATAATCTATTGCAAGGTATTTGCAAATTGTCAAACAAGTTAAATACGTTGTAATTTACTATATGTAAACAAAATTAGAGAAGTTGGGAAGCTGGGAGTTTGTGTTCGTATACTCCTAGTGAAAAGAATAAAGCGGATCACATTAATATTAGTATTCTATTAAGATGTGCATTTCGGCAACTAAGCTGTCATCTTTAGTACTAATTAGTAATTCTGCAATATGTAGTGTTTTTTGAACGTCTACCAAGGTGTTTCTTGTCTTTTTTTCCGTGTAGCTTTAATGTGAATCCATGCGTAACATTGTGCTTTAATTATTACTGAAGTTGACAACTTAGTTGTCGAAATAGATATTTAATAGGACACAAATATTAATGTGCTAAGGAGTTTTTTATCTTTTTGATTATTAACTTACAATAAGCCACAGTCTCCAAAGCGATTTAAATTTCCGTAAGCATTCGGTCGTTTTTAACAGAGACCTTGATGTTCATTCTTCGTTCTTTATTGATTTTGCAGTCGAGACACATAAACCATAGTCACTTAAATGTGTCGTATCTTGGCTTCTGGGCAACGAAAAAGCGTTTACAGATTATACAGGAACATTAATACTTCATAAATCGATCTCTCACCAATAGATGGCACCGTTGATTTCGTTAAAATAGCGTCCTTCTGACTATTTTCGTAACAAAAAATGTTTATATCCATAATTGTATGTTAAATAAGATGTACATTCCATCACAATTCTCTTCGAAGATAAGGCCATTGTATAAATAAGTAAATGATCTAATTTATTTATATTTATTAACCAATGGCAATGTTATCTAAAGTTCATCTGTGGGAACTTAATGTGTCAAGCATAGTTAAATGAAACTTGGTTCTTTAATACGTGTACTTCTTAAAATAAATTATAATACATCTATGTATATATACACGTGCCTATCTCTGCTACACGATGTATAAAATTTTATTCTATAAATGGTGAGCTGTTTTTGAATCAACATTTTAGCTTAGATATAACTTTTAAGAGTACATACACCGACTTGACAAAGTGTAGGCACAGTAACGAATAGATAATAACTGAATAAGAATATAAAGTTGTAAGGATGGAACTCGGGGGAATTGCAAACGTTGATACACATGGGGAGTCCCCATGTTAGTTCGATGTATTTTTTTGACATTAACATCTGAATTTTTCTTAAAATAATGTCTGTTAAAAAGCTAATACAGAATATGATGCCGCGACGTGAAGAAACAAGAAACAATGGAAGAAATGGAAATTATTTCAGATCTGCATGATAAAGTTATATCTTATGCTGAAATAGGAAGAATAGTTAATAGAAATCGTTTTAAGATGAGAACTATTGTAAAATAAAAATAATGAAAAAAATCTAAGTGATTTACATCGTTCTGGTAGACCTAAATAATGAAACGCAAGGCATAAGAGGAAAATCTTATGTGAAGTAAAAAAGAATCCAACAATAAATGCTACATACTATAGACAGTTTATTAAAACGTGCTGGCTATCATCCACAAATTTCTTTCTAAATATTGCGCGTAGAATTTGCGAATACGTTTTGATCAAAATATAATATCTTGGACCATGTATTGTTTTCCGACGAAAACAAATTCAACATTCTTAGAAGTGACGGATGTATGGCAGATTTCAGTGTAGGAGAAATGATTTCATTATCGGTGGATACGATTATGGATAAACATCTTTAAATGGAAATTTTGAAAACAAGAAAAATACCGATCAATTCAATTTAGACAAATTTTATGGAGCTCGTGGTTGACTTATTTAATCACATAAGGGTGATATATAACCCGTTTCCACATTAATTTTCGTATTCTGTATACATATTTCAACAACTAGGTTGTCATCATCAGCAAATAATTAAACAGTATCGCACCTGGAAACTACGGCAAAAAACCACTCGAAACAAATTCCCTACACGATCTGTACCTTCGAAAACCAAAACGAACACTCTCAATTTAGGTAACAATTGGGCGTTTCAGTAAGGTAATGACCCAAGCATACAGTACGAGTAGTGGAAGAATGGATTTTGTACCCCACTTCCCATACATTACGACATCCACCGCATAGATATAAACCCAATCCAACATTCTAGCCAGAACTGGAAAACCGAATTCCAAATTACCACATAACCAGTAGGAATCAATTAAAAAAAGTTTTATTGAAGGAATAGCAGAAAATGGAATCGGAAATAACTCTAGAGGTATTAAGAAGAGAAGGTGGGGGGTTTATCTAAAAACAATAAAAATTTTTTAAATAAAAACCTTTTTTTATTGCAATATTATTTTGTCTATGTAAAAAACGTGCATTGTCTTGATGAAACAACACTTTCTTCTTAGCCAAATGCGGTCGTTTTTGCTTGATTTCTTCTCTCGAACGTTGCAATAAGTTCGCATAATACTCGCCGTTGATAGTTTTTCCTTTTTCAAGATAGTTAATGAAAATTATTCCACGCGCATCCCAAAAAACCGATGCCATGACCTTGCCTGCAAATGAAACGGCTTCGCCTTTTTTGGAGCCGATTCTCCCTTTTGTGTCCATTGCTTTGATTGTCCTTTTGGGCCGGCTGTGAAGTGATGGACTCGTATTTCATCCATGGTTATGAAACGGCGCAAAAATACTTCTTTGTTGCTGTGGAACATCGCTAAACACTCAATTGAAAAATCTTCACGACGTTTTTGCTCGAGTGTAAACAAACGCGGCACCCATCTTGCACATAGCTTTCTCATGTTCAAATTTTCAGATAATGTGCGATGTACCGGAGTTTTTGAAATGCCTACTATATCTGCTAGCTCGCACACTTTCAGTTGACGATCGTCCAGTACCGCTTTGTGGATTTTCTTCACCATTTCTGAAGTCGTCACCTCATTTGATCGACCACTGCGATGCTCGTCTTGGCAGCTTGTACGGCCTAGTTTAAACTTGCTAGCCACATGTTTCACTGTTGTAAACGAAGGAGTAGACTCTCCCAGAGTAGAATCCAGTTCAGTTTTTATATCGGTTGGGTTGAGGCTTTTCAGATAAAAATATTGTATCACGTAACGTTGACCAATTTTCTCCACTTTTATAAATTTACTGAAAATGTTCACTATTGATGGCTGCCAAATAAATACTAAACAACGTGGCGTTTTCAAACTTGAAACATATGCTTTATAGATTGTGTACTTTCTAATACAGTGATATTTTTTAAACAATTACCACCATCTCTAAGTCAAGCCGGGTACTTATGGGACCACCCTCGTACTATGTTTTAGAAGGTGGACAAAAAAACGTAGTATGGTTACAAATCGACAATCGAGGACAGTGGAAATTTAATTCTTTATGGAGTGAAGGACAATCGACGTCATTATGTAGAAGTTTTTCATCAAATCATTGTAACAGTTCTATTTGATTAATACATTACGTTGTATAGAAGTCATCAACCCGAAATAACATATATTTGAAAAACTGTCGAGACAAAAGGCAAATGGGTAACGGAGAGATACTTCAACAGATAACAATAGGAAGGTATACACAAAAATAAATACTATTGTATGAACATCGTATACAACAGTTGAAAATACAAATATCAAACCATGAGGTAAAAATATTTCATGCGCAAAAACAATGCATTCAGAAAAATCAAGGATATAAAATAATACAAATTAATCATAACCAAGAACTACTCACAAGTTATACTCCCAGATAGCTGACAACTTATGTTCTAGGATGATATAATTTGAAACTTTAATTAATGAACCGAAAAAAAAAAACACTGACGTACTTCTCAAACATGTTGTTTTCGAATGAATATGCTATATTATAAAACTAAATTTATTTAATTTTCATAAAAAAAAAATATAGTTCATTTGTAATCACCATGCCTATGCCATTTCGAGTCAGTGTATGTATATATTATTATATTATTTATTTTAGAAAGGAATCCCTTGAGGCATGATGGCGTGAATATTTTCTACTTACGTGAATATTCAATTTATGATTTTGTAACGTTCTAAGGGAGAATTTGCAAGCGACTACTTTGTATAATCAGTTCTATAAACACTTTCAGGCTTATTAGGTGTTATTTCGAAAATACTGGACACATTGTCGGATATTGGGTTGTGTTGATATAGGACATGACGGCCTGCACAAATTTTAGATAAATATGAATATTTATGTTTACTATTAACAAAATAGGATTGATTTATACTATATACCCATTTTATAAAGCTTTCGATATCTGCATATATTGTCTATGCTATTTTAAAAGAGTAAAAAATCATCAAGCTACTGCTGTAGAAATAACTAGTTATTTATGTATACACTTGCTCATATCAACGACCTCCCAGCACTGACTAGGACGGAATTTACGATGATTCTGTTCGATGAACTATACAGTGAAGGCAGAAAATATGATCCAGACAGGCTTCTTTCATTATAGTTTTTTATTTTGACTTGACAATAATGGCCGAATGTCTCTCAAACATTACAGGAGAAAAAGTTCATTTGTCAGAAAACAAAACTCGAACCACAGCTTCATTATATATATAATATTAGAAGAAATAAACAGGGATATTATTCTATTGTTGAGGTTCTTTTCTATTTCTATTACATTCTATTTATAAATGCAACAACATGAGCAACTGAGATAGCGTTGGAAGACCATCCCACCAGAACTGTTACAGAAACAACACTTGACAGCACATTCGATACAGAACTCTACCAACCACGACGCAAATTAACACACGTAAATTATCCAGTATTGTTTTCTGTTTGGTGTTTAGTATTTCATCTAGGTCTTATCAACATTTACGAGCGATGCAAAAATCTAGAGGTTTACGTTGATTGTTGTGGTCGGTGAATAGAAATCGCGGCACCCATCTGAGTCTTGATAATGTTTACTACCTCGCACATCTTGGTACGATGATCATTGAGCATTGAATTATCAATTTTTTCAATATGGTTGGTTATAATCGATTTCGGCCTAGTTTATCATCTCAAGTCAATATAGCACCATGTTCAAATTCTGTGCTTAATATTGTAGAGAACGAAGGAATATCATTGCCAAGAGTCGTCTTATTTTGTCAGGTGTAATCGGCCGATATTCAGTTTTTTCTATTATAACGAATTTGCAATTGAAGTTGTAATAGGTCTTTCATTAAGCGCTTCCTATATTTAAATTAAAATAAAACAAAGTGCGTGTGAGATATCATCGAAACTTTTTATTCGTTTGAAAGGCCTATCGATGCTATTGCGTATGGAACATAACATCGTGTAAATGTACGCCGCGGCTTCGCTGGTTGGCGCGCATACGAAATGTCCAATTTTCCATGACTCTGGCGTATAAATCAGGATGAATTTGACCGATGGTATCAGTTATGTTTGCTTTGAGGATCGCTGTGGTTTGTGGTTTATTCGCATAGATCTGCGACTTAAGAAAACCCCACAAGAAAAAGTCTAACGGGATCAAATAGCACGATCTCGGTGGCCAGTTCACATCACCTTTACGTGAGATGACCATGCCCTCAAATCGCTTGTGCAGTATGTTCAATGAGTTGTGTGGCACGTAGCGCCGTCCTGTTGAAACCACATGTTGTTGGTGTACATGTTATCCAATTCAGGCCAAAAGAAGTTGGCAATCATCGACCTATAGCGCTCGCCGTTTACGGTGATGGCCTGGCCAACGTCATTCTCAAAGAAATATGGACCGATGACGCTGCCAACCCAAAATCCACACCAAACAGTGACTTTTCGGGATGCATTGGACGCTCTTGCATCCCATGTGGATTGTCACAAATTTGATAATTTTGTTTGTTGACGTACCCATTAATCTAGAAATTGACCTCATCGCTGAAGATGATTTTATAATGAAAATTAGGCGGACACACGTCGTTATCTATGGTCGTTTACATTCAGCTCCTGGGTCAGTTGAATTTTGTACGGGTGCAGGCCCAAGTCACGATGCAAAATTCGCCAAGTTGTGGTCTGCAAAAGGCCGAGTCCCTGTGAGCGACGCAAAATCGACCGCGTTTCGTCGCCATACGGATGTTGGTTCATTGTTTACTGAACCAGTGGACCCAAATTTTTTCACCACACTGCGAATAGTCCTCTCGGTAGGACGATTATGACGACCGTATAATGGGCGAAACGCGCGGAACATTGCCCGAAGAGAACACCCATTTTGATAAAACAATTTTATCATTTACACGTGTTGTTGAACGCTATATCCGTTCTGGGTGGTTTGGCAAAACAGACTGAATAAATGACAGCCAATTCGACAGATGAAACTTCAACAATATGGCCGCTATCAACTGTCAAAGTTCGGAAGTCCCTATTGGAAGACGCGTTATATTTGATACTTGAATGAAAATTTGTTATATGTACATTAATAAATTTCAGATCATACAATAACTTATTTTCGCTTCAGAAAATAAATTCTATTGATCTATAACCTCCACGTACTGGGCCAAAATTATTTTGTTTCATCTTCATGTTGTACTAATTCAAAATCCATCCTCAACTATTCAGTACTGAGCAAACTTACATTACTAGGTCACGTAATTTATATATCTTTAAGATTAAAATTTTCAAACGTAGTTGTTTGATTACGTGTTTTCTAAAAATAAAAGAGAACCAATTTTAAGTGTAAGGAATGCATAATGGATAAATTATTTCATTTGTTTTAACGTACGAAAATTATATCATAATAATTCCCAAGTATTTAGTGGAGAGAAGTTTAAAAAAGTTCGCTTTCTCGGCGCTGAACAATATCGTAGTTCTGGATAAGTAATTAAAATATTTTCTTTGATCACTAGACTCCTTTAAGAACTTATAATTGCAGCGACATTCAACAAAAGTTGTTTTTTTTTTTTAGAAAACGCAGTCGACGAAATAGTCTCTTTCAGTGATTTAGCGCTTTTTAATTCAGACAATAATTCATTCCATTCGTTTCAATTGGAAGAACAATTATTATAATAAATCCAATCTAGTAACTTTGATGGAACTGTAATTATAGTATATTACAAATACAATTTCATAAAAGTGTATCATTGAATTCAATTTTGAATTTTATTACATGCCTTGAGTTTTTCATATTCATAAATCTAGCGTGAATATTTACTATTCTTTAATATGTGAATATAGTGGAAACTATGTAAGCAACTTTTGATCAAATTAATAAATTTCAATTGTCAGTTAAGCTATGATAACAGATTTAAAGAGAAGAAGTTTACATATCAATTAATTAAGGAGTACTATATGAACTTGACACATTTATCAAAAAAATCATAGAAAGAAAGGTTTTTTTGTATTTCAAGTGGATAAGCGTTTATTCTCTCTATGGGGATTTGTTCTCATCACGTTTTAAATACATATGATATTGCGCAGGAGGCCGTCCTTGGCTCGCATGGCGTAATATGCCTATTTAATAGTATTTTGCATCACTTTTCTGGGTGATTCGGCATCGTGAGTCCGTGGTTTGCTAAATCGGACCATTGATTTTAAACAACCCTACAAAAAGTCTAAAAGCGTTAAATAGACGAATGCGTCAAGTCCACAATATTTCAAAATGAGGTGACGACACACATCAATGGCATGGATTCGATGGTACACTATTCTTTTTTTTGCTGTTCAGTATTACATATTTTTTGCAATTATATTTTGTCCAACACGCGAGCGATCACTTTTGCGCCATCATACAATAAATATGGAAGTTCACAAATAAACTTATTCTTTTTGTCAGATAATGGTCCTTTTAGCGACATAATTATGCAACGTACAAAACTCCGTAATACAAGAAAACACCTCTGAACGAAAACGCACACTACATTACATATATATCAGCGATGAACCCCTTCGACGTTCTCAGCGTACGTCTAATGAATCGCTGACTGAATTTCCGCACTCTATCTTAAATCTGAAATTTCTAACAACCTGCATAAAAAACAGTAGAAGAATTAAACATTTTATGTAATGGGTGTTTTTTAAGCTGCATGAGAACTATTGATATCGATAACTATGGTTTGACAGCTGATAATATCAAACTGTGTTGACATTTCTATTCAGTAAGGTTTGGAAAGCTATCATGGATCATTTACCGCCAAAATAACGCTTCCAAATTGTGGAAATTTACTTTGAAAAAAATAAATCTGTTCGCGAAGTTCATAGAACACTTCGTCCATTTTACGGTCAACATAATCGGCCTAGTGAGCAAGCAATTCGTGCAGTTATTGATCGTTTTCGCACTAATTTTACTCTTCTCGATTCAAAACTATCAACAAGACAAAGAAATGTGCGTACCAAAGAGAATATTGCTGCTGTAGCGCGAAGTATTAAAGAAGACGCGGAAATGTCGATTCGTCGTCGTTCCCAACTTGTTGGCCTTTATCCTTCGACTACGTGGAAAATTTTACGTAAAGATCTTAGCTTACGTGCCTATAAAATACAGCTCGTTCAAGAATTGAAGCCAAACAACTATCGTTTGCTTTGGGTTTTTGCTGATTGGACTCATTTGAAACTGACCGAAGATGAGCATTTTTAATAAAGAATTGTGTTTAGTGATGAAGCTCATTTCTGGTTAAGTGGCTACGTCAATAAGCAAAATTGCCGTATATGGAGCGAAAGACAATCCTCGAGCCGTTAACGAATCACCATTACATCCATTAAAATTGACTGTTGGGTGCGGTTTACACGCTGGCGGCATCATCAGTCCTTATTTCTTTCGAAATGAGGAAGGAGCTGCCGTTACGGTGAATCGCGAGCGCTATCGTGCCATATTGACTGAATTTTTGTTTCCAAAAATTAATCAGCTAAACATCGACGATATTTAGTTCCAACAAGACGGCGCAACTTGCCATGCTTACAACGATCGATTTATTGCAAAATCAATTTGGTCACAACTTTATTCCAGAAGTGGTCCTGTTCACTGGCCCCCTCGTTCGTGTAATTTAACGCCTCTGGATTACTTTTTATGTTAAGTCATTGGTTTATGTTGACAAACCAGCAAATCTTGAAGCATTGGAAGCTAATATTCAAGCCACCATTGATGCCATACGACCAGATTTATTGGAAAAAGTTGTGAAAAATTGGACTGATAGGATGGCCCATGTAACTCGTAGCCGCGGCGGATATATGCCGGAAATCATATTTAAAAAATAAATGCCATGAAATTAAACACCAGATTATAATAAAAAAAATTTCATTTCAACAAAATTTCTGTCGTGTATTATCATTTAAATTTCTCAAGCTTTTAAAAAAAAGACCCGTTATAATCATTTAGAGTTTTAGATATCTTTTTCAACTTTTTTGCTGCATGTATAGTTTTTTTTTTATTAGATTTCATTAGAATTAAATAATAAGAAAATAATGCTTATTATAATATAGAAAATCAAGTTAGTGTATGGCACATGCACATTTGAATCACTTAAATGAAATTTAATTATTCACAATGAATGAGCACTTCACAACGAATAGTTTTATTACACTACACAGTTTTTTTTAAATAAACGATTTTATTAAATATGAAATACAATCCTTAAGATCAATTTTTTACATTTTCTTGATTAAAATCAGTTTATTCTATTAGAGGTTGCTTATATTGCCTGCAATGAACCGACATGCTTTTTTTTAATTCAACATCTACATTATGTTCGAGGACATAAAAAAGTCAAGTATATTTCTCCCCGTTTATTGTATTTTTAAACAATTTAAATTATTTCGTATGGAGCGTAGTAATTTTATCAGAGTAACACGATCTAAAATCACCATAGAGTTTTATTCTAGCACTTCAGTGAATGACTCGTATTTTTATTTTTAGGATCCGAATTTTCCACCCTTTCTGGGGCGAATGCGGCAAGCGTGGTCGGATATAAATTTTTTATTTGTATGGAAGGTCACATAAAATTTCATCAACGAAATTAAATATGCGAGTCCTGGTACAACCCATACCGAGTAAATAAATAAAATGTTTGTTCATGGTGCCGACAGAAATGCTTAATCGAGACTGAAATATTATGCACGTGTTCCGATGAAGATGGAATTATAATTATTTGGAATTTGATAATGTTACTATGATTGCATACCATTTAACTGCCGGAGGAATTGCCACAGTCTCTTAACTAAATTAATTTGCCTTTGTTGTGGATAACGTTTGCAACTGGAACAGTGATTTATGTTTACTATTAAAGTGCGTTGTTGCAATCAAAGGATTTATTACGGATTAATTGTAGAGAATGAGTTATATGAATTAGTCTATGCAATTTTTGATATATTGTTACAAGAATATTCAATTTGAAATATCGAAAATAATAAAATTACGTAGTTTTTCGAGGCCGGTGTCACTCTTGTACAATCTCCTGCCTGGTTTCGCTCTGTTGTAGCTTTTACTAATGTTTCGCTGCTCACACTGCCAACTTTTTCAATATATTAGACAGGTTAACAACAGATATTGAAGAAGTCGACAGTATGAAGAACGAAACGCCAATAGATACGCCGAAATCCGGAAGAAGATTGTACTATGTACATGAAAAAATAAATAAATTAATGCCCTCTAAATTAAAAAAATAATATCTTGCTGTCAATTTACTATACATTTAATTTGTATTAACTGTAGTACCTTTTAATACGAGGGTGTAATCAGTGCATACAACTGACGAAAGTTAATTAATTTTTTTTGCATTTTAACTTCTTTCAAGGCTTTTTTCGTCGAGTGTTTCTCGAGATTGCACTCTTGGCCCTTTACTATTTAACATTTATATAAATGACTTAACGGAGAAATTTAATTGTCAGTATTTTGGATATGTTGATGACTTACAAACATCCCGCAAGATTGCATAAAATTGCAAATGAACTTGTCAATAATTGAAGAATGGTGCAAGCAAATTATATCACGATTAAATATACAAAAGTGCTCTGCTGTTACATATAGTAGAAGTATTAATCCGATTTTGTTTGACTAGTTGAGTCTGAATTGATCTCCAAGAAGGAGAGAATGAGCGATTTGGAGATTCTTCTTGACCCTTTGAAATTTGGGTTTCCTTATAAGATCTGCTAGAAACTTAATTTGTGTAAACACAATTGTGATTCTATACTACATACTGGTTCACAGCAAATGGGAGTACTGAAACTGTTTCAGTGCAACAAACTACAAAGTAGTAGTAGTTGAGCCCTGAAGGTGCCCCATACGATTGGGTCCGAAACGTCGGCAGTTATACCAGTGACGCGGTTCCAGCCCGGAAACTCAGAAGAAGATAGTATGGACCACGACCGCGAAAGTCTACGTACCATAATAATAAATATCGTGTATCTATGTATATGGTGAAATAAGTGGAAATGTTAGAGCTAGTAGACGTATCTATGGAAGGCGGCTTCCGAATTGAAGATGTCCTTCAAGCTCTTTAATCCAATTGAAATGGTTTCAGTGCAAGAAACAGTAGTAGTAGTTGAGCCCTGAAGATGTCCCATACGAGTGGGTACGAAACGTCGGCAGTTATACCAGTGACGCGGTTCCAGCCCGGAAACTCAGAAGAAGATAGTATGGACCACGACCGCGAAAGTCTACGTACCATAATAATAAATATCGTCTACCCATATGGTGAAACAGGTGGAAATGTTAGAGCTAGTAAACGTATCTATTGAAGGCGGCTTCCGAATTGAAGATGTCCTTCAAGCTCTTCAATCTTACTGAAACAGTTTCAGTGCAATAAACAGTAGTAGTAGTAGTTGAGCCCTGAAGATGACCCATACGATATACCAGTGACGCGATTGCAGCCCGGAAGCCCGGAAGAAGAAGATATTTATTAATTCGTAAGTAATACTATATGGAAATTGATAACAGACTGACGTCTGATATACAGTATGCATCATCGCGTCTACAATTCCCACTACTGCACTTCAGTAGGGGTGATCTTCAGAATACTAAATTTACTAGAGTCAGATTGAGCCACGCGTACTAAATAATTTGTTTCTTTTATCTAGTTGGAAACAGGGTTTTCGTGCAATATCATTTTATATTTAATATTACTACAGTTATTATATATTAAAGTATATCAGCGAATTCTGCTCACATTCTGTACATTTGTAATTATCTTTTATTTAAAAATATTGTTAATGTTTTTTAAATACAAAATATATTATTATTATATAGTTTTAAATATGAAAGGAATAGATATCATTGCTTTTGTTTACATAATAACACCTCATTTGAAATTTAGAGACTGTTTATTCTGTAGCAAATGTGTCAAATATGTGATAAATCAATTACAGAAATATCAAGTAGCGCATACGCGGTTCAAATCAAACAAAAGTGGATTATTAGGGGGACTGTCGCTGGGAAAGTAATTTAATTTTAGTGTATCAGAGCGTCCCATTGAGATGCTGGTTTCATATTTCGACGCACTTCGCAATAAAATATAGGACTATATTGACAGACCCAGAATATTTTCCTTTGTATTTTAAAATACATACGGGAAAGGGAACGTTAATAAGGGATAATTTCGACGCCGTTTTGTTTCATTTTTATCGTTTTCGTTTCCAAAGTTACCAAAGATTATTTTGGTATTTCAAATATCGAACTTAATGAAGCCTAATTAATAGATTTTATTAGAAATCTCAATGCCTTTGATGTATAATCTGTTTTAAATCCGTCATATATAATTATTTAATGAAGCATAATTTTCACTTGTTTAAATAAATCGGACCAAGGATCGTTTAACATAATATTTCCTTTTACTAAAATAGGTACGCACAGTTTACTTAAACGTTGAAAAAGATAATTTTTTAACATTTTTTTAAACAAAGATTGATCATTAACCCATTTAACATATAGTATATATATATATATATATATATATATATATATATATATATATATATACTTATAATTATATATACATATACTTTTTTGATTAAATTAAAATATTCAGGGCACATTATTATAAGAGTATTCTCACGGTTGTTTTGGCTAGGCATAAATAATAATTTGAAATCAAATCAATCCAATATTTGTCAACGAGAACAATCATCGAGACGCGTTTGGTGTAATCCAACTCTCTTCAGATTATTTAGCTTTGTCAACAAACACATTAACGAACAAATAAATTTAAGTCAATCAAATGTTTGTTGACAATCGCAATGATAGAAACGCGTTACCTGTAATCCAGCACTCTTCAGTCTATCTAGTTTTGTCGACAAATACATTAATTAACCCGATTTTTTAACGAAATAATATACCAAAAAACAGTGACCAGCACTATACTGATATCTCAAGTAGTGATCAACGAACTGGCATAACGAGAGATTTAGGAGACTAAAACACCATACATCTCTCGTTCGGCTAGTTCGGTGGTCGCTAAGTGAGATGTTAGTACAGTGCTGGTTATCGTTTCTTGGTATATTATTTCGATTAAGACTCGAATTAATGAATGTGTTTCTCGACAGAGCCAGGTAGACTGAAGAGTGTCAGATTACCTAAAACGCGTCTTTATCATTGCTTTTGTCGACAAACATTTGATTGATTGCAATTTACTTGAAATTTTCAATTGTAGTTGGTGTAGTTATCTTAGTTTGTTCGTATGTTGATAGTATAGCTATGTAATAGGCATTTAGGAGACTAAAACGATATACATCTTTTGTCACTAGAGCGCTGACTACTGTGCTTTAGTAAATAATAAATTGTTGAATATTATTATTTATTCCACGATGGCAGCATTTGACCTGGAAGAAGGTCCAAGTCAAATATAAAATATAGCAATAGAAGTAGCAACAGACAGAAAACAAAATGAACTCTATTTTTCGATACAATATTTATTATATATTTACTTCAAGATTCAATCAATTTGTTAATACCATTAGAAGAAATGGTTACATGCACAATTAAATTCGCAAAAGCTTCTTGCCCAAGGGATCAAAAAGATTCTACAGAATTATAAGATGAAAATGCAAGGTATATCTTTGATTATATGATGAGATAAGTACACTTTCCGTTGCAACTGTTCAAGTGTCCTTCTATTAAGCGAGTAATATATGGATGGGAATTATCGTGGTGAAAAATGATGCTTTTACTCAACAGATCGCGTAGCTTTATTCTTGCAGAGTCTCTGATTTTAGTTAGAAATTATCTGTAATATTCTCCATTGACAATCTTCTCATAAATTAGGGAATCCTTTAGAATTGGACTTTAGATATTCCACAATACTGTAGCTACACTTTACCTGCTAACAAAGTGGTTTTGATTTTTTCGTTGGTAGTGGAGAATTTGAGTGGTGTCATTCCATGACTGCTCGTTTATTTTTTTTAATATAATATTGTATTCAGGATTAATCCTTGGTAATTATATGGGATAAAGAATACTTACCTTCATTTTGAAGACTTTGAAGAAATTTGAACTTCTGTCTCCCTTTGTACAAAAAAATAAATCTTTTGACAACAATGACACTCCTAACTTTGTCAACATTCAGCTTCGCGTAGATCACAATCTGAATACTGCAAACGCTTATTCTTGACGAATAAATTAAATTCTTCGAATCGTTAAATCATTATCTGCAGGTTGTGCAATATGAGACAAATTCGCAATCCCCCAATAAACGCTTTACATCAATGAAATACGGAAATTCTTGAAAGACATTCTTCGCCAAACTCATAGCCGATGATAGATAGGTTTCTCACATTCAACACATGCAAATTTAATAATTATTTCTTGTGTAACAGTAACAAGTACATTATTCAATGATATGTTCATTACAACTGTTATTATTGTTGTAAACAAAGTACAACCACTGCGATCTATAGGCTATATGAATGTCTTAAATATTCTGAAAGAAACTTAAACATAGCTCATAAGTGAGAGCCATAAATTTAAGAAGTCCAAGTCAAATTTATTCGACCCTTGCATGCAATGAATTATGTCTATAAATACAAGAAATTCAAGATAATGAGACTTCAATGGAAGACAATGTGTTGGAGTTAGAAGAAAAGGTTGAAGGTATTAAGAAACGGGATACTATTAACGAAAACATTTTAAAATTGTGCTGAAAGCAATAACTTGTTATTTAAAACTGTTTTTAAAAATTAGTTTTTGCTCGTAAATCTATTGCTAGAAGACACTATCACCAACGGCTATAGTAAAAACTAAGGCACACATCTGATTAAAAGCTTTCGTTTTCGTTTTCTAGAGTTATTGAATAATTTTTTTATATTTTATGTATGAAAAGGCTAAGATATTAATAACTGACTTATAGTATAAATCGGGGTAATATCGCAACTCCTTCTTTAAGTTGGCAAACTTTGTTATTGGTGACTTCAGCAGTAATACAATACGTAAAATATGTAGACATGTGAAATAAATACATGTTTTACCATAGATTGATTAACAAGAGAGTAGATACCAAAAGTTGCAAGGGAAGCATACTTGCCATAGCTTTCCTATCTGGGTTAACATGGCAACAAGAGGTGGAAAAATAGCAACAGTCTTATAAATAAACATCTTAATTGAACTGAAAGTAAATATTTTAAACACTTCATTAAACCTTTACGCAAGAAAAATTAATAAAAGAAAAAATATGAATGCACATTGGCAGGAAAAGTAAACATAGTCTTAGATTTTGGATGCAGCGACGGTCACTACTTCAGTAAATGGAATACAGTCTTCTCAGAATCTCTTAGATAGTGTACCAATTGCATGAAGTTATTCTAAACATTACACACATTGCAGCCAATCGCGTATAGGAATATTTGATTATTTTGAATATCTACCATATTACGCACAAAGTTCTGATGAATGTACATACCTTCATTTCTGAGTTGTCACTTTCCATTGTATTAACGATGGATGCTGGTAGATATTTGTAAGATAATTTGGTCTTAAATCCGATTGGTTACCAGACTTCTTTCTTCACATGAGGTTTCTTTGGCTTTGCTATTTTCTTTTCTTGTTTAGTTATCGGCCCATTATGTTTTACTACAATCGTATATGAAGTGCTCATACTGTAGTCTTGCAATGTAATTACATGTATTCAAAGTTTTAAGTTTTTTTTGCTTTAATTTAGCTACATTAGATTGACGTTTCAATGGAGGATCTTATCTACTATACAACATCATTACTGATGATAAACCTTGGGTATATTGCTATTTAGGAGAAAAGCTACAGTCGGCAGTTTGTATCTTTGGAAATGAGTCGAGAAAACAAAAGTTTTTTGAAAAAAAATCCAATTCAAAATGATGATCGTCTCCTCTCTTGGGATTAGTGAATACACTATAGCACTGGAAGTCTGTACTGTTAATGCGCCATAGTTTTGTTTTAAGTTTCTCAAAGGCTCCTCTAAAATCGTCCAGGAAATCGTCCAATACTCATGCTCACACTGCGGCTTAAACGGATATTTCAAGGTCCATACATTGACGTAATGGGGCATTCGTCGTATAGGAAAGACCTTTAATTTAATGATTTGTTTTTGTTTCGACGTGTAAAGGATAAGTTTCGGGGTTTACGTTTTACATCAGCCAAAAAACTAACGCTGAAAGATTGGAATAAATGCTTTGGAGATTGATTTTTAGAGGTGTAAAAATGCATTGATTGTTAATGAACACTTTAAAAAACTTTAAATAGATGTTAATAGATGTTATTTTGTGAAAAAGTTATTTCTTTATTAGTCTTAATGGAAAGAAAACAGTATTCATATGTATAATATTAACGCAAAATTTCAAAATTTTTCATTTAAATGTTGTATAAAAATTAATATTTAAAAACAAATACTTATCAGATTTAATAGAAGAATAACATGAATTCTTTGTATTCGACATGAATACTGAACTACTTTAAAATGTTGGTGTTGACCGAACTACTATAGTCACAATGAAGTTACATATTCAGTTACTGTTTAATTTGAAACGCTTTGCCTTTTGCGGTCGTTTCCTGTGGTTAACTTCAACCAGAATGAGTAATCGGGACTTCACTAATATTGTAATTCTGCCGAAGGGATAAATTGCAATTTTATTTGGTAAAATTTTACGTGTAATATCTCACATTCAAGTTCCTTTGGATTATACAAAGTACATATACACTCCGCGCAACATGAATAGGACCACCCGACTTGTTGCAAGCTTTCGGTGGTTTGAAAAACAATTCATTTACTAAAAATACAATGCAAGTTTGTAATGGTATGATATGGCAAATAATACGCATTATTGCGCAATAGTGCCTAACGTTATGCATTGGGTGACGTAAGTACCACATACATATAAAATGCACTGCGCCGGTTGGATACGACCAGTATTTAATAGTAAGCTACCGGATGAGTGTCGAGTTATAACGTGTATCCGGATAAACAAACATCTGTAATTAAGGGTATTGTGCAACGATGGGACGACAGAAGTGCTTAAGTATGGAAGAAATTGGAAAAATTAAAGCGTTCCATCAAGAAGGGTATTCCTCAAGGGCTACTGCAAAGAAAATAAGTCGATCACACCAGGCTGTGAACAATTTTATTAGGGATCCCGAGAATTATGGAAAACGTTTTAAAGGGCGAACAACATCCGCTACAACTAAGAGAGAACGTCGAGCCATATTACGCGAAGCATCGAATTCGGCATTAACGGCAAGACAAATCGCGAATAACGTTGGAACGAATGCATCGGTAAGAACTGTACAGAAGTTACTGAAGACCTGTCCGCATTTAAAACGTTTGAAAATTAAACGACGGCCTCCTTTAAGGGAATTTCAGCGCACTGCACGTCTTCAGTTTGCTCAAGCAAAAATGGGGTGGACAAGAGAATGGCAAACTGTTATTTTCAGTGACGAGAAGAAGTTTAATTTAGATGGCCCGGATGGGTTTTCTTATTATTTCCACGATTTACGTAAAGATGAAGTGATTCAGTCACGAAGGCGAGCCGATGTTGGTTCAGTCATGGTATGGGGAGCTGTTTCCTATAACGGACCTGTTGATTTAGTAATAGTGAAGGGCAGACAGAATTCGGAAAAGTACGTCCAGCTGCTGCAACAGGTGAAAGACAAATTTTCCAACGTTATGGCAGGTGGGCCATTTATTTTCCAACAGGATAATGCCAGTATTCACACCGCGCGCATTGTTCGACGCTGGTTTCAAGAACAAGGCATGGAGGTTCTCGATTGGCCATCGCTCTCCCCCGACCTGAACATCATAGAAAATGTTTGGGGATGGTTGTCGCGTAAATTGTACTCCAATGCTACCCAATTCAGTTGCGCTGACGAACTAGAGCAGGCGCTGAAACGAAGTCGGGCGGAACTTCCCGTTGACTACTTGAGAACCCTGTATAATTCCATTCCATCCCGACTATTTGAGGTTATAAGAAATAATGGCAAAAGTACTCATTATTGAACAATAAAGTATTTTGTTATTGCAAACGAATCTTTTATTTTGTAGATTGGTCGTATTCAAGTGGCGTTTAATTACTCTACCTATTGTCATTAGTAACGTACATTTGCACTGACTTTTACAAAAATTATATTTGGTACCTACATACATCTTTTTATCAACCCTCTTATTTTCGAAAATAACAATTCCAGCGCGCTACCATGTTTATACCAACTACAAATGTCATATATGCAGTTGGTCCTATTCATGTTGCGCGGAGTGTATACTATACAAAATTACACAAAATTAACTTTTAAAACTGAAATGGTTAACAATTGATCTGCTTCAAATGTATTATAATTCTCTAAAAATATTGTTTTTGTATAATTCCACAATTAATTAAGGTTAACCCATTTCCACAATACTTTTCGTATTTTACATATGTATGTTGTCATTATCAGCGGACAATTAATTACAAATCGCACCTGGAACGTCGGTAAAATCCGCATGAAGAGAAAGTCCATACTATACTTAATAATTTGCTGATGATGACAACAACTTAGTTGTCGAAATACTTATGCAGAATACTAAAATTATTGTGGGAAGGGATTCATTTTAATTGGTTAATTTAAACAATCACAGTCTCTATTAAAATTTAAATTCTATCATTCTCAAAGTATATTATACTAAAAGAATATGAATAATGTGTGAGGCAGGTCAAGTGTTATTATTATTTACAAGTTAGGGTATACAATATTTTACCAAAAGCAGTCCGCTTTATCTATTGACGAGATGAAATTATTGTCTTAACAAGTGATTGTAAATGTTTGTCACCTATTTTTAAGCACGAATAGTCCTACATAAATTTGGTAATAAAATAAATACACATGTCTATTTTAATACATTGATTATTTTAGAATAAAAAAGGGTTGTCAGAAGTGGGATTCGAACCCACGCCCACAGAGTGGACTGCGACCTGAACGCAGCGCCTTAGACCACTCGGCCATCCTGACACGCTTTTGAAAACTAATTTATAGATTTAAATGAAGAATTTATTTGAAATTTATATGTAAAAAAATATTTAATATTTCTGTATATTATTTATAATATACAATATATATATAATATGATTAGCAGTAAAATGAAAAGTATTTATATTTAAATACAGATTAGGGAACTATAAAAAGATATTCCTGAAGTCGTACATTGAGAGATACCTATACGTTTGTTATACTTATATATCTGAGGATTTCTAATAATAAAATTTGTCGAATTAAAAAATGGTTATTCCGGTACCGTAAACATTAATTATATAAATTGTTCCATGACTTTATTACTTCCATTTTGTTTTTATAAGAAAAAAACTGTTGAAATTTCTGAAAAGTAGCTGAAAGTAGCTGAAAGTAACTGACACGAATACCAATCTCAATTAAACTAATTTCTTACTGTAGATCATTCAGAATTTGGAATTACTATTTATGGTAATATTTGCTGGTGGTTTGTAAGGAAAAATATTTAAGTTTGGAAATATTTAATAATACTCAAATGGGTTTTCGATCAATTGACAGTAAAAGAGAATAATTTCGAAGATTACTTTCTCATATATTCATGATGCTTTAACAAAGTGATGAAAATTTTGGTGGACGCAAAATGAGAAGTTTGCTTATTGACGTAGTCTTTTCTTATCTACGTTACGGAGTAGAGATACTGAAATTAAAGTCTTGCTACACCTTTTGATTTTTCGCCATCTTGTCTGTTTGTTTCCAGTCTATGCTTTTCTTCCGAAGTGTTTTGCTTATTTACTATTCCACGACCTACTCGGTCTACCTCTTTATTGCTCAGCTTCCATTTCCATTTAACTTATCTAGTCTACACTCATCCATCCATGTCTATGACTGAAACACTCTAATTGCTTTATTTCGGCTATATTTGATACACCTTTTATGCTACATTACTCCTTTTAGTATCATTTTCAATTCGGCCTCTTCTTGTTTTTCCCACCACTACTTTGAGAAAACGGATTTCTAGAATATTGGATTTTACTTGTGTCTCCATTATTTATAACCCATGTTCCATAATATAACTTAAAACCATATACACTTTCAAATATTCTTATCTTTGTATTCCTGTTGATTTTTTTTGTCAGAATAAAAGCCTTCCTCAAAGTGTAGTAAATTTTGGTAGTCCTTGATATTCTATTGCTTAACTTCAGTCCACAATTTTCCAGGCGTATTCTAAATCGATACCAGATATCCGAAATTATCAATTTGCTGTATTTTCTTGTTATTTGTACATTTGAAAATGAATTGTTTTCTCATTCCTCGATGTAACCATTATGTCAGTTTCTTCTGTATTAATTCTCTAAATTCTCGAAATTCTCTAAAGCCTTCGTTACCTACCTTGATATTACGTATTCCGTAAATTACTTTTCGATTTCGAAATGTCATTAGGTCGTCAGTATAAATAATTTCTGCCACTAATACTTGGTGCAGTTATCCGACTCTTATCCTCATTTTTTTGCAGTTTATTCTATGATTATCAGCGATTTGGTCTATAGCTGTAATGAATAAAAAGAAGTTCAGAACCCTATTTTGCCTTACACCCACTGTTGTAACGAACTGTCTGGATACTTGGATGTTTATTCTTATTATATTACGTTTGATATTATAGATGTCTTTATTGTTTTGGATTAACTTGTCATCCACTCTTCTTATAACCAGAACTTCTTAGACGTTTTCTTTTTGAACGATATCAAATGCCTTTTCCAAATCGACGAAACACACTGTCATTGTACGCTAATGTCTTCTAGTCTAAAGCTAAAAGATCAAATCAGTTGTTTCTCTCTCTGACCTGAAATCACACTGATTGTCGTCCATTATTGGTTCTACTATTTTCCTCAGTTTGTTTCCAAGTATACTTTCATTAATAGGAATGACTGTTGCCAAATTCAAGTCATTTGGGACGCAGCTATTTCAGAATGTATTCACTGTCTTGTACAGCAATTGCAGTGTATCTACTTCCATATATTTGATTTATTCTCTTTATACAATATTATCATGTCTTACTACTTTACTATTTTCAATCTCTTAACTTGCTATCGAATTTCTTCCTGAGTTATTCCATCTGTCATAGTTGCTTTATTTATAAGTTTAAGTCAGTTTTGTGGTTGTATCTCATTATCTATGTTTAATATTTTCATAAAATATTCTATTATCTAGCTTATTAACTTTTATTTTCCATCTTTACCTTCTATACATTTAACTTTACTTGTTTTGTTATACCTCAAGTTCTTCAGCGTCTTATAGAATAATTTGGGATTGCTATTCTGTTCCTTTCCATTCTATGCTCAAACTCCTCTCACTATTTTTTCTTCTCTTTTGTGATTCCTTCTTTAACTACAGTTCTTTTTTAACAATCGCTTCATTCCATCACCCTATGCAATTGGTCCCTCTTCCTTTACTTATTCCTCATATTTCTTCTGCCACCTTACACTTTACATCTTTAAATATTTTCACACACAAATTAGGGCCAAACGTTCTTGCACCAGTTGAATATGATAAGGATACACTTGCTGTTCTCGTAAAATCCTCCAGAGTAAAGATGAATCCATATTTATTCCTATAGCTAATGTTCTTTTGCTAGTATTAGGATTTTCTTATATTCTTCTTAAGCCATATTCTTCTGTCTCAGAAGTAGTTACAGATCTTCGTTGTTAGGTTTTAGATTTACTAACATTAATTAAACGAAATTCACTTAATCAAAAGTTTCGAAAAAAATATATAGGACGGAAGCATATCTTGAGGAAATTCTGAAGATAATATCGGTCGTATCTAAATTTGACAAAATTTAGTTCAAATAAAAAAAGATAATGTATTTAGTAAAAAATCATGAAAAACTAATAGCAATGTAGTGAGGTCAGTGATATTAACCGCAATTAAACAGCAGGGGCTCAAATTATTTATTATTATTTTACTTTTATTCTGTTGGTTAATCAAAAAATTAATAAAAAAATAATTACTGTTTTCAAACAGTTAAAGGCGACATTAACTAATTTATTACTTACTAGAATTTAATGAGTATTTCAGTCCATCAATTTTATGGTACTTTTTTAAAATTTACCCTAATGCTACGCGCATTTAAAAATATCACTGCAAAGAATGGAATATGCTTACTGTATGTGGGCTGTAGTTAATCCGTTGCCCGTTACAAAACCTGACTTTTAACGCGACAAGTATTATTAGGGGGGTGTGAACGAGCCTTATGCTCGTGTACTTTCAAAGACTAAATTGTGAATTTTAACTAAATTGAAATCTTTGAACAAAAGAAGATGCATTAGCATATCACAAGAGGCGAAATAACATGTTACACTATAATATTGCGTGTCGGAAATTCAATGTTAACCTTCTTCTATTGCTATCACACACGCAAGCTTATAAAGCGTCGCCTAAAAGGAAAAATTTAATAGTCCTGTTGCACGTTCATTATTTCTAAAGCGTCGTTTGTCATGTTCAGCTTCCATAATAAAATTGTATTTTTATAAAGATTAATAAATATATTTTATGAACGTCCACAAAGCTAAATAACTTTTATATTATTATATTTTCTCTAATATCTTTTGATGTATTATATTGCACATTTATTGCATGACAAAATTATTGTCAGTTTTGTTGCATTTCGAATACTCTTACTGAAAGCATTAGGGATTTAGGATAAAGTAGTATTACCAAAATCTTATTTATTAATCTTAAACAAAAACATTTTCACCATGTTCTTTATAGTCTCCTGGCAGTGCTGTAACATCTTTATTAAATCAGTCGGATTTATGACCGTACCGCGTATGAACGCTTCATTCCATATATTTGCATTACTTTCGTACGATTTTTCTTATTCGCCGAGTGTTAGAAGAAATCTCGCCGCACACGAACTCGCAGACAGACTTGCTTTGTGCAGGGTTGCATTCGAATGTATTCAATAAGTAGAAGCATTCCTTTGTTGATATTAGTCCTCTCCTGATTCAGGGAATAAATATCGAATTTTTCAAAATAAAGAAAGGTCATTTCCGTACTTCTTAGAAGGAATTTGATTTTGCATTATTTCATTGTTTCAAGCATACAGAAGAGAAAAGAGAAAAACCAACACAAGGTAAGGGTTCTTTTTTTTGTTCTCATTTGCTTCTATCTATTAATTTCCGTCGTGTTCCTTTTCCGGTTGTCAAAGTGTTTTTTTTATTCTCTGAAGGCGAAATACATGCATGCCAAGGAAAGCTTCCCTAGCGGTGAAGAAGAAAAAGCATTCGTCGTACGAAGTATTCTTCCCGAAATAGCGGCATACAATTGTAGGAATGCAACAATTTACATTTTTTTATGTCAAAAGTGGTACGATTCAATTCTATTATTATTCTTAAATCAATAAAATTGTAACGAAAACATTTCAATATATATCAGATTCTTTTGTTTCAATATTTATAATTTAATTGTTTTAAGTCACTAAATTAGTTTTTTCACTTTTTTAACACTTATAATTTCAATCTTGCCCTCATCTTGCCGAAAGCTTGGAAAGGCCCAATTCTTTCGTTAAATTGTGGTGTACGCGTTCTGTTGAATTGTTTACCATGTCTGCTATCTCTCTCACTTTGATTCGTCGATATTGCGTAATAATACTATGGGTTTTTATAATCATTTCCTTAGAAGTCACGATTTTGGGTGCTCCAGAGCGCGCTTCATCAACACAGCTTGTTCTACCACGTTTAAATTCATTTACCCATCTACTTATTGTGGCGGATGATGGAGCAGATTCACCTAATGTTTTCCGTAACTCATCTTTTATTTCGGTAGCTTTCATACCCTTAATTACGAAGTATTTAATCACCGCACGATACTTTCAATCAGCTGTCAAAAATAAACTAATCAACCGATTTATCTAAATATAAACATATAAATAGGCAACCTAAATTACAGTGCATTTGTTTTACCAATTAGAGCGCCACCTATGTGTCATTCTCACTACTTGTCAAACTATCCTCGTATATAGTACATACCTTAACATTTATGTAAAAGCAATTTATCAGTCTATTGTTTGAATTAGAATTTCTGTTCAAGGTGTACGGAAATAAGTATTGCTATCATCAAATGCAAATACATAGTTCATGTTTTTTTATGTATAACTCATAAATAAAACTAGTATTCACGAGTTCATGAGAGCATAATATTCTTAATTTGATACATCGTAAATTCCATTTCTCACATCGGTTAAATTTAATTCATATCAATCTAAACATGAATACCGCCTGGATTAAATAGAAGCGTTGCTAGAGTTTCAATCATTCCCGGTGACTATTTTGTGGCATGTTCAGTAGGTCGAAAGCAATTGCCCATTTACGAATCTCCGAAAGCGGGTTAACTAAATGGTAGCGTATTTATCGCGATGATTGATAAACATTGCTTTCATGTAATGTAATTTACTGTCTATAGAAAATATTCCGCTGGTGAGAGATGTTTGTGTATATATAAAACATGGCATTTATTGTATACACATGCACACACATACACACATGTTTATATATATATATATATACATATGTACATATATATATATATATATATATATATATATATATATATATATATATATTGTTATAAAGTAGATTTTGCATGTGATATAAATGTGAGATATTAATGTGTGCATGTTATTTGTAATTGGTTTAACTATGTATAAATTAGCGAAAATGTTTCCTACTTACTTTAGTATCTTACGAGGGTAGCCGTTTATATTTCGGGAATAGCAAACAAAAAAAAATTTTTATTATCGAAAATAGTTTTATTGCTTTTCAAAATATTCTCTTCGAAAATCAATGCACTTATGAATTCGTATAAACCAATCCGAAAAGCACTGCTGCCACTGTGAAGGCGGTATCTCCAAAATACAAGTTTCAAATGCCTCAACTGCCTCTTCTGGCGTAGAAAACCGTTGACCACGAAGCTTATTCTTCACGTATGGGAACAAAAAGAAATCACAAGGTGCTAGATCAGAGCTGTACGGCGGATGTCGATTCAATCTAATTTTTTTGTCCTGTCTAATATTCAATTGTTTGAACCGACCTGTGAGAGCTCGCATTGTCATGGTGGAGAATGATCTGTCGTTTTCGGTTCGTTTTCCTTATTTCTTCAAAATCTAACATGCCTTGACCTTGAACATAGGAGTTTATATAATAGTTTGTTATTCAATAACAGACAAATTCAAAAATAATGAGTTGTACAAGGAAGTAGTATATTAAAATATTCTCATATACAATCTATGATTCTCCTCTGGATAGGTGTGAGTTGTTTAATAATCTAGGGGTGACATTTGATAGACTATGTAAACTACAACATGATCTAACATTGTAGAATTTGTTTTTGTAATTTAAAAATAAAATTAAAAGTCCCGACTTGGATTTTTTTTTCTTACGTTAAACTAATGCAGCAGATAAGTAATTAAATAGAATTTAGAAAATATCATAAAATCCAGCGCACAAATTCAACCATACATACATACATATGCATATCCAGTTATAGAATAGAGAACTTCTAATGTTCAATTTGTAATCTTTACACAACTATTGCAATAACGATCGTTGGTAGTTGGAAGTGCTTTCATTCAGAAATGTTACTGAATTAATTTTCAGCATTAAACTATTCGCTGCGACATTTTCGAGTGTAGAACGTCTCCAAGGCACTCACATTACAAGATTTGCGATATTGCGTTCGAACCATTAACGCCACAATGTTATCTCGGATTATTAAATCTTGTTTAGTATTTATTATCACGTACAAAATACACGTATTTGCAAATCTGAATATGCATTATTGAAAGTAATCGATTTCGATACAGGAAACTGTAAAACATAATATTTACGTACAGATTTTTCTTGTGCATTTTATTGGTGAACACAACTTCTGTCCGAAAATAATCGAGATGGGTTCATATGTACAAAGATGGATATTATGCCATGAAAGCCTATAATTTGGTTACACAAAATTATATATCGTCTATCTCGTTTCGAATATGATTAGAACAATTCCCATCGCGATACGTGAGAATGAAATTAAATATTTCCGAAGGTTCAATTCGTCGCATTTTGACACAGCATTTGAGACTGAGAAAGGTTTGTGTAAGATTTGCACCACACAAGCTAACTGAATTCAACATTGTACAGACTTGATTAAAGACTCAAAAAAGGACGAAAGCTCCAGGTATTCTATTATAACAGGCGATGGGACGTCATATGTCAATATGATCCAGAGACCAAGCGTCAGAGCTCTGAATCGAAGTATCCAAGCGAAGAAAACCCGAAAGAAAAAGCCGTTTGAAGAAGTCAAAAGTGAAGACAATGTTGTTGTTCTTGTAATTCGAAAGGCGTAGTGAACAAAGGGTTTGTACCAACTAGTCAGTCAATGCTATATATTATCTTGGTGTTATGAAACGTCGATTAGTGCATATACGTCATGTGCGCCCTCAATATCGTGCAAATAGTAGCTGGCGTTTGTTACATAATAATGCACCTCTCTCATCACTCGACGTTTATCACTGATTTTTTAACTACAAATGGCGTTTTACCATCAACCATTCACAATATTCCATGAATTTGGCCCCCTGTAATTTCTATCTATTCTCCGAACCGCGTTTGCCGATGAAAGGACAGCGTTATGACAACACCGAAGCCATTAAAAAGGCGCCGACAGAGATCCTGAAGGACATCTCTAAAGATGAACTTAAAAATTCATTTGACATATTAATTGGTCTTGCAAAACCACGTATTGAAGCCGAGGGCGACTACTAAAATAGTAAACTTTTGTTTTTATTAAAAAAAGTTCGGTTTTCTCTGCGACATATTGTGTATATGACTGTAATATATTATATATACATAATATATTACTCTGCACATTCATAGGTGTGTTAGTGTTTTAATGACAGGTTATAAAAGTTGATATTCTTAAAAACAACATTATGAAAGATTACATATAGAATAAGCAAAATGATTTACAATAAGCGATGTCTTATATAATAGAATAATACGGTACAATATCAGTTAGAAATAAATCTATTAATATAATATTCTATGAAATTTGCAAGTGAATAGTTATTTATAAAGTCAACTAAAACAAAGATAATGTAAATAAAGTCGATAATAATGAGTGCATATGAACATGGGAACTCAAGCCCGAGCTATAGATAATATTCTAAAAAGATTTAGTTGACCATAATATGAAATATGTTCGATAGAGGATAGCAGCGATTTTAGAAATTTTACTTAAAACTATGAAAAATCATAATTTAATGGAAAAATCAAAGGTAAAGAAAGAAATTAAATCTGAAATGAAATGAAAAAATTAAAATCAAGACATTTTGAAAAGGATAAAAGAAGTAAAGAAATGATGACGTGGTCAACAGAAGAAAACAGGCCACATCTGGCACTGTGCGTGGGTACAAAAGGTGAAGAAACAATAGAAGAGTGGAGAATTCGTTTGCATTTCGAGATGTTACCACGTATAGAAATTTTGTAAATAATCGCTCCTACAGTAAAACCTGTGTTAACGGCCACCTGACTAAAGCGGCCACCGAATCGACTATAAGGAAATTCCCATACACAAATACCCGTTAATTACGGCCACCTTTGTAAAACGGCCGCGGCCAAATAACCCAAACTTTTACGGCCTATTTTCATAGAAATTTACATGCCAATGTCGGCCGGACTATTTATGACATGTATATCTTTATTGACGGAAATACCTAATACAAATTGTCGGAGCTTCCCGGGGTTTCCTATTACCTGGTAGTAATTCACCCTTTTCGATTTAAACTTTATTATTCTAAAGGAAACAATTCAGTTTAAAGTTGTCTCCGTATTCGAAAGGTTCTTAATTAAGTATGTCGCAAAAAAGAAAACGTTTGTCGCTAAAAGACAAAATAAATATAATCGCGGAAAGTGAAAAGTATGCGTTAAGTTCGCGAAAGTTGGCCGAAAAATATGGGGTTGGAAAAACACAAATTAACGATATTATGAAAAATAAAGGTGAATTAAAAAAGATGGTCGAGGAAGGTGTTAACATGGAGCTAAAACGAAAATTTCCGAAGTCGGAAGGATTGGCAGTGGATCAAGTCGTCTACAATTGGTTTTGCAAAGCCAGAAATAAAGCAATTCCAATATCTGGGCCGCTACTTAAACAAAAAGCACTGGAGACAGCAAGCAGTTTAAAGATGGAAAATTTCGCAGCATCTAATGGATGGTTGGAAAGTTTCTGTCGGCGACACAGTATAACTTTTAAATCAATTTGTGGTGATTCCGCAAAGGTTAATTTGGACGATATAAAAGACTGGAAAACCAAGTTACCGTTGATTTTAATAAATTATTCTCCTCGAGATGTGTTTAATGCCGACGAAACAGGTCTTTATTACCACGCTATGCCAAATAAGACATTTGCATTAAAAAGTGAGAATTGTGCAGGGAAGAACGCAGCAAAACAACGTTTGACTGTTTTACTATGCGCAAATATGGAAGGTGAGAAGGAAGATCCATTAATAATTGGAAAAAGTAAAAATCCTCGCTGTTTTAAGGGTAGTCATGTGGACAAATTACCCTTAGAATGGGTTTCTAACAAAAAGGCATGGATGACAACGGAAATTATGACAAGATGGCTGCATAAATTTGACAATAAAATGAAAAAACAAAATAGAAAAGTGCTTCTTTTCTTGGATAATGCCACTTCACATTCTAAAGTTCCATTAGAAAATGTTAAACTAGTCTTCCTGCCGCCAAACACCACTTCGTATTGTCAGCCCTTGGATCAAGGAATAATTCAGAATTTCAAATTGATTTACCGAAATTTTTTGATTAAAAAGCTTCTAACGTTTATTGACAATGAATGTGATTTTGAAATTTTTGAAAAAAACATAAATTTAGCCAATGCACTTGTATGGATTACAGCTGCTTGGAAACAGGTATCTCCTGCTACAGTTAAAAAATGTTTTTCCAAGGCCGGATTCTCTGATGTTATCCAGGAGGACACAATGTTTGATGAAGAAGACGAAATACCCCTTGCCCAGCTATATCCTGCAGTTCGTAACGAATTTTTGATGGATTTAGATGAATATGCTTCTATTGATCGTCATGTGCCTACAGAGAGCCCTAACTTCAGTATTCCAGAAATTGTTGAAGATTTGTGCAATAATGATGAAGAACATAACTCTGATAATAGTGACCTGGACGAATGTGAAACTCCAAAATCTAGTTTATCTAGTATGAGTGAAGTGTGTGCAAAATTAAGAGACAATCAAAATTATTTATTGTGCAATAACAATGGTGACATTTATATGGATGTTTCTAAAATTTTACTTACATGTGAAGCTGCAGTTTTTAAATCGAAGCTAAAAAATGTGAAGCAAACAAATATTGAAACATACTTTAAAAAATCCTAATAAATTGTGTTTTTTCGTATGAATATATTGTAATAATATGTACATATAAATAATTTATTAGATGTCATATTATCTATAATATGTAAATACATTAAAATTTTAGTTTTTCTTACACATATTTGTATTTATATACTATTTACTTTAATTAATAAAATAAAGAAAGCAAATCCTAAAATTAATTATGTATTTTATTTGTGAGACGAAAAACCTGTCAATTACGGACACCTTTATATAACGGCCAATATATTTTGCTTTTTGGGTGGCCGTTATTGACAGGTTTTACTGTATATAACTTCATTAAATTAATTCAATTACATTTTGGGTGAAATGTTAGAGGTCATTATGCTTCATTTTAAGGTGCTAAGGAAGTTAAATTATTTTAATAAATTTAAGTTAATTAAAATTTTGAATTGTTAAATTGTGAAAGTGATTCATTGATTGTATTTTACCGTTTTAAACTAACTCATTTTGATTTTCTAGCTCAGGATAGTATATATATATATATATATATATATACATATATACATATGTCAGATTTTGAAGACTGTGTTTAATTTTAAAATTTTCTATTTTGTATTTTATTAAACATTTAGTTGTGTTTTCTTTACTTTGGATTATAATTATTTTTCAATATTTCAATTGAATATATATATATATATATATATATATATATATATATATATATATATATATGAATATATTGTGGAAAATATATGGAATCACGAGTCATGTGAGTTGGCAATTGATAGCCATGATAATGAGGAGTGAGTTCATGTATCTGTAGTTTTCTTGGTTTCATTATTTTATTCAAAAACAATATTCTTTGAATTTTATTTTAAATCCAAGATTTTGATTTTCGAATACGGAAGTTTTTCATTCTTAGACTACGTTCAAAATCACAATCCTATTAAAGCGTCATTAGTTACTATTTAATATATAATTTGTACATAATTAAAACACCCAATTTACTGTGTATAGTATATTTAAAAATGCTTCAAATGTTTTAAAAATTACCAATTATTTTCCATAACTGTATATATTATTTTTAAATATCATGTTTTTGAATTTTGATGAAGCTAATAAAATCATTGTTTGTTAGTAACCTAGCGTTTTATTTACCTCAGTGTTGTATTAATTCGATGCTTGGCCTGATTGATTAAAAAAAACCCTTCTCAACCCTCATTAAGCATTTTATAAAAGGATCTCTTAAAAGAGACTCAATTTTTTAAATATTTTGCGGTGCGAGAATATTTATCTCATTATGTAGGTTTTATAAAAATTTATTGCTATATTTTTGATAGCAAAAAGCCATAATAATAATAATATAATATTTTATTCTGTATACATAAAAGAATTATTCTAATGAAATTAATCTTCTGATCAGAGTATAAGTTAATCAAACCAGATTAACATAACATAAACTATGAGGAATATCTCAATATAGCCAATGACACGTACAGTTTTCACACATTGCTATAATAATAGCGGAAACTAAAGACAATTCACAGTAAAATGGTATTTGACTAAACGGTATGCAATACTATAAACAATGAAAATTATCCCGAAGATAATGATTTAAATAATTCCCTTCTGTAGGTAAATATCGTTCATTTATTAATTAAAAGAGTTTAACAGATACACTTAGTATGGTGGCGTGGTAGTTCTGGCACCTATTTTCCATGTAATGAAAGGCAGAGAAATATTAATTAAAAACTTAACAGATCTTAAATATATAATTTATGGGTTTGAATCCTTTGACGAATTTCACAACAAAAAGATTAATAAAAGAGTCTGATTTTATTTTTAAATTAAGAACGTATTTAGAAAACTTGATTAACATCAAACCGGGACCGTTCATCAGTAAGCAGTGGAGGAGGTTTTGAATAATAGCTTAAGATGTTTCGTGAATGGCATGTACGGAGCATGGCGTAACCAGTGATTAACTGCTGCATCATTGCACTCCATTAAAGTCAAACGTCGCAGTAGAGCTTTCCTGTTTTAAATTTCATCTACATTCATGACTATACTTCATTCATTTTATCCTGAACGGCGTACATGTTTGGAGCTTTAGAATTCATGAACGTAAAGCTGTTCAGTTTTATATATAATGACAGACATTGTATGGACAAACGACTTGCTAACAATTCGGAAAATTACGATATTCTTTATTAGAGGAAGAAATAGTTTTCCTCTTTTCAGTTTAATAAATCCATTCTTTGTAAATAAATTCTGATTTTTAGATAAGATCATCTAAGTTGGATCCATAATAGCCTAACATTTGCATATTTAAGGAAACTTGTAATTTGTTATTATTCAATATTTAATATTTCGTAATACAATATTATTGTGGCGAAAACTACATTCGATTAAATATTGACACATTTATAGCAATTGTTATGGCTCTTCATAAACAAAAGCCAACTTAAAAAATTTACAAATAATAGCTCTGAATTTTCTTTCAGTAATAAAGTGACTAATTAAATAATCATTTTTGGGTTTTATGAAAAAATTGAAGCGTCAAACTTCTTTGCAAATACAGCAAAAGCTGCTTCAGTTGGATGTTTTAGCCTACCTATTTATCAAATACTTCTAGTAGTAACATTTTCTTCCTTCCTTCCCTACAGAATAATGGTAGTTATAGTGTTCATATTCAGTCTGTTTATGAAAATTTTCGATGAGGGTCACTATCAGTTTTGGAAGAACTTAATATAACACAACAATAATTGTGTTTCAAAAACGAATAATGCTGATACACAAATATAATCGTACTGTTTTATAGCTAATTTATAAATAAATTGAAGACTATTAGATGACACATTGTAATCAAGGCCTGAAATAATACTGTTGGAATTTATTTATAACCATACCTTGTATATTTCAAACGCGCAGAGTTACAGAAGTAATTTTAGTATACAATAACATTAGCGGTATACGACTGGAGTCAGCACGTTTCACATCTGTCTGAAGATCTCGTATAGCGCTCGCTATTAATGATGAGGCGAGGGCAGCATTTCCTTTACATCGGTAGTTATTAATGTACTTTTGTCAACACATGCGGGAACAGTGCAAAGTCTCAGGGAGCAAGATCTGAACTGTATGGAGGGTGCTCGAGAAGTTTCAATCCCGTCGTGGTCAAATAGTCGTTGCAGGCTTTGGCGCGGTGAGCTGGAGCATTATCGTGATGGAGGAACCAGGTGTCCATTTTTGACTTTGGCCGCAGGTTCTTCATAGATCCAATGACTTTAGGCAGGCACTGTTCAGTATACTACTTAGCTGTGACTGTCTTCTCTGTGTGTAAAACGACGCGTTCCACTATTCCACTCGATTTGAAAAATACAGCTATCATTTTCTTCTTTACAGATCGGGATTTTCTGACAACTACGGGCGTGTCCTCATCATCAAAGACCCAAACTTTGTTTTGAGCTTTGGTCGGCTCATTGTAATAGTACAGCCAAGTCTCGTCACCTGTCACAATATTGTTCATGTACCGAGATTAAACTTTTTTTAGCATTTCCCGGCACCAAGTCACACGTCATGTCATCTGGTCTTCAGTCAGTTGATGTTGCACCCAGAGAGAACAAATTTTCTTCACGTGCAAATGATCATGCAGAATCGAATGAATTGCTGGTACATTTAGACCTGAAGTACTCTCTATCTCTTGGTAGGTCACTCGCCTGTCCTCGTCAAGCATTTTGCTCACAGTAGTAATGTTTTCCTTCGTTTTCCTCTCAACATCCTCGACAGTTAAATTTCCCCTTTGGAATTCTCTATACCACCTAAATATCGTTGTGCTATGTGGACAAACATCACCTAGTGCAAGAGTCATTTTTTCGAAGCATTGGTCTATGTTTAAGCCACGCACGAACTTAAAACGCAAAACTGTCCTTATCTCATTTCGTGACCACGATGCCATCGCAAGTACTCTCACTGCTAATGAATAACTGAGTCCATCGACAGGGCGCGGCGGCTACTATGCATGCTTGTTGCTGCATGTGTCAACATGCAGCAACAAGCAGCTTTCTACGATTCATTGTTGGGTCATATTGCAAAACTGTCCTAGTACCCTTTGTACTAATGTTAATTTGTATCGGTTCGGCAGTTGAAAATTTAGCAATCAACGTATCAGCAATCAGAGACGTTAAAAATTCTTTTATGCGCTTTTTAAACTTGTCTTTTTGCTGAAAAACAAATATTTCGAATAAATAAAATAATTTATGTCATGATTTCTTCAGTGGTTTTGAAACGATTCTATATTTTTGGGATGAAAAAACCAACATTTGGGATACGTTTCTAAGTACAAAGCTACATCAACCTATTCTATATTATTTTTGCACCCAATTTTTGAGGTAATTAAAAAAAAATAAGTAATAATCTGAAGGATTTCATAACAGTATCTTGCGTTAAATTACAAACGACACGCAAACGAAATCAATAGCTTGAACTGCTAATAACTATGTCATATTGCCTAGAGGATTTAAAGAGAGCTTAATGAAAGTATGTCGTAACATCGATAGGTTAAGAGGAAACACAGAAATACAGTCGTGATGTATTAATTAGTTCTACGATACCACAACCTTAATTTATAAAATAATAACTTCTTGTGTTTAAAAGATGATTTTACGTTGGTTTTAGTACGTCCTATATGATGTATATAACAAAATAAATCAGTGTATTTAATTGTTCGCTTCAATTTTCCTTGCCACTATTTTACAGTAACTTACCTGAAAATTAGTACTGAAACCGTTCCATGAAAATATATATTGACTAACGTCGCAGTATATTTGCAAGTCAATACGTCTAGTATTATTTATTTGTGTTAGTCTACTCTGAAATCCTGTACGAAGGAGTTTGGGTTGAACTGTAATTACTTTAGGTTATTAATTGACTTCGAAACTAATTTAAACCAATCTAAGTGCAATAAGTAGGCGATATCTAACACATGTTCATTTCCAAGAATGTACAGGGTTTACTAAAATTTAAATATTATTGGTCATGTGTAAAAACGAAGGTAGTTGCTTATTGTCTACTTGTGATATTTTCATTGACTCGGAAAATTCGTATAATTATGAAAGGGATCCTCCGGAAAGAGTTTATTAATTACTTCAAGAAAACTCTAATAATAAGCCTAAGACTGGTTACCATAAGGTCAAGTGCACAACCGCTTTCGTGGTTTGCCGCCATTACTTTCATTAGCTGAAATGGCACTGTAAATTACAAGCAATTTATTCCGCGAAGTTATTAAGAAATTAGGAACAGGAAGAAAAGTGAGAATTATGGGATCGCATGTGCAGAACCAATATTAAAAACTTAAATTGAACATTGTAGTGTATTAAATTTTATTAGCACCACAAATTGCTGACGAATATACTTAAAAAGACTTTTGAGAATATACTAATTCTGAGTCGTACATATGCATGAATACATATACGAGGGAAACTAGAAAAGACAATCTACCAGGGATAAACTGTCCGATTTATTTTAATTCGACTCTACTTAAGCCAGTCCTAGATATTATTTAGGTCAGATTAAAAGTTGCATGACGTTAATGATAGGGAAATATGAAACGGTAGAATTGCCGTGTTACTTGCAAGTATTGCAATTATGGCGAATTTCAATGAAACGACTAGTTTACTTTGATCTATCACTACTTGAACCAGTACTGAATTTTATTTGGGTTAGGCTAAAAGTTGCATGCCATTATCAAAATGGGGAAATGTGAAATGCTAGAATTACTGTCATCTGCAAATTTTGCAACCGTGGCGAGCTTCAATAAAACAATTGATTTACTTTGATCTGTCACTACTTGAACCAACCCTCGATATTATTTAGATTAAACTAACAGTTGCATGACGTTGATGATGTGAAAATGTGAAACGTTAGAATTGCCCTGTCAATTGCAATTATTGCAACCATGGCCAGTTTCAATGAAATAATTTACTTTGATTAGCCGTTACTTGAGCCAGTAATGTTTATTATTTAGATTAGACTAAAAGTTACATGACTTTGATGATGGACAAATGTGAAACAGTAAGATTGATTTGCTATTTATTTATGTTACAATTATCTCGAGTTTCAATGAAATGACTAATTTACTTTGATCTGTCACTGTTTGAACCAGTTCTAGATCTTACTGAAGTGAGATCAAACGTTGTTTTTCAACAAAGAAATGAATTTTATGAAATTAGAATGTCGCATTGTCATTAAATTTTTGATAAACTAATAGAATACAGTGTATGGAAACAAGACTCCGCCATATTTTAAGTTGAAAGATTAGTCGAAACAGTTCTGGTGGAGTTGTGAATCCATTAAAGGTGATCCTTCCAAGAGGCGCTTTCGAACGTAACCAATTTTTATGTTTGCACGAATCGCTAGAAAGTTTCTGTAGTTGATAAAGCATTAAGTATCTCTGTTTCTACAATTCTATATAATAAACAAGGCAAGTAAACAAGTAAAGTTTCAGCAAGACAAGTTTCAAGATTATCAAACAGAAACGATTTAAATAGCAAATTTTTCAAAATAATTTGGCATTTTAAATTGCAGACACTGATTTTTCTCTAAAATAATTACAGAAAAGAAAACTTAGATACATCACTGATGTTTAGATACCTAATTAGAGTACATGCTATAAGTCTATCCTCGCCTCCAAAAATGCGTGCTCATAATTACAGCTGAAAATATCGTGCTCACCATCAATTGCCATTAAGTAGGACTTATTCGTGTTGAATAGATGTCTAGGAGGACTATAATAATAGCAATTACCTACGGTAATACTTTAACAAAATTGCATACATCTATTGATATAAAACATCCAGGTTTGCGTCACAAAGAAGTCCTTCACTCAAAGTCTAACTTATTTTCGAATGTACGAGGGAGCGTTTTTATATTCGCGGAATGGGGGACAAGGGGTGGAAATAGAAAAACCAAATTATTTTTCTTTTTCAATATATTCACCTGCAAGACGGATACATTTTTCACATCTTTCAATTAATTTATTTATACCCTCACAAAAAAATTATTTCTCTTTATCTGCAAAATTCGCCGAAACTGCCTCCTTGACTTCATCATTGGCAGTAAATTTTTTACCCCGCAGCTCTTTTTTCATTTTCGGAAACAGGTAATTATCACTCGGGGCCAGGTCTGGGCTGTAGGGTGGGTGATTCACAATTTCGAAGCCCACCTTATGCAGGGCAGCTAACGCAACGTGGCTCTTGTGGACGGGTGCGTTGTCGTGCAAAAGCAGAACACCTTTTGTCAATTTTCCCCGTCTTTTCTCTTTAATGGCTTCTTTTAGTCGCTCTAATATTGAAGCGTAATATTCTCCGGTTATAGAAACACCTTTATCTTTATAATCAATCAACAATATTCCTTCCGAGTCCCAAAATACCATTGCCATGAGTTTCCCAGCTGATTGTGACACTTTAAATTTCTTGGGAGGTGCTGTGCCCTTTTTATGCTACTGCATGGAGTCTTGTTTGGACTCAGGTTCATAATGATGAACCCAAGTTTCGTCTCCAGTAACAATTCCACTCAATACACCATCCTTGTCTTCATTACAGAGGTCCAAAAATGCACGCGAACACTCTACGCGCTGTTGTTTTTGCGGCGGCGTGAGCATTCTCGGCACCCATCTTGCGCTGACCTTAGACATGCCGAGATGATTGTGTAGGATTTTAAAAATTGTTGTATCGGATACTTCAACCATTTCTGCGAGTTGTTTCTTCTTTAGTCGAGCATCTTCGAGTACAATTTGTTCAACTTTTTGGATAAGTGCTGGCGTGGTCACCTCAATGCTCCTGCCCGGCCTCGGGTCGTCTTCAAGGAATTCCCTTCCTTGTTTAAATAAACTATGCCACTTGTACACTATGGTTTTTCCTGGACAAGAGTCGCCGTAAACCAATGACATCTCATTCAATATGGTCGCGACTGATTTTCCTTGCCTGGTAAGGAACTTTATAACGGCACGATATTCGATTTATTCCATATTTCACTTTTCACTCCTGATTATGTTACATGGTTGACGATAGCTCAAAGACTAACTGTCTAATAACAATGAAACTTCGTATTTATACTAGTCATGAGTCGCTGCACAGGCCACGCCCCCAATGGGCCTACTCACCCCTCTACATCCCGCTCATTCCGCGAATATAAAAACGCTCCCTCGTAACTTGTTTGAGTTGGATTAACCACAACAAATTTCAAAATTTGGCCTCCTCCGATTCCTTATTTATAAATTTGGAAAAGCGTTTCTGAGAACGTTATTTTGCAAACAGTAACCAAGAAACAGAAAACTATAAACCGATTTTTAAACCAACAGAAATAATTTCTTTCTGTTGGAATAAAGTTATTGCAGGGCAGGTGATGCAAATGCGTTGAAAATAAGGGCGACTATGTATGTACTATAAATTATCAAAAAATTGTGGGTCTTCTGTTTCATTGCAGAGTGAAAAACTTCTAATTCCCCTGGTAATATTTATTTGTATTTAGCGATTATTTGATATAACGAGATTTTATTATTTGAAATTTCAAGCGTATTATTACTAAATCAATGTTTTGATTTGTAATTACAATTTGAAATTAGCTGATATAAATGTATCTTTACAGATCAGGAATTTATTTACGAAGCTTAATAGTATAACTGGAATTTGTGACCTAACTGTTTTATGTAGATGAATAAACAAGTTTCCTAGGTGGAATCTTTATAATATTAATAATAATAAAAATAATATCATAATAATATTATGTATTTCTTGCTTGAAAATTAGCAATTTTAAATTTTGTCTGTCAGGTTGGTATAATACATATTTTCATATAAACATAAATTCATGAGAATATTGGGCTAGCTAAACATCTAAACACCGAGCTTAGAATGTCACCATCAACGTTAGTTTTTCGCAATGCTACTCTAAAGCTGCAAAATTAGAAAGTATAATGATAATAATAATAATATAAATAATAGTAATAATATTCTTTTCATTAATAGCAATACTGCTTCAACAGATTCAAAGCTTAAAGCTTGCATTAATTTACTGTTTCATAAAATATAATAGCACCGGAGTATCAGCCGCGAACAGTCCGAGCTCAAACCCATAGATATATTGGTCTTGAGTGAGTAGTTTCTCGGCGTTAGTCTATGGAGGTGCTAGAAACCCATGCCATAATAATAATAATTTTATTGCAAGACATATATAACATATAATACAACAGATTTTGTGGCTCGATGATCAAATTTTTAACACTCGGATGACTTACATGGATCGACTTAGACTCTATTTTTAATCTGGTACGTAGACTTCCGCAGTCGTGGTCCATACTATCTGCTTCTGGGCTTCCGGACCTGAAACCGCGTCACTAGTATAACTGCCGACGTTTCGTACCCACTTGTGTGGGACATCTTCAGGGCTCAATTATTGCTACTGTAAGTCGCACTGAAACTGTGGAATCGCGTCACTGGTATAACTACCGACGTTTCGTACACACTCGAATGGGACACTTGCAGGGCTCAACTACTGCTACTGTCTGTCGCACTGAAACTGAAACTATTTTTAACTTTATACATTTTTGCCTAGTATTACCAAAGTGAGCTGTCATAACAGTCGAACTGAAAAGTCCCCGGTCTACCATAGTAAAACACAGTTTTTTGGCTAAATTCGATTTTATTATTCAACATAGTTGCCTTCGAGGGCGATACACCGATTATAGCGTTCTTCCAACTTTTCGATACCATTTTTGTAGTACGAATTGTCTTTAGCCTCGAAATAGGCCTCAGTTTCGGCGATCACCTCCTCATCCCTGCTAAATTTCTTCTCGGCGAGCATTCTCTTGAGGTCTGCAAACAGCAAATAGTCGCTGGGGGCCACATCTGGAGAGTACGGTGGATGGGGAAGTAATTCGAAACCCAATTCACTTAATTTGGCCATTGTTTTCATTGATTTGTGACACGGTACATTGTCTTGGTCAAACAGCACTTTCTTCTTCTTCATATGGGGCCGTTTTTTTGCGATTTCGTTCTTCAAACGGTCCAATAACGGTGTATAATAGTCGCTGTTGATGGACTGGCCCTTTTTAAGATAATCTATGAAAATTATTCCATGCGCATCCCAAAAAACTGACGCCATAACTTTTGCAGCTGACTGTTGCGTCTTTCCACGCTTTGGAGCCGGTTCATCGCGTGCAGTCCACTCGGCTGACTGTCGATTGGACTCCGGAGTGCAGTGATGAATCCATGTTTCATCCATTGTCACATATCGACGCAAAAACTCGGTTTTATTACGATTTAACAGCTTCAAACTCCTCATCAAGCCATGCTTTTGCTTCAACGGTATTTTTTCCCTTCAAAAAGCAGTACTTTATCAGCACACGAAATTCTTTTTTTTCCATTTTTTTAAATAACAAAAGTAGCTTCACTCTTAACGCAATATCTCAGTAACTAATGGTCGGATTGCTGTCAAATTTTGACACGTTTCGTTTGAAGGTTAGTACTATCTAAAAAAAATATGGATTTAATAACAGTAACGCCATCTATGTGTCAGACCGGGGACTTTTCAGCCGACCTGGTACTTTAGTTGAACGTTATTCGTGTTACTAAAGACTTTTCTTGGGCCATTTTAATTATCTCGCTAATTGTGTGGGTCGATGCATAAATCTTGGTTGGTGGGTAAGCAATATGAAAATGATTTAATCGTAATATACTTATTTAAGCAAATTTTAATTTCCGCTAAAGGTGTACGCATAACTTTGGGAGAAGTATTTTTTATGAGTACATGTAGTCTTCCTAAATAATATTGTATTAAGAAATGTTAACGAATGAAATACAAATACGTAGTAATATCTATAATAATATTCAGGGATCAAATTAAGTTAATCTAAAACCAATCTCTTCACGATAGTGAAATGACTACGTTAATACTTTTAATGTTAAAAAAGAGGTTGGCGTTTGAACAAAAGTTATTAAATTAACAAGTCCCGGAAAGATAAGTAATCGTAAAGCACACTGCTTTTATCGTTTAAATCTCCTTTGGTACGCTAAAGAATTGCATTAAGTTAATTGCTTTAATAAATGTGAATAGATTATAAGACAATATCTTCAACATTTTGATTATGCTAATTAATAAAGTTTTTCGTCGTTTTAACATGGACTCTCTGTAAACATTCGCTGACGTCGAATTTTAATACAAAAATCGAAACGCTGCTTCATGAAAAGCAAATTATGTAAATAGGAAAGTTTCCTCTGTCTTAAAGTGTAGTTTTATTCAAATTTTGTATACGCGATTACTAATTTCTTAAATTGCTTTCTTTATTTAATTTTTAAAGTAATTTCTTATACAACTTTTTATGACGCTGACATTATAGGGGTTATTAGCTTTATGATGGTATGCATAGCAAAAGAGATAACAGGAACGGTGTTCTCGTAAAGGAAATTATATTTGTGTCTACATAGATTTTTAACTCGACATAATTTAATAACTTCTTAAACTTCTTATTTTACAGTATCAAGACTATAACTTTCTGTTCAATTAAATTAAGATATATAATTGTAAACGAGGTCTCATGCTAACCGTACATTTGTCTTTATCCCGATACCACGGAGAATGGTGAATTAGAGTCTTCTAATATGCAGTAAATGAAACCCAATAACAGAAATCAAAGAAAGCAGCAGCCTGAAGAATGGTCCAGGGTTTGACAGGAGAAGTTTTAAAACAACTTTCATGTAAGACATTTGTAAAATTTAGCTATCTTGTTGACGCATCTATTAGACAATCTACTAGATCCATGATATGGAAAGTAGCAGAAATGAAAATGATTCCTAAACTATGCTTTTAATTGCATATAATTATGCGTTTTTAAGATGTGAAACTTTGATTTTAAATTTAACAGCTATATAATGCATAAATTTTTGAAAAAATAGACTTTAGATACAATATTATTGGTTTCCTAACCAAGTACGGTCGATGGGTCGATATATATTGAAGAAGTGTATGTATATGTGTGACTGTCTGACTGTGTGTCTGTGCGTGTTTGTTTGCATGTGTTCATGTGTGTATATATATGTAGTGGTTGGTCGTGACAAGAACCTCCTCTTGATAGAGGTTTCCATAAAATCTCACCAATTTATAGGTCTCTCAGTCGCTCGGCCTTGTCGTTGCGATGTAAATTCATTCATGATATATATACCGGAACCACTTGTTAGATATTTCAAAAATTACTTGGGTTTCAATTTTTAAAAATTTGCCCAATAATGTCTCTGGATATATATATATATATATATATATATATATATATATATACATGTACATATACATGTATGGCTTCGCAGGTTTTCGCGGACGTAGTATACATACCTTCACGTGGTTATACTTCTATTCTGAAAAGGACCAAATATTTCGGTAAGACCCCATTTACCACCTCCAGACGATGCTCTTAGTAGAATGCCGAAAACGCGTAAACACACACTCACACACACACACATAGAACATAGAACTTCTTTTTGACTGACATTTCGAGAAAGTCTCGTTCATTTTATAGACTTGTGTTAATAACCAAAATCAATGCAGAATATTACACAAACCTTTTGTCTGAGACATGGGAACAAAAATTAATCAATAACTAATCTCGAAAACTGATTGAATAACTTATCATTACTACAATACGAGGGTTTTTTTAAATAAGACCCATTTTTTAATAAAAAGAAAAATACTGTCAATATCATTAAAATATATTTGTTTACAAATTCTATATACTTTAATCTACTTTTATATATAATTGCCATTTTTTTCGAAACATTTGTTATACCGTTCAACAAGTTTTTGAATTTCGACATTAAAGAAATCTGCAAATTACTGGGTGCAAGGTCAGGACTGTAAGGTGGATGGTTCAGTTTTTTCCATCCAAAAGACCCGATTAGACCTTGTGTTTGTGCAGAAACATGTAACAAGGTCACGCAATGCTAATCAGAATTGATTGCTGTACCTCTCGCCATAAAACCCACAAACAATCCCTTTTCTGTCCCAAAAGATAGTTGCCATGATTTTGCCTGCTGAAATTGTGTATTTGGCTTTCACTCGGGTTAGCGACGACGTGTGTCGCCATTCCATTGACTGTCGCTTGGATTCAGGAGACATGTGAGATACCCAAGTCTCATATCCTGTAACGATGTGTTCTAAAAATTCATCTTCGTGCCGATCGTATCAAGTAAAAACGATAAGCAAAAACTTTTTGTTCTACGATTGTCAAGAAATAGTCTTGGAACCCACTGACAATACAATTTTCGATACTTTAGTTTCTCCGAAAGAATAGCGTATTAAATTGGCCTTGAAATCTGTGGAAAATCTATTGATAACTTTGAAATATGAATTGTCGGCCCCCTTGAACTTCGTTGTCTATATTACGAGCCAAATCTTGATGGTCGACCTTAGCGTGGCTCATCATGTACATTGACTCGCCCGTTCTTGAATATTCTCATGCCTCATCCACTTTCGAACTTTACTATTACTAACAGCATTATCACCGTACATTTCACAAATGTGACGGTGAATTTATTCTGCTGCCAAGTTTCCTGCCATCAAGAATAGAATTACAGATTGTGTCTCACAGTCGGCGGGCGAATTAATTTTCATAAAGATTATAAACTTCTACAGCTCACCAGATAGATGAAATGGCCGCGAATGGCATCTAAACGCGGCCAAAGAATATGCATCATTCTAACTCTCATTCACAAATGGACATTATTTAAAAAATAACCCTCACTTGTAACACAATGGGAGTTTAAAGGAACTGCGTTGGAAATTATTTCATCATCATCTGCATTTTTTTGATCTAGTACCCTCTGATTCTCAGCGGTTTATAGAATTGAAAATCTCATCTCTTTACTTTAGGACTTAAATAACCTAAAAGGAATAGTAAACCTGCGGACAAGGGAACTTCCAAAATGTTTTTAATGGTCTAATATTATATATTCTGTAAATTAGTAAAATAAGCAAGTTATAGAAAATCTAACCGATCAGCGAAAAAATCATAGACAACTTAAATGGTTTGGGCATGTGTATCGAATGTCGAGGGGTAGACTTACGAGAACAGCGCTTTAAACGCAAATGTCGACGAAAAGTAAGAGGGGGAGACCTAGAACAAGATGGATAGACAGGATTATAGAACAAGCAGAGATAAAAGGAATGACATGCGATAGAATATGAAAGCTAACGGAAGATAGAAAGCAGTAGAAACAAAAGTGCAGGACTTAACTTCATCAGCCTTACATCTAAAAGGTACAAAGTATTTAAGACTAAGAAGGAGAAAATTGTAATACACTTAGAATTTTAGAAACATTTTCATTAACAAACCTAGTGATGGAGGAACAAGGTAGGAAAATATTATTTTGTATCTGCACCTATTGCCCACTTGGATGTTTGAGTATAGCTCGGATATTTTAATTTAATTAAAAATTACTAGACGATATTCTCGAATCTGAAATGGTATACACATTTTAGAAATTACGTCCAAGCAAGTAATTTTAAACAAATAGAGAGCTTCGCATTTTTTGACGTTGTAACTCTTTCATCTACATTTAATTAGCTTGAAGTGCGAAAGCCACGAATATTTAAAGCAATAAAAACTTGTAATTGACTTCAATAACTAGGATAATTACTCCGCTTCTGACTGTAAAAATGCAGTAGGTACCTACTGGTGTTGGGGTTGATGCAAAAACTGACGAGTTATGTAATGGAATGAAGAGGGACTAACGGGAAATATGCAAGTTTATGCTATTGCATAGAGTCGCCCCATTGAATTCATTAACTTCTCGTGTACAATTTGCAACCGTTACACTTATAAGGGTTAAAATTAAAATTAACGTAAAACTACTGCGCATATTTGAGTCCCATTTTGACGTGAATGTGTGTTGGAATGCGTTAGCAAATATCGAGTGATATAAATTAATGGTTATAGTGATTAAATATTACGTATACGTATTGTGTTCTCTTATGGTATAGGGCAGTTAATTAATTAATATCAATATTTTCACGAATAACTGCAGCAGATATTTTTTTACTAATACACTTTATTAGTAATAACTTATAAGTATACGGTAGTTAACAATGATACAGTAGGGGCTCTGAAGAATCTTTGCGCTCAAGCCTCCATATATAAAAAAATACTCATTTACGAAGATGATAAGCTCGTCGTTAGACGAAAATTTCTTTCCACCTAGTGCCATTTTCAATTTTGGAAAAAAGTGGAAGTCGGAAGGGGCTAAATCCGGCGAATAAGGCGCATGCGGTACTAATTGGAAATGCAACTCGTGGATTTTGGACATCACAACTGTGCTAGTATGCGAGGGAGCGTTGTCTTGGTGAAACAGAATCTTTTTCTTTGCCATTCCTGGCCGTTTAGCACGAATCTCAACATTTAATTTTTGTAGAACTTCTGTATAATATTGTCCGTTTATTGTGGCACCTTTCTGAAGGTAATCAATGAGCAAAATGCCCTTGGAATCTCAAAAAATTGATGCCATCACCTTGTTTACCGATAAAGTGGTTTTCGCTTTCTTTGGAGGTGCAGAACCACGTTCTAATCATTGTTTCGACTGTTGTTTAGTTTCGGGTGTACTGTAGTGTATCCAAGTTTCATCGCAAGTAACAAATCGCCTACAAAAATCAACCGGATTTGGCTTATAAAGGCCCAAACACTCATTGGAAATGCGCAAACGAGTGAACTTTTGATCAGTCATAAGCAATCGCGGCACCCATCTTGCCGAAAGCTTGGAAAGGCCCAATTCTTTCATTAAAATGTGGTGTACGCATTCTGTTGAAATGTTTACCAATTCTGCTATCTCTCTCACTTTGAGTCGTCTATCTTGCGCAATAATATTATGGATTTTTATAATCATTTCCTTAGAAGTCACGATTTTGGGTGCTCCAGAGCGCGCTTCATCAACACAGCTTGTTCTACCACGTTTAAATTCTTTTACCCATCTACTTATTGCGGCGGATGATGGAGCAGATTCACCTTATGTTTCCCGTAACTCATCTTTTATTTTGGTAGCTTTCATACCCTTACTTACGAAGTATTTAATCACCGCACGATACTCTGCTTTTTCCATTTTAACAAAACTACGTGTTGATTCTTTTTCAATCAGCTGTCAAAAATAAACTAATCAACCGATTTATCTAAATATCGGAATGTAAACATATAAATAGGCGACCTAAATTATAGTGCATTTGTTTTACCAATTAGAGCGTCACATATGTGTCATTCTCACTACTTGTCAAACTATCCTCGTACATATGATGTCCGATATATAAGGTCTTCAGCTCTATAAAGTAGGAAAAGAAAAAATAATCATACCATGTGCATAACTGTTTTTTCACATAATCACCATTTAGTGCTACACATTTCTACAAACGCTGAATCTATTTCTTCATTCAGTCTATGAAAAAACTGTCTTGTTTACTGTTGATTCAATTGGGAACAGCAACCCGAACTTCAGTGTCTGATAAAAAATGTTTGAATACCTCCTTCAACTTTGGGAACAAACACAAATCTGAGATTGCTAAATCAGAACTGTACGCTAATTTCAGTCTAGTCACTGTCTTCATCGTTTTGTTGCTTCAGTGCGGTCTAGAATTGTAGTGGTGCAACAAAAAATTCGTTCTTTCCAGCCTTATTGTATGGGTGCGATTTTTTAGCGATTGTAAAATTTTGCAGTTTTTGAATTCGTTGATTGTTTGGATAGATATTCGCTACAAATGATTCCCTTTGCATCCTATAAAATGGTAAGCACGATTTTCAGCGCTGATAAATCTCTTTTGCATTTTCTTATACCTTAGGAATCAGGACGACGATATTTCATTAATTTCTTTTCTTGTCTAGGTACTTGTCTAGTGCAAATTTTTCTACAACTCAACGTCTGAACATTGTACTAGACTCTTTTGACTAATGCTAAATTGTCGAGCAATTTCTTTTTGCCTAAACTGGCCATTTCCTTGAATTAGTGCATCCACTTTTCTTTGATACTTCTCATGTGTCACTGATACTAGTTGGCTTGATCGTTTTTCGATAAGTATGTTCATTTTGCCTCTATAATAGATCAATAAGGTTGATATATAACCCCTTTTCCACAATTAACTATTTGTAAAATTCTGTATACGCATTTCGACAACTAAGTTGTCATCATCAGCAGATAATTTCAAAGTGTCGCACCTGGTAAAGCAACGTGAACGAGAAAATCATTTCATATGCGAAAATGAAATGGTTAAAAATGGAAATGAAATATCTGTACAGTAAAAGAAGTAGATTAGAATTAAAATTATATGAATTGCATTTAAAATTAACAAAAAACTTAAATGAATCTGAATATCAAGACTGGTGTTGCTTTTATAGAAAAATCGCGGAAATTACAAACCATAAATTAAATAAGAAAATTAAAGGTTTGAACAAGAAATTCAAAAATTTATGCCCACGATCAGACAAGAATGTTAATATAAATCCTATAAAAGAAACACTCGTCGTCAATAATTCATCCGAGACTTTTAATCGAGGAGAAATAGACTTATTAAATAAAGGTTTAAAACATTGTTTGTCGTACCGCGAAACCCCTACCGAGGAGGTGATCGCAAGCATCGAAGCGGCTATTAAATATTTAGATCAAACCTCAAAAAATTTTATTAGAGAAGCTTGTAAGACTCAAATCAAACAGAACTTACAAGAACAAAAACAAAAAGTAGTGCACCACGAATGGAACTTAATTAAGAGTCTCAGATCGAAAGACTGTTTTTATTTAAAAGCAGATAAAGGGAATAAGTTAGTAATTTTGAACAAAAGCGACTATTTTCTAAGAGTGAAAAATTTAATCTCAGAAGGTCCCTATGTTGAATGTACGAAAACTCCATTACCAAAAATGATTAGGGACACAAAAAACGCGTTAAAAAGTTGTTCAAAGTTAATAACCCCGAATCTGAATTATAGGCTAAGTGTAAGTAATCCGTTGATCCCTAGACTATATTGTTTGCCTAAAATACACAAACCAGGCAACTCAATGAGACCAATTGTCTCAGGGATCAACTCCCCTACTTACTTGTTATCGAAATGGCTAGTGAATGAATACAAAAATTTGCCCGAAAAACTTGAAAGTCTCTCAGTCAATAATTCATTAGAATTTATCCAAAGGATCAAAGATTGTAAATTAGAAAAAGGAGAAATTTTAGTTTCATTTGACGTAACGTCATTGTTTCCTTCGGTACCGATCCCAGAAACTTTAAAATATTTAGAAGAATTGCTTCACAAAAATAAGATCGAACCAGAGAAAATAAAGGAATACGTGAAATTAACAAACCTTTGCATGTCCCAAAATTGTTTTCAGTTCGAAGGGAAGTTCTATGAACAAAAACAGGGAACTGCAATGGGCAATTGTCTTTCTCCATTCATAGCGGACCTGTTTATGAGTAACTTTGAAATAGAACTAAAAAATAAAGCTAAATATTTTCCTAGAATTTGGGTCAGGTATGTCGATGATATTTTCGCGGTTTTCAATACACAAAAATGCAACTTAAATGATTTCGTTAAACAGTTAAATTCAAAATTCCCGACAATTAAATTCACAGTAGAAAAAGAAAACAATGACAAGTTGCCTTTTTTGGACACCTTAGTTATTAAGAAAGATCTCAAAATAGAAATTGATATTTTCCGAAAAGAAACCAATGTCAATAGATTCATTACGGCTGACTCAAATCACAGCATGCAACAGAAGATGGCTTCATTCAATTTTCTGATTAATCGTTTGATCAATTTCCCATTAACAAAAGTAAGATATGAAAGAGAATTGAACCTCATTAAGAATATCGCGGTATACAACGGTTTCGATTCGGAAATAATCAATGGATTAATTAGAAAGGCCAACATAAGAAAAACAATCCGTGACACCAGTAAGAAAAACAATGTGACACCACATGTCTTTCACCACAGAGCAATCGGGAAAAGTATTTTGTTTGTTTACCTTTCCATCGTGTGACAAAAAATCTGAATAGTATTTTTAAAGATCAAGGGTTTAAAGTATGTTCACGCCCTAATAATACCCTTAAAATGCTGTTAGGAAATGCAAAAGACAAAATTGAAGAGAATAAAAAATCGGGAATCTACCGAATTGAATGTTTAGAGTGCAATAAACAATACATCGGCCAAACCAAAAGATCGATCGAAACCAGGTATAAAGAACACCTTTCGCACATAAAATTCAACCGACCGGAAAAATCGGGTATAGCGAGACATGTATTAGAAAATAACCACAGTGTTAATATGGATTGTTTACATTTAATAAAGAACGTGTACAATTATCGCGAACTGGACGCGTATGAAAGCATGCACATCGTAAAGAATTCAGGCCATCTGGTAAACGTTTATGACGCCGGCCCTCTGCAAACGCCTCTCTTCTCTCTACTGAAAGACAAGAGGAACAATATCATAAAACACACATAAATCACACACTTTTGACCATAATAACCTTTTTCGATGTAGTGCATGTTAGTTTAAGTAAAAGTATTTTTTAAAAATCTTGTGAAACAGACACAGTGCACATCTTGGTTTTCATCGGTGCGGATCGCGTACGGAGTTTATTTTTCGTACAATTTTTTCGCCGTGCTTTACCAGGTGCGACACTTTGAAATTATCTGCTGATGATGACAACTTAGTTGTCGAAATGCGTATACAGAATTTTACAAATAGTTAATTGTGGAAAAGGGGTTATATATCAACCTTATTGATCAAGTCAATCAACCACAGGCTCCATCAAATTCAACTCTATAATAGAGTTTTACACGTGGAATTTGCTGGTGAACATTCTTCACATTCATACAATCGTGGCCATAAACAGTTTGAACGCCCCTAAATTTTGATGGGCGTACAAACATCTAGCGTTAAAAATTTTATCACGGATCGTTGCTGGGTACGCATCTCAGAAATCGAATACATGGTAAATATCACTGACAAATGAAACTTTGCATGCTAAGACGAGGTATTTGAAATTACCGTTTGCAGGTTAGAACTTGTTTTTACTATCACTACACTACACTTGATAGCGTTACTGGAAATGTTATATGTAACTTTTCCCTCGAAGCTTTAATTTAGGACTCAGAAATATGAAAGATTTTAACAATTTTCCACTAATGAAAAAACAAAAGCTTTTTTGATTAGTAACTTAGATACTTGCTGTTTCTTTTGTGACATCCACTGCACATCGTAGACGTCTATTAGCAATTTACTTTTCAAGCGTATTCTATTTAAGCAAAATGTAAATTAGACTGACCGAGGTTATATAACACCCGCCATTCTGTCATTAGTTTACACATAGACTTGTTCAAAGAAGGAATGGCCCGCTGTATCTACTATCCAACTTAAATTTTTCGATACCAAAGACTTGCCTCAAGATAATCAATTTTAAATTTGCCAACTTCTAGCATAGCTGTTGAAACTACATTCGAGTTTTTGCTTGCGTAATAACCAGACGACTTATTGTAAGACGTTTGTACATACATGGTTTCGGTCGATTTCAGTTTACCATAAGCCTAAATAGTACACTTTGTAGGTTATTCTGTGAGAATTTTCAACATTGATTAATGATTTTTCTTTACCAGTTTAGTTCTTATTGACTGGGCGAGGTACTCGACTGTGATTTAACTTATTAGATTATTTTTTATGAAACATTGGTTTCCTATTTTTGCAAAAACCATACGCATTTTGTGATTAATGCTCACTATTTTAAATTAACGTGTTTAAACTAAACTATAGCGCGGAAGTATTTACAGTATAGCTTGGTCCAAGAAATATCATAGTTGAGATGAATCAATCACTTAAAAATGAGGTTCGGAATACATCAGAAATCTAGGTCACTAAGAACTCTAGTGAACGAAAATCCAAGTCAAATCTTAAGCGAACCTAACTGGTAAAACATCAACCAGTGTTAGTACTATGGTATCCCATTTATAACCATTAAGAGTTACATCACTATATCACAGCATTGTTTTATAACTAAATGACCATTTTAAGTTTCAGAATACAACACAAATCATAGACAATCTATGATACGAGGGAGCGTTTTTATATTCGCGGAATGAGCGGGTTGTAGAGGGGTGAGTAGGCGCATTGGGGGCGTGGCCTGTGCAGCGACTCATGATTAGTATAAATACGAAGTTTCATTGTTATTAGACAGTTAGTCTTTGAGCTATCGTCAACCAAGTAACATAATCAGGAGTGAAAAGTGAAATATGGAAAAAATCGAATATCGTGCCGTTATAAAGTTCCTTACCAGGCAAGGAAAATCAGTCGCGACCATAATGAATGAGATGTCATTGGTTTACGGCGACTCTTGTCCAGGAAAAACTATGGTGTACAAGTGGCATAGTTTATTTAAACAAGGAAGGGAATCCCTTGAAGACGACCCGAGGCCGGGCTGGAGCATTGAGGTGACCACGCCAGCACTTATCCAAAAATTGAACAAATTGTACTCGAAGATGCTCGACTAAAGAAGAAACAACTCGCAGAAATGGTTGGAGTATCCGATACAACAATTTTTGAAATCCTACACGATCATCTCGGCATGTCTAACGTCAGCGCAAAATGGGTGCCGAGAATGCTCACGCCGTCTCAAAAACAACAGCGCGTAGAGTGTTCGCGTGCATTTTTGGACCTCTGTAATGAAGACAAGGATGGTGTATTGAGTGGAATTGTTACTAGAGACGAAACTTGGGTTCATCATTATGAACCTGAATCCAAACAAGACTCCATGCAGTGGCATAGAAAGGGCACAGCACCTCCCAAGAAATTTACGTGTCACAATCAGCTGGGAAACTCATGGCAACGGTGTTTTGGGACTCGGAAGGAATATTGTTGATTGATTATAAAGATAAAGGTGTTTCTGTAACCGGAGAATATTACGCTTCAATATTGGAGCGACTAAAAGAAGCCATTAAAGAGAAAAGACGCGGAAAATTGACAAAAGGTGTTCTGCTTTTGCACGACAACGCGCCCGTCCACAAGAGCCGCGTTGCGTTAGCTGCCCTGCATAAGATGGGCTTCTAAATTGTGAATCACCCACCCTACAGCCCAGACCTGGCCCCGAGTGATTATTACCTGTTTCCGAAAATGAAAAAAGAGCTGCGGGGTAAAAAATTTACTGCCAATGATGAAGTCAAGGAGGCAGTTTCGGCGTATTTTGCAGATAAAGAGAAATCATTTTTTTATGAGGGTATAAATAAATTAATTGAAAGATGTGAAAAATGTATCCGTCTTGCAGGTGAATATATTGAAAAAGAAAAATAATTTGGTTTTTTTATTTCCACCCCTTGTCCCCCATTCCGCGAATATAAAAACGCTTCCTCGTACATTAATGTAGTAAACAGTGATTTTCAAAATGCTTTGGACCAGATTGATCGTCGTTCCTTTCAATTCTGAATTAAATCGCTATTTTGCCAAAAAAAGAGCTTTCTGACTTTTCGAAGCAGTCAAAAAGCTGTTCTTTTGGCATGATTTCAAATAATTAAAAATAATAAAATTATTTTCTTTTAAATTCCGTAGTTTTTGTAAATAAAATTTTTCAGTATAATTGTGGATAGGATGCATTATGCTTTACATGTATGTAAGTGTAGTAAACACTGATTTTCAAAATGCCTTGGAAAAAACTGGTCATCATATTCTTTTAATCCTAATTCTGAATTTAATCGCTATTTTTATAACATGTCAAATGAAGAGTTTTCCGACTCCTCGAAATAGTCGAAAAACTTTTCTTTTCGCATGGTTCCAAATAGTGAAAGATAATAATTTTTTTTTTTTAGATTTCGTAGTTTTTGTAAATAAAATTTTTCAAGGCAGTTGAGTGGATAAGATAAAATATACTATTCATAGAAATAATGGAAAGGTGGTTAGATTTACAAAAGCAGATCAGAAATATTCAGGAATAATTACAATAGGTAGATAACGATGCCATTTCGCGGATTCTCAACAGTTTAATATTACGTCACCTTGGCATAGACTGTAGAAATTCGTTTGAAATTGCCCAAGTAAAAACACGTATATCATTTTCCCAATGAAGCAATAATTGATCGAAAATGTAGAAATCTTGATTACGAAGACACGACATTAACGACCATAAATTTCGTCATCTCCCTACAGTAATCTAGAACTGCGATAAAATAAAAGTAAAAAAGCAGGAAATTACTTTTTCATCCCTACCTCAACTTGACAGTTTACGCTGAAAAGAAACGAGAATTGATACAAAAAAGACAAAAGTTTTTTATCTCGCATAAAGAAAGTAAAATAACTATAACAAGTATAGCGGAAAGTAACTCTTAAGATGCGTCGGATAGAACGTCTCCGATAAAGAAACTACTTTATTATTTTTTGCGGAATGGAATACGGAATCTCGATATTAAAATTGAAGAGTAAGAAATTACTGCTGGAATTAAGAAGGAAATATTAAACAGCTGAAAATATTTTGCAGCTGTTTCAAAAAAATGGCGAAAATGTGACGGGTAGAATATTTTTCATTTGCTCCTCACCTTATGATTGTTCACGTTATTAATTACATTTACACATTTACACATTTAGTATATAATTATTAGTAAATACCAATTTAAATTAGTTTGTATATTTTGATAAGTTCGTTTTGTTTTTATTATATCAGTTCGCGTACTATTTTGTGAGTAATTTTCGATATATGGGACATGATCGAATTTACAAAACTAGCATTACCAAAATAATGCACTCATAAATGAATTATACTCTAAGTAATTGATTTCACATTTAAGATAACAGAATTCTAGGAGCCGATCGATACATTTCAAATGTGAAAAGAATATTTCTATTGTTGATGAGATCCTGATTGAAATGTGTTTCTCATCACACAACCTCTTATATCGCCAATGAATTATTCTCTTACACGTTATGGTATCATACAACAACTTTTGTCTCATTAAATGAAATAAAATAGTCTCTAGTATAATATCTTCTTCTGGGCTTCCACTCGTATGGGACATCTTCATGGCTCAACTACTGTTACTGTTTGTTGCATTGAAACTGGTGTAAGTCGATGGTGGACGGCTTTATATATGGGTAATGGGTCATGGGTCAATGGAGCGTTACGGTTTCGGATGAGAAGTTTGGAGGTGCAGGATTGCCAGGCTTCTCCAAACAACCCTACCGCAACCGTAACGTTCCATTGATCCATGACCCATGTCTATTGTAAATAGATTTTACAAAAATAGCATTACCAAGGTAATGGATTCGTAAATGAATTATACTCTAAGTAATTGATTTCACATTTAAGATAACAGAATTCTAGGAGCCGATCGATACATTTCAAATGTGAAAAGAATATTTCTATTGTTGATGAGATCCTGATTGAAATGTGTTTCTCATCGGACAACCTCTTATCTCACCAATGAATTATTCTCTTACACGTTATCGTACCATACAATAACTTTTGTCTCATTAAATGAAATAAAATAGTCTGAGTATAATATCTTCTCCTGGGCTTCCAAACGTATGGGACACCTTCAGGGCTCAACTACTGTTACTGTTTGTTGCACTGAAACTGGTGTAAATCGATGGTGAATGGGTTTATATATGGGTCATGGGTCAATGGAGCGTTACGGTTTCGGATGAGAAATTTGGAGGTGCAGGATTGCCAGGCTTCTTCAAACAAACCAACCGCAACCGTAGCGCTCCATTGACCCATGTCTATTGTAAATATAATTACGACTGCCGTTTTTATGCATTGATACAATTCTTTCGATTTTCATATTTCAGGAAAGCAACCAGTAGGAATAGTTAAATTAAAAGTCACAGCTAAGGATTTGCGTAAAGGAAGTCAACACTTCTAAAGAAGAAGCTTGGAAGATAATATTCACGAGACGTTGAGGTTTGAGATTACGGATGCAGTTTCAGACTTTATTTAACAGGACAAACGGTGATAATGTAGATTCGGAAGACTGAAAAAATTTTGCAGTAGCAACCATAATTTCCTGTAATTTTTTATCGCTAAATGTCATGCAATCAGGTCTTCTCGCATTGCTCTTTTTGTTAATTACAAATTTTTAGAATAAAGCGGGGCTCTTCACTTTCTTCTATCGTTAGTACATATTTGATGTTAGTACTATGATATGGAGAAACAAAATTGTCCATCGTAGCATAGATTTTTACCATATATCGCAAAAAGCCTAATATTCATATCAGTGTAGCATATAATGCAATACCGGTATATATTGTTCATATCAGTAAATCATTCGATGGAAAACAAACACTGTTTTTAGTTCTTGTTAGAAGTGTTAAACAAAAAAGTGATCTAGTGCTGGGTGATGAAGATCCCTAATAATTGAGCTAGCGTTATGATATAATTCGACATCGCACTAAACATTTGTAAAGGCTAAATCAAGTAATCTACTAAAGAAATTGGTTGCATTGTGAAGTAAATCCAAAGACGGTATGAATATTATAATATAATATGCTCAAAATATTCTAATAATTTCTGACAATCTTGATTCTAATCATCTTGGATTAAGAGTTAAGATATATTTTCAGTAATCGAAAACGAGGAAACTGTGACCTTAACTGTTAACGCTGTACAGACATAGTACTTGAATACTCTCATTTATCTTGATTTGTACTATTCGTACCCTTTATGTTAACGCTACAAAAATAACAATCATCTAGATTTTTGAAAAAAAAAGAAATTGGATAGCTTACTCAAAATTTACTACCTGTATAGAATTTAAAATGATCCTTACTAAAATTACGGACTTTATAATATGGAACTTTTGACGTTTAACGTTTAAAATAAAAAAAACTATGTCACACAGAGTTGTTACGGTAAAATTATTAAATTTTTCTACTGAATTATCTATTAACGAATCAAAAATAGTTACTGGACGCGAAAGCATTCGATTCGCAAAAATAAAATTGATAAAAATAAAGGTTTCAAGGTTTTCATGAGACTCATCTAATAAAAAAGCTAGATAATTAATTAGATATAGTCGGATTTAACCTTAGCACTAGAGATACGATGAACGGAAGAAACTATGACGGTCTCACCTTTTGTACGTAGCTGTCAGAAGATGTTTCGACAGCGACGTCCCTTTAAAGTTCCTTTACGAAAATAGTCCCTTCTTTCGGGAATTAATTTTTTCGGGTAACACAAAGGAATTGCCTAATGACCAGAGAGAGAAGTAAGACGGGAGTTAGTATTTGAATATAGGGCATAGATTTTTTTTAATTCTCTCATTATAGTTGAGATTTGAAATTTAGGCGCACTTCTTATGCCTCTTTTCCGTAATTCAACAGTATTCAACACACGATTTACAAATAGAATTAGGAGCCCAGAGCTTGTCATTTTTAACCAGGAGCATGATGAAATACATTGAATAGGCACTTTTAAGGAATATTTTTTCCATAATCTTTGAGCACATATTCTGCACATGTATAGCAAAAATGTTTTTGGTTGTTTAAGCAACAAACACCTTTTTAAACTACTCATATCGAAAAAACTTTCATTAATAATCTTAACACAATGATACTGTTTAAAATGTGCACGTTATTAACGAATGAATGTATATAAATGACGAAAAGAATGTTGAAGTAACTGTAAATGTACAAAAATTGACAATAGATTTGAAAAATGCGTGTTATAAATAAGTTTTACCAGCTACGAAATTTTTGGTAACAGACAAAAGGTAAAATTGTGTAAAGTGATGTAAATGTTTCTAATCATCCTATTTTATTATCCATTGTAATTGATTTAATGCATTTATTTTAGAGTCTTCACTATATTTGCCATGGTAATTGCATGCTTCCTTCACATTTTTGTTAGAGCGTATATTGAATTTTAAACTCGTTAATTATTTAATCAGCATTCAGCATACTTGTACACGGATCAAATATAGGTTACCTGCGTTCGTGAGAATTATTTTATTAGTGCAGACACTGATGTCAATTGCAGTTAGTTCTTACGTAAATAACAACAGGCACGAGTTTCTAACAAAATTTTCCGTCTATAAATGTAATAAACCATCTCCTTCGCAAACGAAACCACTCCAATACAGATTTAACGTGTTCGAGTTACTTTCTGCTCCAATAACAATATCACCAAGTTGCGAAAATCTAACAATGAGTTTCGAAGTCAAATCAAAAATAATTCCTGGCAAACAGATGTAATCGGTTCCGAAAAGTAGCAGAAAGACTGACAAAACCTGGATGCCCCTGTTTGTGCCACACAATTACATTAGAGTCAGCTCAAAAACCTTTCAAAGTCGGCTCGTATCCAGCGAATTCTAGAAAGATTACGACAGACGTATCCCAGCTGTAAGTTCTGTAAGTTAGTTTTGTAACAAGGCGTTCCTATCGTCACCTCCTTCAATATGACAAAATCTACGTTCTACCGGTATAATATAATGACGGGTACGAAGTTTTCCTTTTTGCCTGAACTTTTCCGAACAAACACTGATATCCAATCCGTAACCTCGGGAATATGGAATCCCTTTCAGTCACATCATACACATTCCAATTTAACTTCGTAAAACTGTCAGTCGCATGGGATTATATCTTTCATTCATATTAATAACTGGTTAGATGAAATGGAAAATTTTTCCTTCTAAAGTAATGTTAGAATTGACGGATGACATATTCTTATATGTTTTCTCTTCATCGAATATACCATTATCGTCTTCAATAATATTATATATACATGTAAATGCGCTAATCTTTTATAATTTCGTATGGGATTATATCTTTTCAATCATATTAATAACTGGTTACGGATGATATATCATTATATGTTTTCTCTGTATCGAATATATCAGTATTAGCTTCAATAACATCATGTGTATTTGTATATATACTAAACTTATGTAATTAATTAAAAAAATTTTGTTCAATTGATTCTCAAAATTTTTAACACAAAGTAGAACATTTATAAAACTCCAGCAAACCACAGATCGATTACATGCTTACCTATGTACATATACTATATAAAATATCAACTGGCATTGTAACATAACAAATAGATAAGCATATAAGACAAAACGTATTGTGGATAGAGGAATAGAAACAATGTAAAAAGCACAGTCAAGGCTGCAAAGCATAAATTATATTAGATAGTGTAATCATGAAACAAACAGAAGAAGAGAGAAATTTAAATGCATACTATGGTGACCATAAAAGCATTTGATTTTATATCATTATAGACAGCCATGCAATAATAATAATATTTATTAAATACCCAATAGAGACAACTCCAAAACGGGTATAAAAAATATATACAAAAAATTAAACAATAGTAACATTATGTATAAGTGATAGTATTACATATACAAAATAAATCTTCAACAGTGGCTATGGCAAATCAATTCGCAGATGGTTGAAATTCACGGCCGAATGAACCAAAGGGGCCTTCAGCAAAATATTGGTTCTTGCCGTAGGGACATAAATGAATTGACTCGCCGTTGATCCCAGACGCGGAACATTAAAATAGATACGCGCGCAAATCCATTGTGTCAACCTTCCCAGTAATAACAATGTGCATAAATAGAGCGCTAAGAGCCTTTCTTTTATCGGACAACGATACGATGTCATGACGCTCCAAGAACTGAGGATATTGACCATCACATTTAAATGAGAGGTATTTCAGAAATTTACGCTGTATTTGTTCCAGGAGGTTAGTTTGAGACTGATAGAAGGGGTACCAGACTATAGATGCATATTCCAGTTAGTTGGAAACGATGTGAGCAAAGAAAAGAATCTTTAAAGTGTCCATAATATCAACAATAAAACCGAGAGATCTGGAAGCCGCAGCCGTCATACCAAGAACATGCTCAGAGAAAGTCGTCAAATATCATTCCGAGATCTTTAATCGAAGAATTACGAGAAATCGTAGCTCCTCCAATTGAGTAGCAGGATTATATTCTGGAAATCCTTCTAGAGTAAGACACCGAGAAACACTTTCCAATGTTTAAACTTAGGCGGTTACACAAAGACCAGTTATAAATTTTGTTGACATTGGCCTGCAACAAGTCAACGTCAGACAGCGAGTCGATTCGATGAAAGATTTTAATATCATCGGCGTATGTCAAGATCGGGCAATCGATACACTTAATCAAGTCATCCACAAAAATATTAAAGCAACAGTGGTCCAAGGTTAGACCCCTGTGGAACACCCGAGGACGAAAACCGAGATTTAAATCCATTGTAATAAACATAATTCATTCTATTACTTAAATAAGATTGGAACAGTTTCAACAGCGATCCACCGAGACCAAAGGAATTCAGTCTACACAACAGAAGTCGATAATCAAACAAGTCAAACGCATGGGCAAAGTCCGTATAAACGACGTTTAATTGACTGCAAATCTTGGAGAACCTCAATTTATCTAACAACAAAATAAAATCCCATAATGGGAATCACCTTATGGTTTTGTCATGATAAAATGATGTGACACAGCTATAAGGGAGACAATTATTAATAATATAAATCAGTTAAGCTAAATATCTGCAAAATAGCGTAGTCTTCTTTTATTCGGTAAATGTTCTTTGGTATAGATCACTGATGGTTGATATATAACCTCTTGCCACAATAGTTTTCTTTTCCTGTATACGTATTTCGACAACTAAGTTGTCATCATCAGCAGATAATTAAACAGTGTCGCACTTGGACAATTACTGTAAAAATACCAATACGAAAAACAACTTCCGCACGCGATCCGTACCGCTGAAAGCCAAAACGTACACTGTATATTCGTTTCACATGATTTTTAAAATTATTTTACTTAAACTAAGATGAATGACATTAAGAACCAGAAACAGGGACATAAGAGATAAACATCTACATGTACATTAGCAGACTGAAGAAAGAAGAATTATTAGGCTCCGAGTCAATGTTTAACACATATCCTTTATTCTTCAAACTGTACATACTTTCATACGTATCTAACTCGCGATAATTACACATGTTCTTAATCAAATGCAAGCAATCGACTTTAACACTATGATTACAATCCAACACATGTTTTGCTAAACCCGATTTTTCCGGTCGGTTGAATTTCATATGCCCGATATGTTCTTTATACCGGATTTCTGTCGTCATGTTTGGCCAATATATTGTTTACTACAATCTAGACATTTAATTTCATAGATTCACGATTGCTTATTATCCTCGACTTTGCCTTTTGCATTTCCTAAAAGGAATTTTATGGAATTAGTGGCTTGAAACCGCATTCTTTAAAAACACTATTTAAATTTTTTTCGTCAAATGGTGGAAAAGTAAACATACAAACTGTTTGTCCCGATTGCTTTGAGGTGACAGACATGTGGTATCCCGGATTGTTTTGCTCATTTTAGCCTTCCTAATTAAACCATTGATTATCTCCGAATCAAAACCATTGTATCTAGTGATATTCTTAATACAGTTCAATTCTTTTTCGTATCTTACTCTTGTTAGTGGGAAATTAAGCAATCGATTGATAAGAAAGCTGAACGAAGCCATCTTTTGTTGCATGGTATGATTTGAGTCCGCCGTGATGAATCTGTTGACTTTGGTTTCTTTTCGGAAAATATCAATTTCTATTTTAAGATTATTCTTAATAATTAAGGTGTACAAAAAAAGCAACGTGTCATTGTTTTCTTTTTCTACTGTAAATTTAATCGTCGGAAATTTTGAATTTAACTGCTTGACGAAATCTTCCAAGTTGCATTTACGTGTATTGAAAATCGCGAAAATATTATCTACGTACCTAATCCAGATTCTTGGAAAATATTTAGTTTTGCGCTTTAATTCAATTTCAAAATTATTCATAAATAAGTCCGCTATGAATGAAGAAAGACAATTGTCCATTGCAATTCCCTGTTTTTGTTCATAGAACTTCCCTTCAAATTGAAAACAGTTTTGGGACATGCAAAGGTTTGTTAATCTCACGTATTCCTTTATTTTCTCTGGTTCGATCTTATTTTTGTGCAGAAATTCTTCTAAATATTTTAAAGTTTCTGGATTCGGTACCGAAGGAAACAATGTGTTACGTCGAATGATACTAAAGTTTCTCCATCTTCTAATTTACAGTCTTTAATCTTTTGAATAAATTCTATTGAATTAGTAACTGATAGGCTTTCAAGTTTTTCGGGCAAATTTTTGTATTCGTTCACTAACCATTTTGAAATTGAGTAAGTAGGGGAGTTAATAAATGAGACAATTGGTCTCATTGAGTTGCCTGGTTTATGTATTTTAGGCAAACAAAATAGTCTAGGAATCAACGAATTACTTACACTTAATCTGTAATTCTTGTTCAGCGTTATTAACTTTGGATACTTTTTTAACACGTCTTTTGTATCTCTAATCATTTTTGGTAATGGAGTTTTCGTGTATTCGACATATGGTCCTTCTGAAATTAAGTTTCTTACTCTGAAAATAATCACTTTTGTCCAAAATTACTAACTTGTTCCAGTGATATAGTTAATCAACCACAGGCTCCACTAAAATTACGTTCCTTGATATGTAAAAATGTTCTTGTATAAAGAGAGTGGCCGTTCGGTATATATACTATCAAATTTATTACTAATATTTGATTACATAAGCAGAATTTTATAATTTATAAGTTTACTGAAATAAAAACGTAAATATTTTCATATTACCGTTCACACATATTTAATATTCGTGGATCAAATATAAAGTGTTCTCGAAATCAGTTATATATATTTTTACAATGTACTTATTTTTAGAAGGTCCATGTATGTCTGTACGTAATTCAAGACAAGTGCTATCAATTACTGAACATGAAATAAGAATATCGATATATACTACACATATAATAGAAAAGCTGATTTCATCATTACAGGAAATCTGTTTCATCCAGTCTTTGAATAAATATATTTTATTTTATGAACGCTATGGATACGTTAGCACTTGAAGTTTCACTCTTAAATATTATTTTTACGATTTCTAAATTGAAAAATTCCGATAGATTTATTGTAAATCTATGTCAGATTTAAATCAATAATTTAATTTTCGCTTTTCTATTTAATAAAATCTGACCTCAAAAAAATAATTTTAGATGTTTATGCATGATTGGTCTTTTAATATCGTGGAATATAGGACAAGAAAAAATACACTTTTGTCATTCTAGTTTCGTTATTTAGAATGATTCTGTTTATTTAGAAACAGATTCGAAAGAACATTCTATAGGAAAGTATACATTTAGTATTCATTTTTAGGGTACCGTTTCCTATAATTAACTAGACCATTAAAAGTTCCGTTTTCTATTTAGAACGTGAGAGTGCTGAATATGCACTTCATATATCCAATTTTCATCTATTGTAAGAACCGACAGTGCAATATGCACCGGACCAAATTTCTGTGGTATATTGAGTTCGTTTTGTTCTTTGTAATCGGATTTAAATTCAATTTCAACTTTCTGGCAAATGAATATGTATCATCAGAGATTGAAATTGGATCGGATCTTTGAAAATATTTCTAGTACATTCTCACTGCACGCAAGTGTAATTGTAATGGAAATATTGCTTCCAGACCTCCCGATTTGTTATTTATAATCTGATATTTTAGTAAAATTTCCTTTCTTCTTTCTAGTAAAAATTATTAAAAAATGCTTTCTTTACTAATGCGAAACATGTAATAGATACATGTTTATACACATGTATGGAAAATATGAAAAATACAATAATTAAGTATATTCTTTCACTGCAATTGTAGATAAATCTTTCAAGTTTACTGTGTCCTTTTCTTTGCTATTAGTTTGAAAACCATGAATGTTGGTGACACCGTCTAGCATTGACAACGTCTCTAAAATGCTAATAAGGCAACAGTTGACTTCTTTTACGTTGTTTGTCTAACATTTTGCCTTAAAATTGGGTTCATTTCAAACGTAGGATTTCATTACTGTTATTTATTGCAGATACATAATTCCTATAGAAGTTATCGCGGTCTTCTATTTGAATTTTTGTACTATCTTGATGAATCCAATAATTTCATTTCCAAGTGGAAATAAATTTTGTTTTCGTTAATGAAGTATTAATTGGAAAATGTGCGAAATAACAATATAGGCAAATCCGTCATATTGGAAAATATGAAAAATATCCTATTTTAAGAAATATATACAAAGACCAAACTAGAAAATTATATTAAGAAAAGAACAAGAAAACTGTTTAAGGAAGGTGGCGAAAATATTTTATGATAAAATATTTCAATATTTCTTTGTACAAATAAATAAAGTTCATGCCAGGAGAGTTGGCTATCGGTGGGATTAAGTTCGTGCAGCATTAGAAGTGGTGGAAAGTCTTGCGATAGTTTTAACGAGAAATTTCAAAGATTCAAAACCCATAGACTACACAGGGCGTGTACGTTTATAAAAGTGGCTACGGCACAACTCTACCGCTCGCCATCTCTCCTGGAGATTACAGTAATGTACTTACAATTTTATCTTACAATTGTTATGTGGAATCTGTTCACCATATTGATCCATTCGAAAACATTTGTGAGCCTTTTCCTATTGTTTTCGTAAATCAAGATTCAAGTCCTCTAGCATTAGACCGATCAGGAGACAACATAACATCCATACTCCAAGTAGCAGAACTATATCGATATTACCATATTGTCCAAATTTAAATTTAAACTTTTAAACAATATTTAGTAAACAATATTCTACATTTACTGAAAGAAGAGATTAATCAACGTGATATGCACATTGTTGGTCAATACAAGCGTGTTAGTTTGTAGAAATTAGACATATAATAGTTACAAATTTGGTATAGATAGACATTTATATATTGCAATTGCCAGTTTCATTAAGTCGTTATATAAACAAAGTAGTATCCATTATGTAATTCCAAGCCATCTACCTGAATTCTAAATGGACACTTTTATAAGCTATTCCAGTCCAGCCTCGTTTGTCCGTTGAAGGACGGAGTGTTCGAGTCCATTTTCTAGAGGAGCCGTTATTAAGAGATCACAATATTAGACCCTATTATAAAATTCTGTGAAAGGAAAATTGTCCCTCATTTAAAGGCTCCCACTTTTCAGATGCGTTCATAAAAAAGATTTTAGTATATATATTTTTTTATATATTTGGTAAAGTAAGGAGATATTTTTTCATTACAAAAATAAGAAGTAATAGTTACTTTCACAGAAAGATATATTTTCCGGACATAGCTTCAATATTAATTTATATATTCTCATTTCTTAACACTAGGACATTATCTTATTCAAAATGTAAGCGAAAAAGCTTTTACTTGCAAACTTAATCCAGTTTAACAAAAAGAAAAGCGAGGAAAAAGTTGATAAATCGGGCAAAATAAATGAGTGAGGGTTGCTATACCTTCCAAACCTACTTGTTGCTGCTTTTGAAAATTCCACCCGGCTTGCGCCTACTACTTCAGGGGTGGTAAAATAATAAGACAGTTAGACAGTAAGACAGGTTGGTGCTCGACAAAACCAGTAATAATACTTTACTTATGAATGCTTTTGGTTTCACAATAAATTGATCGAGACTAGAAGATCAGCCGTTTTCTTTTTTTATATCGTTTTTTATGTCTATACCCTCTAAAGGCCTAAAAAACCATACAAAAAAATAAAAGACCGACCTACTAGTCTCTATCAGTTTACTATAAATCCAGAAACATTTATGGGGAAAGCCTATTGAGTAAATAAAAATTTGATACTATAAGATAAAAAGACAAATATCGAATAATCGTGGCGCATGCAATTGGTTAATATATTATTGATACACATCAAACTAATTTTTGTTGATAAATTGTTTGTTGACAACAAACAGAAGGAAAAAAAAGGATTTGAAAATATATAAATGTGAGTACAAAAGTTAAATATCTCAAATAACCCCAGTTGTACGTATATTAGGTTAAAAACAAAAATAATCAATTAAGTAAAGCTTATTCAAAATTTTGATACACTGTACAATATTAAATTATTACTTATGGAAGTAGCAGAACGGAATAAATATTCAGTGTATATGTTAAACGCCAAAGAAAAAGGTTACAGTTGTTTATTATATAAGAACTAGAGCACATAGCTTTACTAGCTTTACTTAAGTTTGGCTGTATACCAAAAAAACTAATGCGCTTTACGCTAGAATTTGTCTAAATAGTAACGACCGATAAATCACAATCCAGTTTTAAAATTATAATGCAAAGTTATTTATTGAATTCATAAGATTGACTTCGAAAAAAACTAATTAACTAATAAGGTTATTAAGAGGATCCCTAAAAATCTTAACAGGTGGGGTAAAAAAATACGTGAAAATAAATAACCAATGACGATCTGACCTTGTTCAATTTTGGGAGTTCCCCACTGGTCAGTGCTAGCTTATTGTCCCTTCTGCGCTAGGAAAATAGTCCCGATGAATTTGGTGTAGGCACAGTAATAAAAACCTGCTGTATATTCAGAAAAAAAAAAAACACAGAAATTAATATTCGTCGATAAAAGTAAATGGGAAAAATTCTTACATTACGATGGTGTCTTTTTCCTAAGAAGGAATGTAATCTTACAGTTTCTCACAAATGAGATAAAAAATTAAATTTCTTTGTCCGAAATATACAAATTTTCTCCCAAGGTAGTAGAGGACAAATTACTAACTTCACAAAAGGGAACCTCTTTAATAATTGGATATTTATCAATTGCACCCGTTCACAAAGCAGGTAAAATGACCTATAAAGAGCGTACGATAAATGAAATGTGAACTTGAGATGGACATCGCATACGTGGTGCGAACATAAACACGTACGAACAAATATGGCTTTTATAGACTTCGAAATAACTAATACAAGCTAAAAATTAATAAGGAGACTATTAAAAATGTTAGTAATAATAAAACAGAAGCTAATATCGTGATCAATGTTATCAAAATGAACAACTCTATATAGAAAACTTGATCAGATAAAACTATATTTAATTAAAGTGTTACGGGCACCTAACAAACTTTTAATTAAGTATACCTAACGCATTTGTTTAAAATCCGTAGGAGATAATTAATGCCAGATTAAACAGACGATGCGCTTTATTAAGTAAAGTAGTGCTTGTTCAAATTAAGTAGAAAAAAATACATTTTGCTTCCCTTAAAATGTACTTATGAATTCAGACTATTTTACGCTTATAAAACCACATAATAAATGATTGAAACCTCTACGTCTTGTATCTTGTGGGTGAAACGCGATAAGTGCAGAATAAATAAAAAATGACATTTAATCTTCTTACATTCCGCCAACTAACAAATTTATGAGTGGTCTCAAAACTAAATTTAAGGTTTTCAAGTTTACGATTATATCTCAATTAAGCTCGGTGGAATTAATTTCGGAGCCTTAATTCAAATTACTGTACACGATCTTGAGCTCCAGATATAATTCCTTAATTTACCCACCGAATAATTTCTACCTGAGGAATTACATGGATGCTGAATGCGCCAGATTTTAAATTTTACGGCGTTTTAAATTTGTTTCGTATTCACGCAACCCTCTGGGTATTAGATGCATTTTGCAGGGTATTATGCTCCTTCTTCTGTTTTGACACTGGCTTTGCTTATATTTTAAATATTAAATGGTTGAGAAACTGAACGCATAATTTTAATAATTTACTACACAAAATGCATCAAGCATGAATAGAACGAAATGAATGTTTCTAACGTATTGTAACGAGGATTAGAGGCTCGTCCCTGAAGACATGTAATACTAAGAATTTCTAGTACAATTATTCAACTTGAATTTAGAAAAAGAAGACAGAATAATACGAGAATGAGCTGAAAAGTACGTGAAAAGTCGGTCACAGTTTCAGATTATTTTTGTGACGTGTCGACAAGTTGTCTAACCTAACAACTAAAAAATAATTCAGAGCGTCTCCGAGAGTCTAACGAGATTAAATTCTTTCTATCATTAAGCACTCCTTGAAAGGTTAACCAACAGCAAATATTCATAATGAGACGAAGGATGGTCTGCAGAATTCCGGTTCATTTTCCACTATTGATTTGTTGAATGTAGTTTTAATGATTCTCCATATATAGGACTTTCGGAATCTATCACTATACCGGAAATTGTTATAAAAGTGCATGCTATGGTGTTAAAAGATTGTCCTTTGAAAACATCTGAGGTAGTGAATACTGCAAACATATCGTAAGAATACGCAACAAGTATTTAGAATAAAGAGTTAACTTCGAAAAGCTGTCCGTAAAGTGGTGGTCGCCATTACTGACAGTTGATCAAAAATTGGTGAGCATGCAGAATTGTTTGCAGCGTTTTTGTAAAACAAGATAGATTTTATGCGTTGATTTATCACCACAGATGAGATTTAGATTCACTATTGTACACCCGAAATAAAACAAAGAAAATAGTAATGACACAGTAGTTCTCTTTCTTCAAAGAAGGCGATAGCTGTGCCGTTTGTAGGAATATCAATGACTTCCATTTTTTGGGATGCAAAAGATATTCTTTCTGTTAATTACCTTCCAAAAAGCCCAAGCATCGCTGGCGCACATTATGCAGCTTTGGACAAATTAAAATAAAAAATTAATGACAAGCAATCTGATTTAGCTAAAAAAAATCATTTTTGGTCGAAATAATACACTGTCAAACACAATAGTTATTGCTATGGTAAAAATTATGAAATTAAGTTTTGATTTGTTGCCGCACCTACCTTATTCGTCAGATTACAATTTTTTCAGGCCTAGAACGAAAAAACGAACTTGAACGCTCTGAATTTTATCTATACGTAGACTTTGGATCATCACTGGTCTAAATGTATCGAAGTGGAAGTGAATTATATTGATAAATAAACGTAATTTCAAATCGCAGTGCCTTTAATCTGGTACGTAGACTTCCGCGGTCGTAGTCCATACTATCTGCTTCTGGGCTTCCAGGCTGGAACTGCTACTGTCTGTCGCACTGAAATACTTTCAATGCGACAGACGGTAACAGTAGTTGAGCCCTGAAGATATCCCATACGAGTGGGTACGAAATGTCGGTAGTTATACCAGTGACGCGGTTCCAGTCCGGAAGCCCAGAAGCAGACTCAGTGCTTTTGATGATTTTTATTCCATGGACTTTTTACGAGGGAGCGTTTTTATATTCGCGGAATGAGCGGGTTGTAGAGGAGTGAGTAGGCGCATTGGGGGCGTGGCCTGTGCAGCGACTCATGATTAGTACAAATACGAAGTTTCATTGTTATTAGACAGTTAGTCTTTGAGCTATCGTCAACCAAGTAACATAATCAGGAGTGAAAAGTGAAATATGGAAAAAATCGAATATCGTGCCGTTATAAAGTTCCTTACGAGGCAAGGAAAATCAGTCGTGACCATAATGAATGAGATGTCATTGGTTTACGGCAACTCTTGTCCAGGAAAAACTATGGTGTACAAGTGGCATAGTTTATTTAAACAAGGAAGGGAATCCCTTGAAGACGACCCGAGGCCGGGCAGGAGCATTGAGGTGACCGCGCCAGCACTTATCCAAAAAGTTGAACAAATTGTACTCGAAGATGCTCGACTAAACAAGAAACAACTCGCAGAAATGGTTGGAGTATCCGATACAACAATTTTTAAAATCCTACACGATCATCTTGGCATGTCTAAGGTCAGCGCAAGATGGGTGCCGAGAATGCTCACGCCGCCGCAAAAACAACAGCGCGTAGAGTGTTCGCGTGCATTTTTGGACCTCTCTAATGAAGACAAGGATGGTGTATTGAGTGGAATTGTTACTGGAGACGAAACTTGGGTTCATCATTATGAACCTGAGTCCAAACAAGACTCCATGCAGTGGCATAAAAAGGGCACAGCACCTCCCAAGAAATTTAAAGTGTCACAATCAGCTGGGCAACTCATGGCAACGGTATTTTGGGACTCGGAAGGAATATTGTTGATTGATTATAAAGATAAAGGTCTTTCTATAACCGGAGAATATTACGCTTCAATATTAGAGCGACTAAAAGAAGCCATTAAAGAGAAAAGACGGGGAAAATTGACAAAAGGTGTTCTGCTTTTGCACGATAACGCGCCCGTCCACAAGAGCCGCGTTGTGTTAGCTGCCCTGCATAAGGTGGGCTTCGAAATTGTGAATCACCCACCCTACAGCCCAGACCTGGCCCGAGTGATTATTACCTGTTTCCGAAAATGAAAAAAGAGCTGCGGGGTAAAAAATTTACTGCCGATGATGAAGTCAAGGAGGCAGTTTCGGCGTATTTTGCAGATAAAGAGAAATCATTTTTTTATGAGGGTATAAATAAATTAATTGAAAGATGTGAAAAATGTATCCGTCTTGCAGGTGAATATATTGAAAAAGAAAAATAATTTGGTTTTTTTATTTCCACCCCTTGTCCCCCATTCCGCGAATATAAAAACGCTCCCTCGTAGCCCACCCTCTTAACAAAACTATTTCAAACACAAGAATGAGAGTAAATATTTTTCGTTGATCTGTTTGTATTTTAAATTTAATTTACCAAGTGAATGCATTGTGATATTGAATTGGTTTCTATGTAGTTATTCAACTAGCTTAAGAGAAATATCAATAACGAACCTAGGGCTATTCCCCGTCAGATTTTTCAATATTTTATGCTGAATTTCACCATTCTTTTCAAAAAGTATATTGCTGAAGATGGCGACTATTTAAGATACACTGTTTTGAAGTCACAAAAATTCTTATCTCTAACATTCCTAAATATGAATGTACTGGTTCTGTGGTTTACGTCAATAAATTATTACATCATGTTTAAAATAACCAATATATTTTGCCGCACCTTGTATATGTAATATTTACTGATCTTCTAAATAAACAATGATTCCTGAATAGTTAATATTACATACAAATAATATTTAGTTTTGTAAATATTGGGAAAATTAATTAATATAAAACGGCTTTGGTTTTATTTATTCATGATGTTTATATTTGTATTCAAAATTAAATATATTTTTAATGATGCAACAGAATTGCCTATGTACATACGTGCAGGCATAAACATTAGAAAGTGGAACTTTAATTTCTAAGGAACTTTTAATAATTGATCACCAAGTGCTTATCTACTTCTTTAATACTACTGTCTTCAACCAGGACACACCGTGCGGTTATTACAACAATCGACGTTTTATTATGCTGATTGTCTTCATCACTTTGTTTAAGTATATTTCATTGGTAATTTTCGCTTGTTACTGACCAGGATGGGCTTTTATATTTAATTACTATATGGAAAATTGTTTGTAATAATTAATACATCGGTTTACATAGATCTATTTTAAAAACTTCCTGTGTCACTCTGATACTTCTTGCTTCTCTCTGAGCAGCTTTTTTTTTGTTTATTGGACACAGCTTTTCCTAAGTTCCTTCTATTTGGGGTTGTCTGTGAATCGTATTGTAGAGTTTATCTTAGAATTGTGTTGTTAATGTGTTTGGTAGTTGAGCTTCACTGATGATCTTTGTTGATCATTGATCATGATTAACTTTGAAGAAAATTCATTATTAAATTTGTAATTTTTCTCTTGATTAAAATTTTTTCATTTCTTTATGTGAAATTCTTTTCTGGTAGTCTTTCATCCCCTGTTTAGTAGTGTAGTTTTTTTAATTGTCAAATGCAGTTTTTTCCAACTAGACAATTATTCCGTATAATCTTCTTCCTTTCGTTCAAGGTAGCTTGCCAGTAGTTGTGTGAAAAAGTAAGTCCTATTGTTGCTTTCTAAATATATAAGGTAGATAGGCAAGATGAGGTATGTCTATTTCAGTGCGTCTTTCTAAATATTCAGTTTACGTAATTCCATGCAGTATACTATTACATCTTCCCCCTTTTGCATTATTGGATTTATAGGTCTATTTGAATGGGGGGGAGGGGTGAAGGAATTTTGCTAATTTTTGTCTTCTACGAAGTCAAATCCAGAAGACGTTGTCGATAAATCGATGCCAATGCTTTCGTTTCTATTCTCGTGCTTCTGTACAGTACATTACATCCCCTATTTAAATTGTCAAATTGACAGACTTATTCGATGGGGGGGGGGGGGGTAATTTATTAGATATATGTCACTAAACACTGAAAATAAAATCAATAAATAGAATGATATCATTAAATTGGATAGTAAAAATGACGATGTTTTATAGATATATATCAAAACTATTTAATTTCTGTCATGTGTTCATCGGGGTTATGCCAATAGGTTGTGAGAGATTGTCTGAATTAAAATAAATGATATGGTTATTAATTTGTAGGTTCTTTTCCGCTCTGGCATATGCAAAAATGAAATCAATGCATTTAGAAGAGTATAGACAAAGATAACTGAAAGTAATTTATTGATAATAACTGTTTGGGTTTTTTGATAGCGCGTGTAACTATGTATTTCTTTTAAAGAAAATAAATAATAAAAGGTGTTGATAATAACATGGTAATGGGAAGATAAAAGCATTTAAAAAGGCGACGCAGAAAATAATTTTCAAAAAATGCTTTAACAATACCTTTACTATTACTTTCGCTTGTATTATTTCATCTCTATTTTGTAAAATCTTTTACGACTGTTGGTTAAAAATTACGTGGTATGAAAATAAAATAGTTTTGCGATTCGAATTTGCGTTTATTTTTCAACATAATCTTCGCCTCTTTGCCTCGATACATTTGGACTAGAGATGATCCAAAGTCTCTGTGTCTTGATAAAATTCAGAACTTTCATGTTCGTTAAAATAACCACATAATAGTAGTTTTAACATCGTTGTTGGTTGAAAATTTTTTACTGACAAGATATTTTTTAGATGTGGAGAAAGCTGGTAATCCAATGGTGTTAAATTTGACGACAAATCTAAATCTAATTCGTTAATTTTTGACATAGAGACAACACTTGTGTGAGATCGTGCAGTATCTTATCTATTTCTCGGCTAAACCAAGACGCTTTTCATTAATTTTTAACTTCATTATTTTCTAAAATGATGGTTTGATCTTTTGAAATGTAATTAACAAGAAAATTATTTTTTGTTTCATAAAGTCATTAAAATTTCTGCGCATCGAACATTCATGATCTTTCTTGGGGCGAGGAGAACCACTGTCGCGCCACTCTTTAGATTGTCGTTTCGATTTTGGTGTATAATACTAAATCTAAGTCCCGTCTGAGGGGATGAAAAGGTGCATAAAGTCCACCTTGTTCTTTCGAAACATAAACTGTAACATTCATATTCGGCAACAATTTCCGGTATAATGGCTGGTCTCAGAGCTCTACTACGTGATTTATTTTGTACGGTTTCATGTCCACATTGGACTTGACATCATTGCTTATCTCATTTTGAATATTTGTTGCTTCAGTAGCACTGGTTTTTGATTGGTTGATATCAAAGATAGATAGATAGATAGATAGATAGATATTCTTTATTAGTATTTTAAATACTTTTACAATTTACATTTGAATAAGAAATTTTACAAACAAAGTAGAATGTTTAAAATTAAAACTTCAAGTTGATTTCACCAAAATTAACAAATTAGTCTGTCTTTAACAAAATTAACACATTGTTTATTAAATATATAGTAATTTCTTTGAGTTTTTAACTCATTTGGGATTTCATTATATAATTTAAGTCCCTTATAGAATAATGAACGCTGTATAGCTGTTGATGTTCTTTGTAGCCTAAAGTTTTCCGCGTTTCGAAGCTCATATGGTTGCACCTCACCCACGTATCTGATGCTTTCACAAAGATACTCTGGCGCATTTCCCATCTTCATTTTCTGCACAAAGCATATGGTATGCATTTCCAATCTCTGTCTAATATTCAATCATTGCAGTGAACTAAGCATTGCTGATATGGATGTATAACGGTTGCATTTTAAAATACATCTCATGGCTTTGTTTTGTAGTTTCTGCATTCTCTCAATTTGTGATTCTAGGCAGCACATGTATATAAGAGGTCTGATCAAAATAACCGTTATTTTCGATTTTTTCAAAAAGTATTTATTTATTCATCAATAACTATCTTGTCCCCTTCAAAGTAATCCCCCTCAGATATAATACACTTATGCGAGCGTTTTTTCCAATCCTCGAAACACTTATGAAACGCGCTTTTTGGTATCGCCAACAGTTCTTGTTTCAATTTTTTTTTATCTCCTTAATCGTAGCAAAACGCTTTCCTTTCACCGGTGTCTTCAGTTTTGGGAAGAGGAAAGAGTCAGCGGGGGCCAAGTCCGGTGAATACGGTGGTTTAGGCATGATAACGGTTTTGTTTTTGGCCAAAAACTCACGCACAAGCATCGATGTGTGAGCTGGTGCGTTATCATGGTGATTATTTTTTCCACAATTCCGATCGTTTGAGCCGTATTGCTTCACGCAAACGTTGCATAACTTCCTTGTAGTATTCCTTATTAACCGTACGACCTGTTGGAAAGAATTCATGATGCGCCACGCCATTATAATCGAAGAAAATAGTGAGTAAAACCTTCACATTTGATCGAACTTGGCGTGCATTTTCTCGGCCTTCTGTAAAGCGCTTGTACCACTTATAAACACTTTTTTGAGACAAAGTGGACTCGCCGAATGCCACAGTCAACATTTCAAGTGCCTTGGAGCACTTTATTCCATTTTTAACGCAAAATTTAATACATATTCTTTGATCCTTTCTTCGAATAGTGAAAAATTGAAGAGCACACCAAAACACGACTAACCTTTTTATCTGTCAAAAACAAACTGACAATCCAAAATGGCTGATATTGCCAACATATATAACAGACATGTGTACCAACATAACAGAAAAAAATGCGCAAATTGAACATACGTAGCTAACATATCTGACCAGCATTCTATATCCCAGGAATTAAGTCATGTTACCAAAGCTCTTATAAATAATAATTTCTCCAACCATAATATTCAGCGAACCATAGATCGACATCTTAATCCCAAAATCTCACAACTTAATACACAGCTTACATCATCTCCCCCCCTCTCTAAAGCCCACCTACCCTATATACAAGGTGTTACTGACCGCATCAGTAGGGTTCTTCTCAAAAACAACATCAAAACCATCTTCAAACCCCATTGCAAATTATCTGACCCCTTTTTCCGTAAAAGACCATGTTTCTTTAGAATCAGCTGGCGTGTACAGGATTCCTTGTTCATGCGGCAGGGCATATATTGGTGAAACATAGCGGTCTGTCGGCACTCGTGTTTCTGAACATGAGCGTTGTACTAGGTTGCTGCACATAGCCGGTTCTGCACTTGCCGAGCATAGGCTGGAAACCGGGCACCATATACAGTTTAATTCAACCAAGATCCTATCCCGCACTAACCACTTCTATGATCGCAAAATCCGTGAAACTATAGAGATCTTTAAACACTCCAATAATCTTAACCGCGATGATGGCTACCCCCTACATAACGCTTGGCAATCCTGCATCTCTAATCTACCCAACCGTAACCGTAACGCTCCATTGACCTATGACCCATTATCCATATATAAATACGTCCCCCATCGACTTACACCAGTTTCAGTGCAGTAGTTCAGCCCTGAAGATGTCCCGTACAAATGGGTACGAAACGTCGGCAGATATACTAGTGACGCGGTTCCAGTCCGGAAACCCAGAAGCAGATAGCATGGACCACGACCGCGGAAGTCTACGTACCAAATTAGTCTCTGTATATATTAAAAAATCTATACCATTAATTATTAATTGATATAAAAGTTACCTCTGACTGGATAGTAAAAGAAAAGGAATGTTTGGTACTAAGTATTAATTGTGTCGACCTGATCTGTTGTTTTCCACATCTAAATCAGCCACGGTCAGAAGTGCAGTCGACTAGGCAGAGTCTCGGTTCACGTATAAACGCACCTTACCAGTGAAAATGTGAATGCCGCAAGGAAAGAAAAAGCCGACCAGAATGGAAAATAAAGAAATAAATGAGTAAAATAAAACACTAAAAGAGCACACTTTGATCAGAAAATGTACATGCAAATAACGTGAAAAAACGTGAAAAAACATTGCCTCTCTCTATTGTACAACACACGTATGTACTGAACAACAGAACAATGGCGCATCTATCGCACTAAGTCGGGAATAAGGTTGCCAGAACGCATGTAGACAAACACACACACTTACTACGTACGTTTCAAGAAATAACACCTATCATCAGGTAAACTTGTGTTACTAACGAACGATTCCTTTACAGAGTTTATCGTCGAACATTACTCGACGTAAATTGGCCCAACAGCGTCCCCAAATATAATAGCTATCACTTTACCAACCGATGAGAGTATTTTGAATTTTTTGGAAGAAGATAAGCTTGAGTGACACCATTACATGCTAACATTCTTGCTTTCTATGATATAATTGTTAAACTTTATTAAATTTAAGCTCGTAGTGGACAATAATGTGAACACTACCGACACAAGTATTTACAATCCCAGCAATTTGCTTTACAAATGTTCGCTTATCGTCCCGGATCAGCTGATCAAGTTTTTGGATGTTTCATAGATTCACTGCAGACCTTGAACGAGCAACGTGCGCCAATTTCGACACGTGTTCCTGATCGTCGTGGAAGAATTTACACCACTCAAAGATGGTTCTAAGTGACAAACTTTCTTCTGCAAATCGTTTATGAAGTTTCTGATAAATTCAGTCGCTCTTACACAATAATTGAAAAGAAACTTAATAATTATACTTTGCGTAACAGAGTTTGTTACATAGTTGCACGACATTATTAATTCGATTGAAAGTTTTGACATAGTCAAGTTGCAGTTGTTTATAGCTTTAGTTAACATGCCTCCTTCGATGAATATAAAACCGCTGTGCTGTATATCTTCAATTATATTAGGAAAGAAATATAAAGCAGGTCAAATTTGCATCGCCCTCGTATATTTGGTACATTTATAATAAGTGTCATGAATTTCTGAAGAAATATCCTTTAAAAGTACATCTTGAAAAAACTTAACATATAACCATATATATGTGTATATAAGCGAAATTTTATATATACGTAGAAATATTAAACTTTTAAGTAACATGCTTGTATATAAATCATATTCATATTAAAATTCATGGCTTCATTTTACGCTCACGAATATAAGTGCCTCCAAGCCATATTTATGTTAACTATTTAAGATTTAGATTTGTGTAGTAATGCATTGTTAACTTACAGATGGCATTTATGTTCAAACATTATTTTGATTTAGTGATTGTGTACAGGCATCTTAAGATATTTGTTCTATTTTCGTTATTTCTCAAAAACATTACAAAGGAAATAGTAAAATAAATTACTTATGTTTAGAATAGAAAATACTGAGAATAAAGTGCAAGTTTATTCTGCAGAAGCCTGAAGAATTCATATCAAAGGTCATTAATTAATGAGGCAAATGTATCTATGCGTACTATTGTGCTTTCCTCTTGTTTGTTTTTCTTTATAGATCAACATTAACATATTTTTTCAGTGATATACTTTAGGGTAAAACCAGATTTTAGAGTTTTAGAAATCATCAAATATTTTTCAAGGAAATTGTTACAGAAAAGTATGCGATAAAAACAGCAAAGAGCGACAATACAAAGTTAAAAAATTTAACACTTTGGGACGTTACCTTGTGATACTTAATACTTCAATAATAATAAAGATATCCTTTACTTTGAAATAATATCACGTTATGTCGGTGACTACAGTTTTGACATACAATGTCATTACTAATCTGTTTGATATTGACATTTTATGGAGTGTGTTGTTCTTGGAAGCCAAGTTGATGTTCTGGTATGAAATTTTTGGTTTCAGTATTGGCTTTAGTAAACTAAAGAATAGTTTTGCAGTCATTTTGGAGAGGATTGGTGTAGACTTAAGAGGCCATATTCCTCTTTCGTTAGTTTTCTTGCTTTTTGGATTTATATAATTTGCGATATCTTTTTAATAATTTTGGAGAGGATTAGGGTAGACTTATCGTATGAGACGATATTTCTCTTTCGTTAGCTTTCTTGCGTTCTGGATTTATATAATTTGCGATATCTTCCAGTGATATAGTAAATGATTTATTACTAAAACTGTATTGAAGACAATGTTGTAAGTACTTTATAGCTTTGTTTGATATTTGCTTAATAACGGCATCCGTGAATAAATCATACTCTGACGCCTTTCTTTGGTTAGAACTCTTTTCTATGAGTTAATAATTAGTAAATTTTCTTTTTTAAGTTCTTTGGTTATCAAATTTTTATTTCTGGAGTTTTGCTTTTATAGGAGCACCAGTCTTTCTAGAATTTCAATTTATTCTGGTTGTCGTTTCTAATGAAACGGATTGAAAGACTCTTTTTCTTTATTATCTGTCAATTCTTTTTATAAGGAACCTGTATTTATGGGGTTCACTAAATTCGCTAGTGGCTTTCCACAGTGTTTTATATGAGCAAATTCTTCTAAATATCGATTAAGGTCCGCCTGTTTTCTTCAGTGATATTATTAATTAATTAATTAATAATTAATAATTATTATTAATTATTAATATTTCAGGTTTTTAGTAATTTGTTTATGTTTAATACTTATTGAGGAGATCTTATTTCGAATAAAATTTCCCGTATCTTTCTTTTTCTAAAATAGCTCCTTAATTTTTTGCGAACTATTTTGTTTTGTCGTATCATACTGGGATCGGAAGCATACTTCTTGTACCTTCTATTCTCTATCATGTTATCTCTTCTGCGGGTCTCAGTAAGTTAAGTTTTTCGTCTACCAGTAGTCTGAAGAGATAGGGATTTGATCAGAAAGTAAGTCTAGACTCTCTTCTACCAAGCAATTGTTAGTGACGATGTTCTTGGCAACGAAGAAGTCAATTGCTCTGGTAGTTTGTTTTTATCGCCTAGCTAGTAGGTTGATTTCCACTGATCGGATGTTTCAGGTTCATTCTTCACACATTTCACTAGTTTCCTATTTTTTGTAGTTGCCAATTGTGAGCCCCACCTTTAATTGCTTCGCATTATAGTGACTTGTTACGATTTGGCGACTGACAATCTTACGTACGTTATATATACGGTCCACAAAGTCTTCGATTCCATAGACTATAATATCCTCCTTACAAAGCCGGGGTACTTTGGTTTGGTCTTACGCTGGTCCGGTTTATGTTTTCGTAGCTCGTTGATCGTTCTGGCTATATACTTTAAAATGGATTTTCCTCTAGCATTTTTCCATTATCTTTTGGTGTATCTCATTGTTCAAATCTTGGGTCTCTTATTTTTAATATGCTACTGCTTTTGTTGTTGCACTGAAGCTGGTGTGTATTGTAGGTAGGTTTATATAAGGATGTTGCTAATTGACGGATCAATTGTACTTTACAGTTACGGTTGAGTTATTTGGAGGTGAAGGATTGTCAGGCTTTGTTTAAGGATTGTCCCTCGTCTCCTTTTAGATTATTAGCATGTTTTGAGATCTATAGATTTACAAAATTTTCCGCCCTAGTAATGACTAGTTCGTGAAAAGATTTCAGTAGAATTCAATTAGATATGGTGCTTGGTTTCAAGCCTATGCTAAGCAAGTGCGGAACCAAATACGCCCAGCAACCCTGACGTGTCATGTAAGTGGATACGAAACGTCAGTAGCAGAAGTATCAAAGACGCGATTTTAGCTCGGCAGCCGAGATGATGAAAGTATGAACAACCACCGCGGAAGTCTACAAACCAGATTAGTAGATAGGTTTTGTATGTTATTGTATTAATTGCATAATAATAATTTAATTCATAATTTTATTTCATCTGTCGACTGTTGACTATTTGGTTGTTGTTTTTCTTATTTCTCTTTTTGAAATATTATCCAGTATTGTTCCTGCATGTAATAATTTAACCTATAAATTACATTCTATTACTGTCCTGTAAGGGCGATTGCTGTTGAACTAATAAAGATTATTATTATTATTTTTACTATTATTATTATTTCCCTAACATCATGGATTGAATAGATCGTGACTACGGTGAGGTAAACTATTACCCTGTTCAGTCCCTCAGCGGACATGATTTCTTCAATGCATATTTGATTAGAATGACTACAGTGGAGGACGTAGATTGCCAATATCAGGACTATGCAGAAGTCGTATTCAACACACACTCTTCGAGTACAAGATGTGGACACAGTAACACAGACGTGCTACAAGAGGAAGTAGATCATTTGACGCCAGACAACGTTGTGAAAAATTTACTGTCTGGAAACGATTTATGGCAGGAGATCTCCAGCTTCGTGGAGAGCGTGTTGATAACGAAGAAATGTGATAACGAAGTAACGGTGGTAACTAATTATGGCTAATTGCAAAGTGCCATCCTGAAGTAATGCAAATAGGTTCCGGGATGGTCTTTCACCTTGACAAAGTGAGCTTTTTGGTGAACAGGAGTCCCACACACTCTGATATTGTCCTGTCTCACAAAAATTATTATTATTATTATAAAGCGATTTACGAAAGTGTTAAACAATTCTGAAAACTTTGTTCTTGTGCTGTGGTGTGCAATAGATGGCAGAGATAGCAATCGGATTCTTCTTGTTTTTAAGAATGAGTAATTTGTTTGTTATTAATTACACAGGCCAACCATGAAAAAATTTTTTTTATAAATTTGGCTCCCGTTTTTTTGACGTGCTGAATCCGAAAATGAACTTTAAAGTACCACAGGAGGTAAAGTTTCCTTGCATGTTTACTTTTTTTTACGTTATTTATGCAATGTAAGCGTATTTAAACAAGCTGTTTTGAAGTTTTTAGACAATCGGAAAAATCCTAATTACGAAAATATAGTTCAAAACATATTGAAAAAATTTCGAAAATTTGGGTGTAACATGAGTGTGAAGAAGGTGCATTTTTTACACTCACATTTAAATTTTTTCCCTGACAATCTGGGAGCTGTAAGTGAGGAACAATGGTGCGTTTCCACCAAGATATAAAGGAGATGGAGAAACGGTTTCAGGGTCGTTGGAATGTCAACATGATGGGAGATTACTATTGGACCCTTCTACAAGCAATTCCAGAAGCATTATGTAAAAGGAAAAGCTACACTCGAACTTTTACCTTGAAGAGGTTGCGGAAATACAAAACTTTAGATCAATAAGTAAAAAACTGTTTATATTCAAACTTACACTTTGTAATAATAAAATTTTTAATTTTTCAATTATATGATAATAAATTACGTACCTTTAAATCTTAACTATATTTTAATACTGTCATACCCAACAAAAGATAAAGATTGCGAAAAATTGGTACGCGGTAGAAAAGAACTGATTGAAAATTTGGATTCAGCACACCAAAATACATAAGAAACAGGTTGAACTTTGAAAAAAGTTTTTAAAAAATAGTTATTGGTTGGCCTGTTTTATCCATACTTCTTGTGCTTTGATTGCATAGTTATTTTCTTAATCATTTTTATAATAAATTTTATCTTTGTGTTCACATTGTATGTAAGGCAAAATATTTTCTATATTTTCATCTACGTATTATTTTTCAGATAATTTTAAAAAACTTTTAATTTAATGTTTTTTTTTTAGAATATAATATAGTTACTACCGTGGTTATGCTTTGAAACTAATGTATTTCAGTTTATTGCTTTTTTATTGCAAAAAGTCTAGGTTACGTCGTTAAATTTGAAAAAATATTTTTAAAATTCGCAACGGGACAAGTTCTTTATAATAATAAGATTAGCTGGCGGGTATTTCAGAGCAAACAAGCAAGTCATTTACATAATTTCAGAAAAATATACTATGTCTGAGATAAAGGTGTTTTAATAAAATCTTAAAATCCTTTTTATTCACATCCTTCTTTAAGTACACCATATTTTATATTTAGAAACGTAAGCGTTTTTTTTATGTGTATATTCTAAAAAGAGCGATGATTTTTTTGGGATTTACAGGATAAACCCACACATTTTCTTTTGTAAACTTTATCTCTCGTATTCATTCGCCGGACAAATAAAAGAAATGTGCCAATTTAGGTGGACCTGCAATGGAATGCATCAAACGAACCGTCCTACCCATAAAACACATGTGCTAAAAGAAAGGTGAATGCGATTCGATTTATCTATAAACCAACGATGTGTAGCGGTCGGTGTTTGAGTGGCAGTTGGGGATAAAACAACAATCCACACAGAAACGCAGCTACTGAGAATGTTCGGTTATCAATAATCGTTCCAGAATGCTCTAGTAAGGCATGGCAGCTTTCAAAAAAATATTATGCGTACGCATTAGAAATGTTCGTAGATTATGTAATCCATTATTTAGATATTCATGATACGATATACAGAGGCTCAAAGTTATAATGGAACAAATAATTTTTTTACGTTCTAAAAGTTAATTTTGAGAAAATTTAATGCTTACATTATAAACAATTTTTTATATTTTATTAAATTAAATCTAGGTAGAAAGTATTTACTAAGAAATAATTAGCATTGCAGCCAAATCCTTATACAGTTAATAAAAAAAATGGCAATACTGAAAAAAAGATCTCAAAGTATCAGGTTGTTACAAATGTAATGTCCCTTTTTTCCTTCAGTCTGAACTGAATCGCACCTGTGTGAAGACGTGTATGTTTTTGGTGAAAATTATTATTGTATTTGTAGAAAAGGGTATTTATTTTGAAGTGTGTACCTGTTCCATTTCTTGGAAAGATTAATACACATGTCCTTGTCTCGCTTATGGAAATGCTGTCGGCAAGAGATATTCGGGCAATTTACCTCTTTCAATTTAAAAAGGGATTAAATGCAGCTGCAGCAACGCGAGAAATTAATCAGACGTTCGGTGAAACCACGTGTAATGAACGCACATTACGGCGATGGTTTAAAAAATTCAGCGAGGGAAATTTTGATTTGGAAAATGAGCCTCGCGGATATGCGCGTAGCACAGTTAATGACGACGAGCTGCGTGTAGAAGTTGAAAGTAATCCGTCGACAACAGTGTGTAGCCTTGCAGAAACATTTCAAGTGTCTATTACCACCATTAGTCGTCACCTTTCTTCGATTGGCAAAGTGAAGAAACTCGATCGATGGGTGCCGCACCAATTAACGGAAGCCAATAAGCTCCGCCGATTAGCGGTGGCTACCTCTTTGGCTAATCGACAGAAAGTTGAACCGTTTCTTCATCGAGTGGTAACGTGTGACGAAAAGTGGATACTTTATGATAATCGGAGACGGTCAGGTCAATGGTTAGATCGAGATGAAGCACCAAGACAGCATGCACGAGCATCATTTCGCCCGCGAAAGATTATGGTGACTGAATGGTGGACCAGTAAGAGTATTATTCACTATTCATTTCTGCAACCTGGTGAAACTATCACGGCAGCGTCCTATTGTGCCGAACTGGAAACTATGCATGGAAAATTGAGCCGCTTGTAGCCCGCACTAGTCAATAGACATGGATCCATACTTCTTCATGATAATGCAAGACCTCATGTTGCACGACAGACAATCCAAAAACTTTCGGAATTTGGTTACGATATTCTCCTTCACCCACCCTATTTACCTGACCTTTCGCCAACTGATTTTCATTTTGTCCGAAGTTTAGACAATCACTTAAAAAATAGGGACTTCCCTGACCGGGAGTCTGTAATAGCAGAGTTTGAGCAATATGTGAGCCGTCAAAACCTAGATTTCTTTTCAAAGGGAATTTTTCAGCTTCCAGGTCGTTGGCAATAAACTTTTGATGTAAATGGAGACTATTTTGCAGAATAAATATTTATATTTTTTTAAAATTTTGACTTTTTTTTATTCCTTACAAAATCGGACATTTCATATGTAACATATGTATATACGAGATACCATATTACAATACAACACCGCATTCTAACTTACTGATCACTAGCGCATAGATAGCTTTAAGCAAAGCTATGTTGTTAAAATCCATATAAGTCTGAATAATTAACCTCATGGTTCGAAATGCAGAATAGACAATAGTAGCGATGTGATCCGAAAAAACTCAGCTTTTCATCAAAAATGACACCAAGATATTTAATGCGTCAATTGGTAACCGGAATCATTTTTTATTCTCTTCCAAGTAAAGAACACAGAACAACATTTCTCCATATTTAAAGTCAGTTTGTTGAATAAACACTAGCTGCTAATCGCATCCTCATTCGTTTGAAGAAAACTCATATCTTGCTTATTATTAACCGGGTGGTAAATTTTTAAATCATCAGTATAGGTAGAGCAGTCGATGGAAGTAATAATATCATTAATGGAAATACTAAAGAACAATGGTCCAGGGTTTGATTTCTGTGGGACACTTGATGTTGAAATATACGTGCTCGATATGTAGTCATTGTTGTAGACATAGTTTGATCTATTCTGAAGAAACTCATATTTGTTATAAAGATATAAGGATCTACTGTATCAAAAGCGCGAGAGAAATCGGTATAGACGACTTCCACCTTTTTACCATTGTCTAGCAAGGCTAGAAACCGTCGATTGTCTACACATAAATCTATACTGGTTCGGAGATAAAAACGGAATATTAGTGTCGTATATCCGTCATATATGATAGCTTCAAACAATTTAGCGAAAGTGGATAAAATTGCTATTGACTTGTAGTTCTTCGCGTTAGTATTGTCGCCGCTTTTTATGTATCGGTAAAATTCTGGTAACTTTCCAAATATCAGAGGAAATAGATGTTCGCAAAGATAAGTCAAATATTACAAAAATTATCGTATAGTCCCGATAAGAATAAAGCTGAGAATTTGAACGTGTCAAGATGTACAATAATTTTTCAATTTCTTCATGCAATTTAAAATTTCATTTCGTTTAGTTAACTATGACATAAGAAGAAACAAATTAAGTTCACTCCGAAAAACTGCAAATCTTTTCCCATTTGATCATCTCTTTAGTTTCACTATTTCCGAGATCAATATAATAAACATCGGAAAAGATTCACCCTGTATATATACGTACATGTTTTAAGCTCCGAGCTAGCAGTCAGACGGTCGCTTTGATGATGATGTATGCAGAATATTCATCTTTTCCAGCGAGTCCGTTCTCTCATTAACACAGCCACTGTGCCCTCGAAACAAGGCGAATCGTTTTTCATCATTCACGCACGCGCACATATTCATCTCCGTCCGGTCGTCTTGACTGACGGCTGACGTTCCTAGCACACTTGATTGTGATTAATATTCTCTAGATTTGGACTTACGGTTTTGAGATTAAGGGTTCACCATAAAAATGAGCTTGCATTGTGGTTGCCTGAGAGATGTGAAATGTACGTGCGATGCAGGGAAAAAGAAGCGCACATGAAAGCTTTATCTCGTACAGAATTAGTTCAAAAAGAGTGAGTTAATAAATTACGTCATTTCATAAATGTTTTTCTCATGTTCTATCTCGTTGTTTGAATGAAAACGGTGCAAAAGCTGAGATAATGTATTTAACTATTTTGTTTTTAAATAAATAGTACATTTTATTATGTTTCATTGGATTTAATTTGTAAAAGAAAAACTATACTGTGGTGAATGCGTTTTCTACAGAGAGCGCTCGTTAGTGCTCTCTTCACACGTCAACAAATGTATTTTAATATAACCAGTCTTTTTCCATCCGAACAAAAAGGAGGAAACGCTAAAGTTACGACGACAAAGAAAGTAATTAATTATTTTGCTCATACTTTTGCTCTACATTATTCTATTTACATTTGGAGATGAATTAATGATAATGGAAAACAATGCAGCACTCATAGAATGACTGAACTGACTTTAAGAAACTCCATAATTTGTTCACACTTTTTATGTTATTATGTACTTAGTAGATCTAACCTCCAAAATTTCCAAAATTTCGAAAATTGGTTTCATAAATTTCTGATTTGTTCACAAATAAAACAAGGCATAAAAATGCAAAATGACAGATCTACTAGCTCTGGAAATGTGACCGCTGAATTGCTTAAACATGGTGTAATACATTTAAAAGAAAGGTTAACTAAATTGGTAGTTAATTGTTTAAAAAAGAAACAAAAAAATTCGTTGGAATTAAAAATATTCTATGTGGCAATATTATATAAGAAAGGAGATAACAATGACCCAAATAGGCATAAAAGACGATAAATTACACACTGTATTTTGATTGTAGACTGCGGACTGTACTTTGAGTATACTCTATTGGAAGATCATAAGAGGAAATTACGACAAAAATTGGACATATGATTAATGAAGATCAAAGTGATCATAGACCAGGACTTTCATTCACTGACAATCTTCTTACTAATTCAGCAACCTTGGGAAAAGAAAATATCTAAGGAAGATGAAGTGTATAGTGTTGATATTAATTTATTCGAAGTCTCTAGAAATAAATTGCGGAATGCCTAGGAGATTTTTGAAATCCATGCATATTTAACAAAAATCATACAAGAGTGTATAAGGATATTAGGACTTATATAATAATAATAATAATAATAATAATAATAATAATAATAATAATAATAATAATAATAATAATAATAATAATAATTATAATAATAATAATAATAATAATAATTTATTGATGTACATGTACATACATACGTCATTACATGATATAAATAAAGAGAAACACAAAAAACCTTTGTGGCTCACAATAAATACGCTATCAAACACTTTAAAACTCGCAAGATATATACAAAACAACAGAATAACAATGAAAATATAAAACACACAAAAATGGTAATGTCAAAATTTATATTTCAGAAATACTAATCCATGGTAGGCCGTTAAACCTATCAGGCAAAGCATTGTATATCTTCACAGCCAGATAATTTGAACTTAGCTGACTTTTCCGAATGCGATGATATGGTATGACCAAACTACTCTGGTTTCGTGTTTTATATTCATGAAAATCATCATTTTTGCAGAACCTACTTGGCGACTTATGAACAAACTCCAGGCAAGCAAGTATATACAAGGATGGAAGGGTCAGTATTTTGTGTTTCTGAATAGATTTACTCAATTTGTGGTATTAGATACACCACTAAGGGCTCTGATTGCACTCTTTTGCATCCTGAAAACCGCCTCAGCGGACTAAGATTGTAAACTATGGTAGTCTGTACATACTTGTACCATGAAAGGTGAAAGATGAGTGTGCAATTTATCACCGCTGCTTTTTAATATTCAGATGAAGGAATTGGAACATTTACAAATGAAAAACATTTGTGTACACTTAACATTGTAGACGATTAGCCGACATTAGCCCATGACGATTTATGATTTAGAAATAATGTTCAGAAAACTATAGGATGAATGCGAAAAATAGGTTCTACAGATAATTTTTGGAATAACGCAATATTTGGTAATTAAGCTCAATGTAAAATTTGAGGTTCTTCTGAATGGCGAAAGCTATGTTAAACAAACAAATGAGTTTAAATGCTATGCTGTCACCATGGATAGTAATGGAATTGGAAGCGCTCTGTGTTCGGCTATATGTTGTTGCTTTTGAATTATCTGTCTCTGTGTATGCTTGCTGTGATTGTTCCGTAAATCGTTGATTTGCAAATACATATTTATTAACACTTTTTACCATATTTTCGACAGTACTACATGCCCTTAAAATCTTCAAACGTTGTTTAAAAAATACTCTGTATATTCTATCATAGTTGCGCTGGATTTTACATACTAAGTGTTTTGTTTTCGTTTTAACTTATCTTTTGTGCTGGCGAAAAAATATTTATTGCTGTTGTTTGGTTTCAATACAGTTTTTGTGTAGTATGATATGTCTTTTTGACTAGTAAATCGCCAAAAAAAGAACAATTAAATTTGTTCTAAATAAAATGCTAAAAAATGTTTGTTTTTTCATTATACATTTAAACGTATCTTACGTAAATTATATCACGGACTATGCAAAGCTCAAAAACCAAGTGTCAAAATAAGTTAGCACCTTCTACCAATCGCCTATCTCCAGATTATTGATCGCGCGACTGCTTAGGCGTACAAGAGTACTCGATAGAATTAACAGCAAAAAAGTTCTTTTAATCCTTTCAATAAAAAGTAATAATGCATTGTGAATGTATAATTTTGTTATTTATCCTGTGAGAGTAATCTATTCATTTAGATTTATATGAATATTCGTTGACTAAAAATATTATTTAAGCACTCTATATAGATTGCGACATTTACGCAGGAAAGTTTGAGTCATAAATATTTTTCTCGATGCGAGGATTTGTGATTTTATAGATTAAGATTCGTATGGCTTCTTATTGCGTTAATAGCTGTCAGTATTTAGTACTGCATTGTAGTGAAATTGTGAGTGAAAAATGATAACAGATGGCTGTTCGTGAAACTTTTAAATACATTTCTAAGACAATAGTCAGATCTAAAATACAATGACGAAACTCATTAGAACGGTATCCATTTGAATGCAAGTAACAGAAGTGATTATCCAAATATATTGCAATTGCAGATGGAACGAAATCAAAAGTGCCAAGCTTGGATAGAAGAGCTTGATGGCATATTACATCCAATGCATGCAAAAAATCCGTGTATAAGATCCGCGTTCGTTCAAGAACTCACAAATACATTGAGAAATTGTACAAAGATAATAGTCGATCTGCTTGAAGTTTGAATATATAGATGTATAAAGCACCTTTTCAAAAACTTTTGCAAAGTTTGAAAGAGTTCCTTTTCAGACTTTAGGAAAATACTTGTCTTTAGGGAAATATTAATTATTGTGCGTAATAGCACAGCCTGGATAAATCTGCAATTTCCAATCTACATGCTTGGTAAGAGATCATTGGTAAGAGTTCATTTACTTGCCATTATACACATACATTACATTAGATTATCTACTGTTACAAGCTGAATTGTGAAAAAAGGACAGTAAATAATGTACTCGGTCACTCCTAATATATTCCTTAGCAAATTTGTTTGCACAGACATTGACGATATTAAGAGGATCAGCAAATTCTTTTTCATCGTTACAAAGTCTTCTGGGTGTATTAGTTGATATATTTTTCAATTTACGAAACTCTATATAACTATGGTTGATGTAGTATACATAGTGCTATATATTCTAATTGGCGAAAAAACTGTTGTATTAGAAGAGTTTTGTAGTGTATTAAGTAAAAATTCAGATTTTGCCAGACTAAGACGGATTTATAGTAATACTTCTCCTATAGGCCTATTAATTCAATTCAAAGGTAATTTTAAGTAAGCAAAAATTACACTTATAGACACTAAACAGCATTCTTTTTATATAGAAGAGTATATTTACACCGCGACAAACATCCTTCACCGAAGAGAATGCGGAGACTTACGCTGTGTTGCACATACTATTCTAAACTAATCCTAGATTGTTAATATTTGTCTCGTAGATAAACAAATATTCAACGACAATAATAACATAAACTATATTGCTTACTACAAATTATTAATTATTTCCTGCGGTACATATATGTCTATGGTATATGTCAGAGTTTGTGCGCCAAGATTACATATTGTGTCCGAGGTAAAAGTAACCCTTCTATAATTGAGTGCCTGCCCAGGAATCCTTGGAGAATAATTGTGGCTATACTACAAGCTAATTTTATATAATTGAATTACTTCACCTGCGATATTGTTTTAGCGGTTTGTGGCGTTTGACTCGATTGAACAAATATTTTTGGAAAGCCTTCGTCTATAAAATTATGTAGCTTTTTTGAAAATTTATTAAAACTACTATATATCAGATTTAAATGTTTTAATTTGAATGTACATTAAAAATCAATTATTAGCTTTGCTTGTAATATATATTTCAACTTACGTTTGTCTAGTTATATAATTACGAGTTTACCATTATATTCTAATTCTGCCATTTTTATGGTGGCAGGTGAAATTTGGTTAATTTCCAATATTTAATTTAAAAGTTATAAATATAAAGAAAACAGAAATAATGATCGTTGCGAAGAGTACGAGAAAGTAAATACGAGGAAGGTGAGACTCGAAATGAAATATTTGTAGTATAGCAAAGACTTTTATTTTTCAACTTATTTCCCTTTAACATTAATGCACTTGAACCAACGGTGCTGGAGTGCCATTATAACAGTTTTATATGCAGCAGCATCGAGGTCGTCAAAATACGACATTATTTCTGCAATAATTTCCTTATCTGTCCTGAATTTCCTACCTGCGAGAAATAGCTTGAATTTTAGAGAAACGTAGAAGTTTGAAAGGTCTAGGTCTAAAGTGGTTGGAGCACCACCTGGAATTATATTTCATTTCCTGAATAATGCGACTAGCGTGTGAGAGTATATTGTTATGATGTAATAATAGCACTCTCTTTTGAGTCATTGTGAGAATTTATTCAGTAATGGTATCTTTCACTTTGTCCAGGAGGTCAGCATAATATGTCGCGCATGTAGCTTGGCCTTTTGCGAGACGGTCAATAAGACCTACCATTAAATATCGTGTCAATTACTTTTCCAGCCGAAGAAAATGTTTTGGCTTTCTTTTGTAGAGGACACCAGGATGCCTCGACTGTCGAGGTTACCGTTTCGATTTTGGCACATAGAACAGAAGCTAAGTTTCATCTACTGTTATAGGCGATGAAAAAAATCTATTGTGTTGATGTTAAAAAGCTTCGAATTGATCTTTAAAATTAGTGGTTTCTCACGCTTTTGACTTGCATTTATATCTATTTCGACATGCAAAATGTGGTGTACACGTTCAGTAGACATCCCCACAGTCTTGATAATCTCCGTCGCTCTCACTTTTTAGTCACGTAACACAAAAATAATTTTTCAAATATTTCTAGAATGGTCACATGCTTTGGTGCTCCAGGATGTTCTTCGTTTTCGAGATTCAGGTCATCACGTTTAAAATGAACAATCCATTGACTTTCTTTCTGCAATAATTTACTCAACTGTCCTGAATTTCCTTCCGGCGAGAAATAGCTTAAACTTTAGGGAGACGTAGAAGTTTCAAAGGTTTAGGTCTAGGGTGATTGGAGCATAACCTGGAATTATATTTCATTTCCTTAATAATGCGACTAGCGTGTGAGAGTGTATTGTTATGATGTAATAATAGCACTCTCTTTTGAGTTATTATTCTCATTCAAATGTTTTCTGCATTAATAGGGTTATCTAGAACTATAAATGCTTGTACCACAGTTACAATAGCGTTAAGGGCATATGTTCGTTAGACATTTTTAACTTGAAATTGCTTCAGTAATATATCCTTAAGGTGTGGCAATTATGTCATGGAACAACCGGTATATCCCTGGACAGGGAGTTGTATATTGTCAACTCAATATATGTGGTGTACACATTGGTCTGACTTGTTTGCCCATTTCGATATTCCTAGCATTACACGAGGTGGTAAAATAATCACTCACGAACACGTACGTATAGTAGAATTGAGAAATATGATAGAAGGGAAAGAGAAAGGCAGAGCTTCTAAAATATTGGGTCTTTAAAAAAAATGGGTGGGACAAAAAGTAGCGTCATCAACTGACTTTAGCCAATTATGATACGGAAAAGCTACTAAAAATTAGAAATAAACTGTCCTATTGGACCTAACAGATTTGTATCCAATAGATTTGAATGTCGTATTTCTCTGTGGGCTAGTGCTTAAGATGTATGTCCAGCAGACGTGACTTCCAATTCCAAAATCGTGCATTTTTTCAAAAATTTCTGTAATATAAAAGAGAGTGAAAATTAAAATTTTCTGAAGAATTTTATATTTAAAAACGAACATGTTTAGACCTATTCAACATTCTCGTAAAACGCGAAATTAAATTCCACTTATAAAAGCGATAATAAGATTTTGCTCATCTCTGGTCGTCTGTGTACAAGAAATAAAAGAGTTTATGATCACCCAGACTCCTTCGCCAATGCTTATTTAATAATCTTTCACATGTAAATGCTTAAAACATGGCCTGATTTGTTCGTCCATTTCAGTACACGTATTTCTGATTCAAATTTATTGTGTCTCGTTAATTTTTAAATCAAAACAGTGAACGTAAGCTACAATGTCCCTAGTGCATAAATAAATCATTCAAAATGTTACGGTTTCTGAATAAAATTTGGTTTTTACGATCTGAACGTGTCAACGGACAAGGAAGGTAGACAAGTTCTATTTTACTTAAAGATTTGCAAGTTTATGTGTTACCATGTAGGGAAAGTATGTATATAAAGTAAACACATTATTATACGTTTGTATATCGGTACCACTTTGTGTAATGTAGTGCATTCAATCCTATATTTTCTCGACAAGCAAATGAAGTTGAAGTTGTGTGTATGCATTTTATGTAATATCCCCGAGTTGTATCGTACTCTTAACATTTGAAGTATTAGACTTGAAACCTAAATTAAAAAGTTAAACATACAAGCGTTTCAGGTACATATGCATTTTTCATTTATAGTAAAATGAATATGTAGATGTTATTGACATATAAATATGAGAGGATATTGATAAGTACTTAGACTATACTACGCCGTATAAAAACAAAGTTTTATTTATTCAGGACAATCTCCTTTTGGGTTTACAGATTTACATGAACGATCATGAAGTAATTCTAGGCCTTTTAAAAAAGTTCTTTTTTTTGTCTGCAAACTATTCCTCAACGGTACATATGGTTTTATTATTTGTCGAAAATATTTTACCCTTCAAATGTTTTTGGAATTTTGAGAATATATGCAAAACCAATTTCATCAATTTTGTGCAGTGCAATTGTCTTGCGAAAAGACATGCTTTCGATGAACGATGTGAAATGCACTTTCATAGGAACCGTTCAATATTTCTGCAATTTTTTAGGGTTTAATTTATCGTTCTGCTAGAATAATGTCATGGAGAGAATCAATGTGTTATGGAGTGGTCATAGAGTGGTGCTCTCTTCCACTCATGAATTGCAAAACCCAGTTTTTTATAGTGGCGTATAAGGGACACTGATATCTGAGATTTCTGTCATGGCATCGAAAACTTCTCAACTTGATAAACTTTGCTTTGCAGATCAGACCTAATAGCGCTTTGCTTCAATATCTGTCACTCTTCTTCTTCATTTTTTTTCGGTCCAGCACCTACTTCTTCCAGTTCCTGACTTCTATATCTCTCGAATTTTGCACTACCCTTTTAACCATATTTTCTCGGTAGTGCTCCTATTTTCTCTCTCCCTTCTTATCAGTACGCTTCTAATCTATCAGTTGTCAGGCTTTCCACCTTCTTTGCCATTGTCCACGTTTCCCAGACGTGGAATATAATATTGTTTAATATATATAATCTTACTTTTATCGCTCTTGCTATCTTCTTTGTATGCAGAATCTTTGACAACGTTGCTGGGGTACTACTTCCTTTCTCAATTTCCTTTCTTTCATCCCTTACTACTAGAAGTTCAATTTGTTCCACTTTCTCCATCGTATATTTCCTATTTTGATCACAATTAATGACTAGATTTACAATCGTTCCTTGGTACTATCTCAATTTAATGTATTCAGTTTTGCTTTTGTTAATTGTTAAGCCATGTTCTCTTGCATTTCTTTTCAGAAACGTGAATATCTTTACTACTTTCACTTTTGATCCCGTCACCAGTCTAATATAATCAACATAGGATGGTGCCTGGTGCCATATATCAACACTTTCGTATTGACGTCATTTTCCCTTAGAAACAGTTCCTGCATTAGGTTGAAAAGAACAGTGATATTGGATCCCGTTGTCTTAGTTCTTCTTTCACAACTAACCTTAGACATTGTTCCATCGACAATGATTTTATTTTCAATTTTTACGAAAGTTATCTACATCAACTTCCTAAATCTCTTCGAGTCTCCTAACTATATCATTGCTTGGAATAGCTTCCTTCTGCTAATGGGATCATATACCTGTCTATGAACAGTAATTGCAAGCTCAGCTTTTTTCATAAGTATTTTGTTGAATCTGCTTCATGATAAACATCCAGTTGATGGTCAATTTTTCTACTCTGAATCCTTCTTGATATTCATCTACTTGTTAATTGTGGTATTTCTCTAGTTAGCTTTTAATTATTTTGGCTACCACCTTGTATGCTGCATCTTGCAGAGCAATTTCTCGATAATTATTGCATACCTGCTTAACTCTTTTTCTTGAATGGGTATCATCACAACCCCATTTCATTTCTTTGACATAAGAAACGGCAATACTGAATTTCAAGACCGGCTACATAAAAGATGAAAAATGCAATGAAACGGGACACGAGACTGGAAAAAATTGTAATAGAAAGAAAAAATCTAAAAAAATTTCTAAAAAGAACCATGTTAAAAGTGTAATTATATAAACCAAGGAGGTAGTTAATAAAGAAGGTAAATGGAAAATCGTATTGCTGAATATACAGTGGTTGAATGAAAAGGAAAATCAATTAGTCGAGGAGTTTAAGAAGGCGAATTTAATACATTTGGGACTACGGAGACAAACAGGAAAGGTGAAGGATATATCATGGTGAACAAATGACATTATATTATATATGAGGAGGTAGAACAATGGGAACATGTTCAAGCTGGGGTAGCAGTCATCGTACATAAAAAGTATTATCAAGAAATTAGTGGATGGATTTCGTTTCGGAAAGAATGTTAAGAATAGACTATGAACGGAAAGATCAAAAGCTTACTGTAATAACGTGATATAGACCATCTGAAAATGAACTAAAAGGGAAGGAAAGAGAAGTTCTGGGGCAGGTTACAGGATGAAGTGGTTGAGATCAACGACGACGTGATGATAATAGGGAACTTAAATTGGGGAGTTGGAATAAGTAACGCTTTGAGATGACCAATGAAGAAAATTAACTAAAAATTTTCTGAATTGGACTAGGATTCGAACCTGTATCTGCTGTTCTCTAGACGGCTGCTTTAACCAGTTAAATTACCAAACAGTACAGTTTGGAGTCCTTTAATGTCATGGATTATATTAAAGAATATATTGAATTATTTTTCTACAATTAACAATAACGATGGAATAGCATTTTCATTAATTTCCTATCGTGAAGAGCTTAATTACATATTTATATATAACGGTATTCATCAAAACCCAATCGCGAATTAAAACAATTAGATCTGTTCCATAATGTAATTTATGGCATTCCAAAAAATTTTTAATTAATTTTCTGTAATTAATAATAGCAATGGGATAGCAGGAAATGTTAATTTTCATTAACTTCCCATTGTGAAGCGCTTAATTATATATTTATATATAATCGTAAGCATCGTAGCGTTTTACGCGGTAGACTAAGTACTTATCAACACCATACGCATGTATTATACAAGTTATACACATATTTATTATTTTCATTTACATATTATGCATATATTTATTGTATTTACATAAATACGCGTATACGAGGATAGTTTGACAAGTACTGAGAATGACGCATAGATGGCGCTCTAATTGGTAAAACAAATGCACTGTAATTTAGGTTGGCTATTTATATGTTTTCATTCCGATATTTAGATAAATCGGTTGATTAGTTTATTTTTGACAGCTGATTGAAAATGAAGCAACACGTCGTTTTGTTAAAATGGAAAAAGCAAAATATCGTGCGGTGGTTAAATACTTCGTAATTAAGGGTATGAAAGCTACCGAAATAAAAGATGAGTTATGGGAAACAGTAGGTGAATCTGCTCCATTATCCGCCACAATAAGTAGATGGGCAAATGAATTTAAACGTGGTAGAACAAGCTGTGTTGATGAAGCGCGCTATGGAGCACGCAAAATCGTGACTTCTAAGGAAATGATTATAAAAATCCATAATGTTATTATGTAAGATCGACGACTGAAAGTGAGAGAGATAGCAGACATGGCAAACATTTAAACAGTGAGAGAGATAGCAGACATGGTAAACATTTAAACAGAACGCGTACACCATATTTTAACGAAAGAATTTGGCCTTTCCAAGCTTTCGGCAAGATGGATGCCGCAATTGCTTACGACCAATCAAAAGTTCACTCGATTGCGCATTTCCAATGAGTGTTTGGACCTTTATAAGCGGAATCAGGTTGAATTTTGTAGGCGATTTGTTACTTGCGATGAAACTTAGATACACTACAGTACACCCGAAACTAAACAACAGTCGAAACAATGGTTAGAATGTGGTTCTGCACCTCCAAAGAAAGCGAAAACCACTTCATCGGCAAACAAGGTGCTGGCATTAATTTTTTGGAGCATTTTGCTCATTGATTACCTTCAGAAAGGTGCCACAGTAAACGGACAATATTATGCACAACTTCTACCAAAATTAAATGTTGAAATTCGTGCTAAACGGCCAGAAATGGCAAAGAAAAAGATTCTGTTTCACCAAGATAACGCTTCCTCGCATACCAGCACAGTTGCGATGTCCAAAATCCACAAGTTGCATTTCCAATTAGTACCGCATGCACCTTATTCGCCGGATCTAGCCCCTTCCTACTTCCACCTTTTTCCAAAATTGAAAATGGCACTAGGTGGAAAGAAATTTTCGTCTAACGACTAGCTTATCATATTCGTAAATGAGTATTTTGCAAGCCTTCCGGAATCGCATTTTAGAAATGGCGTAAGGGCATTGGAGCACCGTTGGAATAAATGTATTGCTCTTTTAGGAGAAAATAAAAATTATTTTGTATTTAAAAAATTCGTTTTTCTTTTCCATTTTCACTACTTCTCAAACTACCCTTTTATAATTATAATTTATATTAGATAATATTGTCATGTGCATAATTGGTTTTAGTTGAGCAATTGTAAAAAAGAGTTATTACAACTTGAATCGCTGTTAAACTAGTTCGTTCATATGCGAAAAAAAAAGAGTAATAGTAAATCATTCGAAATTAATCGTTCTCTTCTTATTCCTCAGTGTGCAATTCCGCAGAGAACTAATACTAGGTCCCGGTTTAGTTTTACCATAATATTATGTTATTTTTCCTTTACGTCGTGCTCTAATTCACTTTAATCCATCAACTCCGCCTAATAATCTTTTTTAACGCCACGGTCGGTGTTTTCTCATCTCAAGTAAGTACTGTGAAGGGACCGAAAATAGGATGGAAGAAAGTACATAAATATTTCATAATGGTTGAGCTGAAAATATAATGCACTTCGGTTTTCCGTTTATTTTATTATATTGACAATATTTTATTTTAAATAATTTAATTTCATGAAATGTTTGACGGTCAAGTATTGTTTAAATAAGCAACTCTTGTAATAATTGATTTAAATGTGCTTGTATGTGTCTTAAAAATAATGTAGCATAAAGAAGGATATCAAAAAATATGACAGAATTGAGAAGAGCTATAATAAGGTCCATTAATAAAGTATTTACTTCGCATAAATTTTTAATCTAATATCTCTTTTTGAAATGTACTTCTTAGCTCGAATTTTTCTTCCCCGGCTTCTATTTATAATGCTCAGTAGCTAGTAGACCATGCGAAATTTTATCATAGTAGTTTGCAGTCCAAGCTTTTCCTCTATCATGCTTTCATCCTTGTTAGTTGCTTGCACTTTGTAACATTTTCACTAATTTATGTTTAGTTTATCATTTTTTAATTTATATTGCAAATTTTAGAAAAATTCTTATAATTCTCGAGGCCATAGAATTGTGAAAGTCCTTACAGGGTAGCTCCATTTACAAAATAAAAATTAGCATCACATTTAACTGGATATTTTGCAAGTAAATAAAGCAACGAATTTAAAATAAATCTCTTATTTATTCATAAACGAAAATGTTTCAGCATCAATAAAAGAATACTTGTATGATACTTATACAACAAGTTAAATACAAAGGGTACTAGGAAAACCGCCTCCCGTTTAGCTTCATTTTCACATGCGGGAACAGTGCAAAGTCGCAGGGGTGCTCGAGAAGTTTCAATCCTGATCAAGTCATACGTCGTGTCATCTGCTCTCCAGTCAGTCGATGCGGCACCCAGAGAGAACAAAATTTCTTCACGTGCCAATGATCATGCAAAATCGAACGAATTGCCGGTGCATTTAGGCCTGAAGTACACTCTATCTCTTGGTAGGTCACTCGCCTGTCCTCGCCAAGCATTTTCCTCATAGTAGTAACGTTTTCCTCTGTAACTGACGTTCGTGGTCTTGCCGGCCTCTCAGCATCCTCCACAGTTAAATTTCCCCTTCGGAATTCTCTATATCACTTGAATATCTTTGTGCGATGTGGACAAATATCACCTACTGCAAGAGTCATTTCTTTGAAGCACTGGTCTATGTTTAAACCACGCACGAAATTATAACGCAAAACTGCCCTTATCTCATTTCGTGACCACGACGCCATGCCCTTATCTCATTTCATGACCACGATGCCATCGCAAGCACTTTACATTCTCACTGCTCGAATAACTGAGCCCATCGACATGGCGTGGCAGCTACTATGCACATGTGAACATGTCTCAACATGCAGCAACAAGCAGCTTCCTACGATTCATTGTTCGACATATTGTAAAACTTACCTAGTACTCTTTGTAAATGTTATATAAAGTTGTGTTCATATGTTGCTCAGAATTATTTGATTAATAATTGAATACATTTTCCTTATGAAATATAATCGTTAACTAACCAAAAATAATCAAAGACTTTAAATAATGTTTATAAATTAAATTACAAAAGTAAATACGTTTAAATATGAATATCTTAATGGATACCGTACCAGCCAACAAGTACACATCAACAGACTCATTATTCACTACTCGATTTAAATTTAAATTATTTAAAACCTTTACTTACAACCTCCAGCAAGACTCTAGTGATAATGTAAGTTGAAGAAATTAATGGAGTTTTCAAACATTAAACTCGGGACATATCTCTCACTGCCTTGCTTTTAAATGATTTCCATGTATACCTATTATATTAAAATACAGAGAAGATATGTAAACTCAGGAGATATCTACCACTACCCTGTATATCCAAGGTAAAAAACTATTTCTTAATTTAAAATTTATAGTTAAAGCAAACTTCCAAAGTCAGTAAAATTAAAATTACATAAATTCGAAAATGAATTTAAATTTAAATAACTTCAAAATAGGTTGATAATAAATCTTAAATACCTCGCACTACAATATCAAACAAATCAATTCAGATTAATATCTGGATTGGTTTGTTTATTATTACGTAATGTAATGTACATTATGCGGAGGTAATAAAAATAGATAATTAAAGTAAAGCAAGTTAGAAGAATTATAAAGTATAGTGGAAGTACGTACTAAAACCAAAACTTCTTTTCACATAAAAGACGTTTTTAAAAGTTTTTTATGTCGAATTTTGTTGCTACGTATTAATTTATACCTACATACGTATAAAAATAAATAAAACAAGGTAATTATCGTTTTAGGTAGTTGTTAAGTAATTTTAGTAGTTGTATCCTGAAATGTCATTGATGATAAGGATTTTAGGTAAATTATTAGTGCCGATACATATATTAAAGGGTTCCTAGAGTAATTCAGAGAAGTGAATAGTGGGCGTTACAAGCCTCTTACAACGCGCATTAATATTATATACCTCACATTAATATCGTGTTTTATGCCCAATGTACATAAGTATGGTTTCCAATAATTTAAATTAATGGTCGATTACTTTCAGAAAGTAATTTTAGAATATTATATGAATTGTTCATTTATAAGTGTATTATTTCTTATTTTTGTTCGGCATCCTGGTGAAGGGTTTATTAAAGGCCAAAGTGTGATGCATTAAATGAAGAAACAGAACTTATTGGGTTACTTTACTTCTTGAAATTTGATGAATGATTAAATAAGAAATCGTGATTTATGCACACAAATAAAACGTTATACAATTGCATATTCTGCCAATATTAGGGATTGTTCAATAAAAATATTGATCTGATTATATAAATTTATTTTGTCTGCTTTAAAACAGGTCCAATTTTATACAATATAGTGCCCAAATAAATAAATTGTAGCCATCTTTTAGTATGATCTTCAATTCCTAAGAATTTTGTTTTATAGTTTGAAATCTTACATAATTTCAAACTATAAAACAAAATTCCTCAAACGTCTTCCACTGCGTGATGATTTGAGGGTAGCGGGAAAAATTTACACGAGGCTATATTTGATGAAAAAGGTTCACGATATTGTCGAAGTTTTGATAAAGAATTCGCGTTATCGATGTGCAGAATATCATATTATCATTGTGCTACTTTAAAGAGCAGTCTTCCATAAATTTGCATTACCTGGAGAATAGTCTCTCTCTATCTCAGTCTCAAACGCTTTCTAATAACTAGGTAATATTATCTGTTGACTGCTTGCTCCTCCGGAAGTAATTTTGAGTGGACATCACTATAGAGAAAAAAATATGACCTTCGAAAGACTACCTGGTTGTTTTCGGTTTTAGTTCGTAATCGTAACGTCATCTTACACTGGTTAGTTTGAATAACGTCTTTTCAGGTTCATGAAACTAAATTTCCAGTTGGTTCGGTTAAGCGTGCTTTTAGCAAACTGCTTACGATATTCTGTTTGAAGAAAATTCAGCTTCTCCGGAATAATCCGTGCCTCGATGAATGTCATGTCCAAGACATCAATGAAAATGCTGCAAATGCTTTCGTGTGGTATTTCTAGATTATGTGCCTAAGAGATATTTTTTAAACTTAAACGACGATATTCCATCACCATTTTCTTCCTTTTATTAATGATTTCGTTAGTTGAAGACACAAAAGTAACCAAGAATGAGGTAAGCGTTCGACAACATCTCAGTCACATTTCAATATTGAAACTTAATTAATACACATTAGACACCTAATCTGAGTACTTTTCTTCTCTTTCAATTTAATTAATTTGAAAACTGTTTTTAAGTTGTTCCATTTTTAAACAATATATCCAGTTTGTTTATATTTTCGAATAAGAATGATTTAATCTTATCTTAGTTCTATATCATGTGTGGTTGACTTGTTTTTACATAATTATATAATTCATAGATTTAAATAATTAACGTAGTAATTTATTTTAAGCTAAATAGACGTATTAAAAATGGCTAACCTATTATTAGTATTAATGTATACAAGAGGTAACAAAATGTGAAGACTTGCTGTTATAACTCAATTCACATCTGTAGGTTTCAGCTCGGTTGTACGCGACTGATACTGGGGAGATATTATACATAATATAACCGAAATAAATCACCAATTAAGAGCTTTATTATTATCTCCATATGAGGGATTATTATTATTATTATGGTATAGATATTACTCGCTTCCCTAGCCTGACAGCGGGAAACTTTTCAGTCAAACCACACATCTATAGGCTTCACCTCGAGCTATAAACGGCTGAGAAATACTGCTTTTTACTAAAAATGAGTCTAAAAGTTTGGCATGGGGTATAGAAATGGTTTTGATATCGTTTTACGCGCTTTAGAGAGGGAGGGTGAAACATGCTGAGTATTGAGTTATGGAACTCCAGGATTAACATGTTGATCTATGGTCTGTTTAATATTATTTTTGGAGAAACTGTTTTTTAAAGAGGTATTGGTGATGTGATTTAAATCCTTGGAGAGAGAATACTCATCAGACATGTTGAAAGCTCTTTGGACTAAGGAGTTAATGAGGCCCTGTTTTTGGGCGGGACGTGATGGGAAAGGACGTTTAGATACCGGTCAGTGTGTGTGGATTTGCGATAAACCGAATGTCCTAGTGGACCATTCAGATGACGATTCGGCTAGTAAAGGAAGGTAACTTCTGGCTCAATCTACATACCAAACTTATGGAATTGTATTGAGAATTTAGTTAAGTTATTTAAGGAATTTCAACCATGCGGTCAAATAACAAAGGTGTCATCTACGTATCTGAATTAACATTTCGGTTTTAGGTTGCAAGAGTATAGGATTTGTTGCTCGAATGCCTCTATAAAAATGTCGGCGAAAACAGGAAAGAGAGGCAATTCCATGACCGTACTCGATACCTGTTTGTAGTAACTGTCACGAAACTGGCAACAGATAGAAGTTAAGCAATTTTTTACCGGATCGGCCAAATCATTATGTTGGTTGTAAGCAGATAGGATCTATCGGATTGTTTAGATAGTGTCTGATATAGAAACTTTGGTAAATGAGAATTCGAGGTCTAAATAACTAGCAAACCTTTGGTATTGCAATCACGACATTCAATATTAAGATAAAATGTTTGTAGTTTGCGACAAAGGAATCACTGTTGCGGAGGGTTGTTTAAGAATATTGGAGAGATACTTAGATAGTTTATATGTATGTGGAACCATTTATACTATTGACTATGGAACGCAGAGGAATATTGGGTTTATGAATTTTGGGGAAGCCGAAAAATTGGGGGCCCTCGGAGTCACAGTGTAATGGGGGTTTATGAAAAGCAGGAGAGATAGAAGTTGTTCTTATGGATCTTTCTTAAGAAGTTTACAGGAACCGACATGAAGAAAGGTCTGTATTTTATGTTCATATACATCGCTGTTCAGGATAACAGTGGTGTTGCCTTTATCGGCTTGCAGTACAACGATAGTGGGGTCGGATTTCAGAATCCGGAATTCACATTGTTAAGCACTTGAAAATTCACGGCAAACCAGGGAATCTTATTTTGAAGATAGATTTTCAGTGAATGTTTCGTGTGGTACTATTGACGACCGTCTCATTGGTCTATTTATAATCGAATAACGACTCACTGGTATTTTAACGCGCAGTACTCTAATATTTTGGAATTTCTCCGGTTTTCTAGGTCATATAGTATTAATGTTTTTGTGCCACTTTCATTTCAAAAGTATTTAAATCTTCCCGTAAATTAATATTTATAGAAACCTTTACAACCAAAATCAGTATTAGTATTTTAGCTAATGAGTATGAGTTCTAATTGTTTATGTCAGTGCTATTGGAATTATTTACATTAAAGATCTTTTAGTTTACATTGTATATGCTAAAGCGAGATGTCGTGTTTGTTTGGTTTTACAACAGATATTTAACAATCCCTCGTTTCTGACAGTACGTTATTATCATTTACGTATATGTATACTGTAATTAAATTATCAAATATTCTCTTTAAGCATTATATTCTCATTATCACGATATTATTAAATAGCTTTACAGTTTACTTCACTTAAGGTTTATTGTGTTTATGTGTTATGATATTTTTACGAACGTAATAAAGAGATATTATGGCATTCTACTGTGGCATGATATTGTGCAAGACAAACACAGAGTGACATTATCGCAACTTTCTCGAGATTAGATTAGTGACGACCTAAAATTTTATTATCAACATAATTGTCTGAGGTTAATTCAAGGTCTGTTAAGATGCATGGGGAACGTTAGGACATCAAGGATAATATGTTCTCAAACAGCTTTAACTCTAATCGTGTTTCGTTGTCGCGCCTCGGGATAACCCATTCAAGACCTACATAATCCTTGGAAAAATAATCACGCATTTCTCTTCCTCACCGGCAGACAGCGTATCGGTCGCGTACAAGCTTAACAAAGTCTGATATGATCTTTTATTAAACAGATAATTTCTTTTCAGTAGGAAGAAAATAACTGTAACACAAAGTATCCATTTGAGATCTCAGTGTAATAAAGGTCTGTTAGTATTTATTACTTAACGGATCTCTGAACATGCATTTTAATCAAATTATAATTTGTTTTGAATTGATTTATGTACATTATGCGCTGCAAATGTAGGCTTTAATAAAATTTTATTATATATTAACAAACACATATTTATTAATGTAACAATACAGAAAATTAATCAGTATTTAGAGTGAAGTCTTCAGAATGTGGCATGTTAAAAACCATATAATAATTCGTCTTTAACTTCTGAGGAATATTAAATTTTTCTTAATGTCATAACGAGTAAATGAAATAAAGAAGTTATGGAAGACTCTACACATACGCAATTCACATATTATAAATTTTCAGTATTTTGGAAAATATTTCGCTTCTGGTGCGGTTGAGTGTTCCTTTTCAGATCTACCAGTGTCTTTGGTTCTCTCTGCAGTCTATTAGCTTTCTTGCACATCCTTATTGAAATAGGCTCTTTTAACTTCCGCCAGTATTTTAAATACTGGTGGAAGTTAAAAGAAATTTAGATTTTGTTGCTTCCTTAGCTGATCGAGTCTCCTGATCGTACATAAGATGTACTTCTTCTACAATATTAACTCTTGTAACTTTTTATCTTTATCGTCGAAGATTAATCTGATTCATGGTCTGTTTTCCTCATAAAGGATTCTTAACTTCCTAGTTCAGAACCACTCACTGGAATACGCATCTGTTACATGGTCTTTATGCTATGTAAATCAACTCGCTTTAGAGAGAGAGAGAGAGAGAGAGAGAGAGGAGTTTTTAAAATATTTGTATACGTGAATGGACGGTACCTTTCTTCCTCGTAGAAGTGATTACGATATACTTGTACGAGTATATATGTAGTATTACGAGTGTAACATCAAGCAAAAACATGGCTAGAAAGGTTTATAAGGAAACTTATTGGCAACTAAATTGCCTCGCATTAACTGCTGCTGGTTGTGTACTTTTGGTACTGATGTATGTATGCTAGGCCAAAAACGAATGCTTACACTGCAGCACCATTAGCACATATGTATCAGGTTGTTACAAATGTAATGTCCGTTTTTTCCTTCAGTCTGAACTGAATCGCACCTGTGTGGAAACGTGTATGTTTTTGGTGAAAATTATTATTGTATTTGTAGAAAAGGGTATTTATTTTGAAGTGTGTACCTGTTCCATTTCTTGGAAAGATTAATACACCTGTCCTTGTTTCGCCTATGGAAATGCTGTCGGCAAGAGATATTCGGGCAATTTTTTTTACCTTTCAATTTAAAAAGTGATTAAATGTAGCTGCAGCAACGCGAGAAATTAATCAGATGTTCGGTGAAACCACGTGTAATGAACGCACATTACGGGATGGTTTACAATATACAGCGAAGGAAATTTTGATTTGGAAAATGAGCCTCGCGGATATGCTCGTAGCACCGTTAATGACGACAAGCTGCGTGTAGAAGTTGAAAGTAATCCGTCGACAACACTGCGTAGCCTTGCAGAAACATTTCAAGTGTCCATTGCCACCATTAGTCGTCACCTTTCTTCGATTGGCAAGGTGAAGAAACTCGATCGATGGGTGCCGCACCAATTAACGGAAGCCAATAAGCTCCGTCGATTAGAGGTGGCTACCTCTTTGGCTAATCGACAGAAAGTTGAACCGTTTCTTCATCGAATGGTAACGTGTGACGAAAAGTGGATACTTTATGATAATCGGAGACGGTCAGGACAATGGTTAGATCGAGGTGAAGCACCAAGACAGCATGCACGAGCATCACTTCACCCGCGAAAGATTATGGTGACTGTATGGTGAACCAGTAAGAGTATTATTCACTATTAATTTTTGCAATCCGGTGAAACCATCACGGCAGCGTCCTATTGTGCCAAACTGGAAATTATGCATGGAAAATTGAGCCGCTTGCAGCCCTCACTAGTCAATAGACATGGACCCATACTTTTTCATGATAATGCAAGACCTCATGTTGCACGACAGACAATCTAAAAACTTTCGGAATTTGGTTACGAAATTCTCCCTCACCCATCTTATTCACCTGACCTTTCGCCAACTGATTTTCATTTTTTCCGAAGTTTAGACAATCACTTAAAAAATAGGGACTTCCCTGACCGGGAGTCTGTAATAGCAGTGTTTGAGCAATATGTGAGCCGTCAAAACCTAGATTGTTTTTCAAAGGGAATTTTTCAGCTTCCAGGCCGTTGGCAACAAACTATTGATGTAAATGGAGACCATTTTGCAGAATAAATATTTATATTTTTTTAAATTTAGACTATTTTTTATTCCTTACAAAATCGGACATTTCATATGTAACAACCCCTATATGTCTAGAAACGTCAATGCTTTTCTACTGACTCTTTTGATGCATAACTTTTTACTCTTTTATTATATTATTCCTTCATTTAACACGAAATATCAAAATATGTCAAGACCTATTATTAATCTTCTATTGCATATTAACGTTTAGAATTATATCTTTTACATAAACTATAATACATAAATATTTTCCTTATAAATTAAGTATTGAAAATGATTTTATATATAAAGTATGTGTGTATATGCGTATATTCATATTAGAATTGTTTTTATTTTATACTTACTTGCACTGTTCATTGTATTATCATTTCAATGTATACGTCTGTTGTACAATAAAGATTATTATTACTAATATTATTAACAAGAAGGAATAACATGATTAATAACAGAAGTGTATGTTATAAATAAATAATCATTCATGGGAAAACTGTAGATAATAATGACTTCTGGGAAGCTATTTAAACGAAAGAAATGTAAGCAGAATATAAAGCGGATTTTAATGTACAGATATATCACAAAAAATTGTTGAATTCTTACGTTGAATAATAATGTTCAAGATAATAGGAATTTGGAAAAAAAAGAAATTATGGCTAATAGCAGGAACAAATAGATTTAAGCATATAATAATTAACAAGGTACTATAAACCCCAAATTCACTGTTAAGTGAAGAAGGCGTAGCTGTAAGAACATATCTGATTATCAGAAATAGGTGTCCGATATAATGCACATAACGAATAGTATACAAGGATTTAAATCATGCTTAAAATCGGCAACTGAACACGAATTCTTTCCAACTGCCCAAATACCAACAGTATACATTTGAATGAATTATTTCATTTTTTGGTAGGAACTCAAAAAAACGCAACTTTTGAGGCGAATCTCTTTTCCGAAACAAATATTGTTTTCACACCACATTACCGTAAATAATTCACTTTTCACCACCAGGCGCTTTAAAACAGAATCGTTTTTTACGTTTAAGGAACATATCTCACGCAAGTCTAGCGTTATATCGCTCCGCTGCGTCTAGTGACTTTATTTTAGTTCATGAGGATCCCAAATTATCGAACTTGCTGATGTATCCTAAATTTTTCAATTGATCGTGAATGCTTGAGTAATGGGTCTTTAAAATTTCTGCATTCTTTCGCGTAGTGTGCCGTGAGTTTGACTCAATTTATTGTGTGGTCATCAATCTCGACCGAGGAGCGCCGTTAAGATTAGAACTACCGACATGAAATTCTGTGAACCATTTTTGACATTGATGGGACGAATGACTATGCAACAAAGAACTAACGTCATGTATTCCAAAAGTCCGTTATGACTTTTCCGACAAAACAATAGAATACCATAAAATTAGATGTTTGAAAAACAAGAAAAAAAAGGACTATTATTTGCTCAGAATAAGGTTAATAAAATATTTAACGCGTAGGGTGATGAAAAACACTTTTGCCTATTAAGCTCTACAGTTTCGTATTTAAAAAGATACAAAGTTTCTTTGTGTTCATCTCAGAAGACCAAAAATATCTGTATCTGCTATAAAGAGGTACCTGCATAAGTCAAAAAGATTCGTATGACGTGGCTAGACTGCTAGAAGGTGACAAAGAATGTAATGATCTTCCAGGTCATGGCAAATTACGAGCAATGACCAAGAAACAAGATAAGGCTATACTGAATTTCTCGAGAAATAATCTACAACTCACAATACTTCAGAGCCAAAAAACAAACTAATGTTAGTGGAATGACCATTAGAAGCCCTTTAAGTGAGTGAAGTTGCTTAAGGCGGGATAATAATGAAACCGTTGTTATCGAATCACAAAGGAGAAATGCGCCTCATCTGGGCGAAAAATATTGATAGTTATTGGTCTGACGTTGTATTCACAGGCGAAGCATCTTTTTGCCCGTGGTCATGAACGAAGAGAGCCTAGCCTACACGACAAGATTGAATAACTCAACGCACAGTAAAGCACCCAGTAAAGCCTTTCTTTTAAATGTTCTGAATCTTTGTGTCTTTTTACAGGAAACTCGGAATGCTGAAATTGTATCAAACAGGTCTTGTGAGAAAGTGATTTTACGAACACAATTATTAGTGGATTTTTCAGGTGCACAATGGTCCTAAGCTTCGGAACAGGCTCTATACAAGATAGAAGCTGGAAGACAGTATTACGACATTGGAATAGCCCTCCCAGAGTCCAGATGCGAATCCAGTAGAAAATTTGTCGGCAATATTAAGTAAAAGATTCATACGAAATGTTGCTATACATTTAAGTAAAGTATGGAGGTCACTCTTCACTTCATATGCAGCAAAATTGATTAAAAATATGACCAACTGGATCATGGAAAATGTCCTTATTAAATATACCGCCTATAAGATAGATAGTGGAAACTCTTTTCTATGTAGAAATTTTTCAAATAAAGTAATTTGAAATATCGCCTGTTATCTTGTTATATAGACTCCACTTTTTATGTCCATATTCGACAGTTGAATTAAAGAAAGTAATTAAATTACTTTAAGGACAGGCTATGTAAAAGTATGTAATCAAATATCTCACAGACACGTAGTAATACAAAAAATAGTATAAAGCTGAACTGAGCTGTATCGTACTTTTAACTCAATTTGGCTGTGACTTGCTTAAAAATGAAGCAAACCCTACGACACTAAGATCGCAATGTATTATATGGATGAAGAGGATGAAGAACAATAGTCTGTCGGTTGAAACAATTTCCGTCATCTATCGATCGTGCCAGTTCATGCAGCTCCGAATGAATAGCTGCGAAATGCAGTTCGTCCCTTATTTGAAATTTAAATCATAATATACTTCTCTGTATAACCGTCTGAAAGTAGTGGCAGCTGATGTGTCTAAAATCCTCGATAACACAGTGAACATAAATTAATGCCAACACAAATTTCATTTCAATATCGTACATCAACCTCGCACTAACTGAAACATGAATGATTGCATTGAAATAAGGGCCGCATAACAAGTGAATATGTCGTTAAACTCTTGCGAAAAACTCTAGATAATATTCATGAATTCACTTTTGCGGACGTGGTGGCACGTAATGAAGAAATATCGTTTAGAATACTTCAAACTAAATTTCAAGTATTAATTGAATTAAATATTGTAGTTTCATTTTTCTAACAAAAATGTCTTTAAATTGACTTCGACAAAAATAAATTAAATAAAACTATTTAATAAAGTTAATTAGTTAACACTAACAAAACTGTAATTTCTCGAAATAAAACAAATTATATAATAATAATAATAATAATAATAATAATATATCTGTATTGTTCAACAGAATTTGCCAATTATAAGATAAAACATAAAAAATAAACACAAACAAATAAAAGAATAGTAAATGTAACACATAAGGAAAGAAAATATGAAAATATAAATCGAACATTTAAATTTTAAACACGGCAACTAAATAGCTACACCTGTACATCAAAAACGTAAAACAAGACCCCGATTCCAGGTAATAAGGATAATTGTAATATTATTGGAATATGATTTGAATTCAAAAAGATGTTTGACTTACGAGGGTGGTCCCATAAGTACCAGGCCTAACCTAGAGATGGCGCAGTCGTTTGAAAAATATCACTATATTAGAAGGTACACAATCTATAAAGCATATGTTTCAGGATTGAAGAAGTTGTTAGTTAGTATTTGTTTGGCAGCGATCAATAGTGAACGTTTTCAGTGAATTTGTAAAAATGGAGAAAATAGGTCGTCGTTACGTGATACAATACTTTTATTTGAAATGCCTCAGCCCAACCAATATAAATGCTAAACTGCATTCTATTCTGGGTGAATTTGCTCTTTCATGTTAATGTGAAATATTGGGTAGCATAGTTTAAACGAGGCCGTACAGGCTGCCAAGGTGAGCATCGCAGTGGTCGACCAAATGAGGTGATGATTCCAGATAAAGGAAATCCACAAAACGGTACTGGATGATCGTCGACTGAAAGTGCGAGAGCTAGCAGACATAGTAGGCACTTCAAAAAGTACGGTACATCGCATGTTATCTGAAAATTTGGACATGAGAAAGCTGTGTGCAAGATGGGTGCCGCATTTGCGAAGCAGAAACAGTGTCGTGAAGATGCTTAAATTGAGTGTTTAGCGAAGTTACACAGCAACAAAGCAGAATTTTTGCACTGTTTCATAAGAGAAGAAATCACTTTACACCTGAGACAAAAGAACAATCAAAACAATAAACTCAAAAGGGAGAATTGGCTCCAAAGAAGGCGAAGGCCACTTTATCTGCAGGCAAGGTCATGGCGTCGTTTTTTTGGGATGCGCGTGGAATAATTTTTATTGACTATTTTGAAAAAGGAAAAACTATCATTAATTTTATGAGAACTTATTGCAATGTTTGAGCGAAGAAATCAAGCAAAAACAGCCGCATTTGACTAAGAAAAAATTGCTGTTTTGATCAAAACAATGCACGAGCTCACAAATCCGTTATTGCAATGGCCAAAATTAATGAATTAAAGTTTGAATTGCTACTTCTTGCGCCCTATTTGCTAGATTTAGCCCCTCGGATTATTTTCTTTTCCCAAACTTCAAAAAATGTCTCAGTGTTCAAAGATTTTTGAGCGATGAAGAAGTGATGTCGGCAGTTAATGGCTATTTTGAGGAGCGAGACAGTTCTTATTATAAAAAGAGTATCGAACTTATTGAGCATCGCTGGGAAAAGTGTATGGAGCTGAACGGAGATTATGTTGTAAGATAAATATTTTTCTTTCCAAAATTTTTGTGTTTTCTTTGTTGGACCGGGTACTTCTGGGACCACCCTCGTAAGTCTATCAGTAATAGTCATAATTAATGTTATAGGCGCTCTTTGTACAACATTGGCCCTTGCCGCCGTAAGAAGAAATGTGCTTTTATGCCTGACAGAAACCCTAGGCACACGCGAAGCCACTCGTGATAGAAAAAACTAATAGTCAATCTTACCCTGCAATAAATTCTACACAAATTTCGCACAATGTATATTACTTCTGTTCATAAGCAGTAGGAAGTGGGAAGCAAAAGTAATGTACTGTATAGTATCAACATATTAAAGCTTGCTAATAACCAGAGGGTAATAAATAGATTTTAATACTTCTATATCACTAAGGTACTTAGAAATACGCATTAAAAATTTAAAAGATTTGCATTCAGATGCACAAATTGCCAAAATATGTGGTATACGGGCACTTTTTCTTTTGTATGTCATTATGCAACATTTATATACATTCAGTCTTAGTTGATAGGTATTGCACCATGCTTCAATATATTCCAGATCTGATTGCAACGGAAGTTTTTTTTATAGTTAATCTGAATGTCATCAACATATGCTAGCACAGAATAATCGAGAGTTTTGGTAAATAGAAAAGTAGTGGCCAAATGCGATCTTTGCGGAATCCAAGAATTAGCTACAGATTCGCGCAATAAAAAAGCATTATAGGACACATAAAAGATTCAGTTTCTCAAATCGCAGTGAAATCGCAGACGGAACAAGTCCAAAAGAACTGAGTGTGAAATAACATCGAAAGCATGCGATAGAACAGAATGATAAATAAACTTGAAAGGAAAAATGAATGAACTTGCTCATAAAGTATTGCGAAGTTCGACGATATAGAAATTGGTCGATAGTTTACTAGTAGCATGTTGCCACCGTTTTTATGGACAGGAAAAATCCAAGCAAGCTTCAAGAGTTATAAATTCTTTTATTATTTTTTCAATGCATTTCCTTTGAACTTCGACGCAATTGTACTAACGATTATGAAGTACCATTATGTCGTTTTTGTAGTAATAAAGTGCTTGCATACGCGTCGTCACTTTCATCTTAGTAGCCTAACAGTTGCTACTATAACAAAGAAAGCAGTTAAGCCCTGAGAACGCCTCATGCAAGTGAAGATGAAATGTCAGCAGTAAAAGTATCGAGGACGCGGTTCTAACACGAAATAATGAAAGTATGGATGACGCCCTCGGACATCTACAAGCCAGATCGTTTTTCTTTAATTTATATGATTTCCATTAGGTGGGTATTTTTTTCTATGTCCTTAGGAAAAAAAAGGCTTTGTATAAAATAGTATAACAGTAGTGTTTCAAAATGAATCCATGTTCGACACTGTGTTTAATTGCTACTCAAGATGGCAACTTAATTGTCGAAATAGTATCTAGTAGAATACAAGTCTTAATATGACACTGGATGTTTTTGATTACGAATAATTAAGTAATCAAAGTTACATAATTTCCATATATTTCTGCTGTAAAATTACGCTGTTCTACTACTGAACATCTATTCCCTAGTTTAGAATATGAGTTACTTACGTACCTACACATATATATATAGAAATTTTTCCATCGCAGGTATTTACAAACTTACGACATAATGGGATAGGCACTTTAAGAATAAGCTTTCATGTGCGAAGTGTACAAAAAGAATGCCTTGTTCAGATGCATTTAAACATTATCTTTGAAGCATGGGTAAAGTATCGCGAATGAAATAAAAATTTCATTATGTCGGTCTCGACTACATGCATTAGCATTTTAGCTGATTACATTTTTTGAGAAAGGAAGTTATAAAAGTATGAATTCAATTTAGGAAAATTAATTTATAATAAATGCGTTCCGCAATTATATAAGAAGTAGGGTAATACAAGCGAACACTTTTTATTAATGAAGAATAAATATGGAGAACAAAATTTATTTAATGTATATTTCGAATGTCCGTTAAATTTAGTTATTTAGTTTTTGGAAGAACAGACGATTAGGCAAATAATTTTGGACAAGATTAATTAGTCTCGTGGTACATTATAATAATTTATTTTGCGTTTATATACGCATATTCATTAATCACAGTTGTTTATATTCCAAGTCGCTTTATATTTTAGGTTTATGCATTATTTTAATTGACGTATTATTGTGACCCATATTTTATGCTATTTCATTACAAAAATTGTTCCACCAGAACGGAAACAAAATCAAGGCGACAGTTTTACGTGTAGAAGTAGGTAGCTATATAAATGGAATTAAAAGAAATAGTTTCTGTAAATAACGTTATATTATACCATGTTACGAAGATAGATCAGCAATTAGCGAGCCTAGAGAAGATAAAATAGTGTTTGGCAAAACATTTTATTTTTCCTTTTCATCGCATTTAGTCTACTTTGGTTTTTTCATTTCTTCAAAACGATTTTTGCCCAGTCCCAAGTTTCCATGTAGGGGAAAAGGAAAAATCTGAGGGGCTAAATTTAGCGAATAAATTGAACGAGGAAGCAGTTCGAAATGTAGTTCATAAATTTTTGTCATTGAAACTGTCGAAGTAGAAACACGTGAGTTATCCTGCAAAAGAGTTATTGTTTCTTCTTTTGTGTTATATTGCATCATTCAGTTATATATAGGTACATACTATCAGGCCTCTAGCAACTGTGGATACTATATTCGGTATTCCTTACCTGCAAAGTATCCTAAGAATTGCTTCTAGAACGTTAACTAGCTAGTATTTCGGAAAGTTAAGGAAGAATCGCTGTGTAAAATGATCTTAAAAGGTGCCATAGTACTGATATCCCTAGAAGTCACCCCGAAAAGAAATGGATCAAGAAATATGTACCGATTATACAACCACTGGTTGAGATGTGAAGAGGAAAAAAAAATAAACAGGCAACGAATATACTAGTTAAAATGCCCAAGTAAAAGATAATCCACAAATGTAATATAATATCGTTATATAAATAAATAAATAAAGATTTATTGAACACCTAGTAACTGACGATATAAATCAACATGTATTCCGAATACGTGTTTAGCTTACATACGTTCTATTTCTTACAATAATATAGAATGCACCAAACATACAATGAATTGTCCTACAGTTATTACTTTCAAATCACACTAACTCAACAATATTCAAATTAAAACATGAAACTACATGATAAATTTATGGTTATTCAAGATATAAAACTATATGATAAGTTGACACTCAAATTAGTTATGGCTTCTTGATGGCTGTCTATTTAAAATTATCACTTGTCTGAATATATTTCTCTTAAGAATAATTGTCGATCTTCCTTTATATAATCAGGATGTTGCATAAAAGGTTATGCAAAATGTTGCAGGATCAATTTACTAACTTACACGGCATTATCATGCTCGTATATAAAAGAAAATAACGCTAGACACAGGAGCTTTAAAAATTAAATGCGAAGAAAAATGGACGAATTAGTCCAACGATATACAAAAATTAATGCTTTTAAACGTATACCGCTACATAATGTACAGTCAAGCAAAATTCCCTCACCTCTCAAGATGGTGATTTATTAATTTAAAACCAATATGGTGATCAAAGTTACGTGTATGTGTAATCATATTATCCTACTTCTATAATATCTCATGGCATTCCAACATATTTTCAAACCAGTATTTCCTGATCTAAATAATGTCATAGGAAAATTCGTTTCTCCAAAAAAAAAATGTTATCTCATATCACCCAAAATGTTTTAATTTACTCACCACTAATAGCGCCCAGCCTCTTCTTACTTTATATCGTACTACTTGGAAGAAAAAAGGGAAACTAATTATACAATTTAAATAGATTTTGGCGACCATGAAGAAAAACATTTGCCAACTGTTTGCTTTGCCTGTTATTCTAAATATCTTGTTTAATTTTATGGATTAATAATTGTAAATTACATCAGTATTCAGTGCTATTAACTTTCTTTCTGATCATATTTGTTTCGTTCTGGTACAATATCTAATTTTAATTTGGTGACGGGGTTAAAAAATCCATTGTTCTATATATTGCAAGTTTCCATTTGCACATTGCAACTGAGTTTTTACTAAACTGTTTACGTTTATTTCTTTCACACTATTTACATTTTTCGAATATTCCTCAATTGTTTAAGTATTATTTACTATTTTTCCCTACTGTTTCTATAGCTGAATCTACCGTTGCATACATTCATTTGTGTGTCTTTTTAGAGTCTTTGCATCTGGAAGTGCAATGTGTCTTTTGATTTTATTTATTACTTATAGAGAGTAATTACTTTCTTTTTGTATGTACTTTGTATTATCTTTTATTTTGTCCACTAACCGGGTACAATTTGTTGAGCAATAAATTATATTAATATTATTATAAAGTAATTAAGATGAGTATCATCAGCATAAAAATGATAACTGCAAAACTTTAAGTCATTTATGAAAGAAGTGTATATAGCGTAGAACAGAGAACCGAATATCGAACTCTGTGGTACTCCACATGTAATAGGGAAAAAGACGTCTCATTCCCTATAACAACACATCTACTTTCGTCAGTAAGGTGACGTGCCAAATGCTTTAGAATAGTCAAGCAGGCATATTATAATTTATTTCCCTTCAGCAACTTAAATTTTTTTCTAAAACCATACTGTACAGGCAGTAATATGCAACTCAATCAACTTTTAAAGAACTTCGGCTAATATTGGAGTAATATTTATTGGTAGAATTGTAATCATTCACTCCAACCTTTTTTGGGAAAAGAAGAACCAGTGAAAGCTTTCAACATTAAGGAATGTCAATATGAATAAAACAAGTGTTGATAATATCCGTTAAATATGATAAGCTCATCAATTCCTGCAAAATGTGTCTTAATAGACGATATAGTCTGGAAAATCTCTTCTTCTTGAACGGTTTGAAATTGAAATTTATTACCTTTGCATCTACGATTGAAGTAGATATTGGAAGGTGTATCATCAAATTCGCACTGCTGAATAGCGTTACTAAAAAATACGAGGAGGAGTCAAAAAGTTTCCGGAATTTTGTTTTAACTCTTTATTACCACAACATAGGTACACAGTCACTTAATCGCCTTCAAAGTAGGCGCCGTGTGAACACACACACTTGCTCCACCGCTCCTGCCATTGTTGGAAACAACGATGAAAGTCCTGTTGTGGTATCTTCCGAAGTTCAGCCGTCGCGTTGGTTTTGATGTCTTCTACGGTGTCAAAACGGTTACCTTTGAGGCCCTTTTTGAGCTTGGGGAAGAGCCAGTAAATCCAATGGCGCTAAATCCGGTGAGTAGGGAGGCTGCTGGAGGACTGGAATGTTTTTTTCTGTAAGCCATGTTTGCACAACAATCGACGTGTGGGAGGGAGCATTGTCGTGATGGAGTGACCATCCTTCTTGCCATTTGCCTGGACGTTTTCTTCGAACTGCTTCCCTCACTCTTTTCAAAACTTGCACGTAAAAAGGACCGTTAACCGTTTGTCCAGCTGGTACAAATTCATGGTGCACCACACCTTCGTTGTCGAAAAACGCAATGAGCATCACTTTTGTTTTCGATTTGACATGACGTGATTTCTTTGGTCGAGGAGAGGACGATGTGTGCCATTCTGATGACTGCATCTTGGTTTCCGGGTCGTACGTGTACACCCAAGTCTCGTCACCAGTAACGATTGTCTGCAAGAACATCGGGTCCTCTGTGCTTTTTTCAAAACATTCGGCCGCCGTCAACTACCGAGTTTCCATCTGATCCGGATTCAGCAAGCGCGGGACAAACTTTGCACTGACACGTTTTATCTTTAAATCATCCGACAGGATTGCGTGTATGGATCTATGAGAGATCTCCGCTTCTTGTGCCAACTCGTCGATGGTCATTCTGCGGTCTGCTCTGATTAATTGTTTCACTCGCTCGACCATTCCTTCGTTCCTGGAGGTTGAAGGTCTCCCACTGCGACTCTCGTCTTCCAGCGATTCCTGTCCACCCTTAAATCTTGAAAACCACTCATAAACGGCTGTTTTCTTTAAAGAATCGTCACCCTAAACTGTTCGTAAGGCTAACAAAGTCTCTGAAGCACATTTTCCCAATCTGCACATGAACTTGATGTTCGCCCGTTGCTCGAACTGGGACATCGCGCCAATTGATCACCACACACTCCTACCTTCCGCTAAACTGCAGTCACACTGCGTGTTCAGACTTGCTCAGACCTGTCAGCGTCATAACTATGCACCATAAGGAATGTACTGTACAAAATTTATTGTGATTGCATCACAACTGCCAACACTACAACACAATTCCGGGAACATTTTGATTTCTCGTCGTATGTTAATAATAATAATTTCCTAAGTAATCTGAGATATCAGGGTAATATTAAAGTTTTGTAGTAATTTCTACTTATTTTTATTATTCGGCGAAGATGTCCTGGTTTTATGTTCCAAGTACGACTTTTTCACATCGAATAGCATTTGTTAAGTTGCACAAGGAGTAATTCCAATGTACCTCAATTCTATTTCTCTTAAACTTTCTAAAAGCATTACAGGTCGGAAATTCTGCATAGCTTTCATCATATTAGTCAACCCAGGTTCAGTAGACTTAATAAAACGTGAAGTTAGGCGAAGAAAACGCTACCGAATTAACCTTAAGTCTATCATATGATCAATGAAGGCACCTGCCATCATATCGAAGATGTCGAGAAATGAAACTGCGCGTTCGAATATATTACAGTTAAAGAAGTTAAAACTCCTGTATGCATGTTTGCTAGTAAAGTTTAGAACGAGTTTTAGGCAATTTTAATGTGTAGTAAGTCAATTCATGATCCGCCAAATGACTATTCGCAGCACCAGAATGCGAAATCAAACCACAATCAGAGACAAATATTAAATAAATTATTGTTGAAGTCGTAAGAGTAATACGAATGGGAGACAATAATTTGTGCCAAATCAAAAGAAAACATACAATCTATAAGAGATATAATAGATACATTGTCGCGCATCCCTACGTTATTGTTAAAATCACCCAGTAGAGCAATATGATCACCCAGAGAAGCGATTTTAGGCATAATGTCCTCTAATTAATCTACAAGGAGAATAACCGTACGTTCCGTATGTTTTTCTTCAATTATTATAATTTTAAAATATCGTGACTCTTGTTGAACGTTCTATTATATAATGTTTTGTGACTTTGAAAAAAGGTTTTTCGAAATATTTTGTAATTATTGTAACAATACGAAAAAACGAAAGTTTATTACCGATTTTAAAGTTAAGTACATACATGTAATGAAAATTATCAGAACACGGCTGCTATTTAAATATCGATTTGGAGAATTAAAGCCATATTAAATTACAATTTATTATGTCGGTGAGAATTAGTACGTGTCAAAATGTCACACGAAGGGACTTCAAGTTCTTATACAAACCGTACCAGAGCCATTGGGGAATATTAGAACCGCAAAAACGTTGTATTCCTTGAAATTCCGTTCATAAATTGACTATGATAACAATAAAACTGAAGCGAAGAAGGTTTAACCAAGCGATGTGGATTATGCTGTTCGTTTAAAGTATTATAAATAAGGGTAGTGTCACGATATATTTAGAAGGACAAAGATGTATTAAAATGATTTAAAACAAACGACAGATTTAAGGAAGTAAGAGCTTTCTTTTTTCATCTTTTATTTCGAAATGAATGTAAATGGATTCGAGACTTTTTCATTAAAAAAAGAAATGAACGGCAAAGTGGAATTTATGGCAGGATAATCTGTTATTAAAGTTGTCTCGACTATACCAACTAAATTATAACGCAAAAATTTTCGATAAGAATTTCATTACGCAGCACGTAATGTTGCGGGCAGACAATAATACATTTGGAGGACAATTCTAATTGCTTCCTATTGATATCTGATACACCTCAAGCATTTATTACTGATCTATATATATATATATATATATATATATATTAATAATAATAATATATTTATTTGCCCAACAGAATACATAATATTCCAATTACAAGGCAAAGGTAATAATGATAATAATAATAAGCCCTTAAAAGGAGAAACATGATAGATTAAATACAATTGTACAAAATAAAACAAAAATAAACTAAAGTATTCCAAAAGAAAAATAAAGATGCAATGTATGCAATAGAAACTACAGTGCAAAGCGAGCAAAATAGCCACCAATATCCTCTTGAAAGAATTGAAACTTAAAAAGTGAATGTATGTAGTTCGAGACATTTTATAGAAGTTATAACACATAACATATATTGGTGACTTAACAAGTATGTTGGTACGTGGGAATGGAAGGTAGAAAGTGACAGAAGGGCGAGAGAGAAATTGTGGTATATAAAAATGTAATACGCCCAAAATGGGAGAGGAATCAATACTACTGTGAAGAAGGTTAAACAAGACACATAAATTAATATAATCACATCGTCAAGATAGTGAGGGTATATCAAAATGAGACAATAACGTAGCATGGTCAAAGTTGCAAGGAGGATATAATAAATAAACTTGAAACCATAAGAATTTGACAAAACGTCTTTGGAGCATTTTGAGTTCTCGCCTCTGCACCTCATAATATGGATAGCAAATGATGCAAGCATATTAAAGTCGGGATCTCAAGTGCGAATAATATAGATATTTCAAAGCTAGTATATTGGAAATTGACCTACAATTACGAATAATAAAACCTAGATTATGCCTTGTCTGCGATATTTTGAATATGTAAAGAGAAAGGAAGACGAGAATCAAAATACACTCCCAAATCTTTTGTACACTCAATGCACCTTAAAAGAGTCATCAAGTTCATAATTGAAATGCAGCGTATTCGATCTTATTTCTTATCACTCTCAGGATTTAGAAGTAGATTGTCACTTTAGCACCAATTCAATATACTAATCATGTCTGCTTGAAGATGTTCACAATCTTCCAAAGTATACACCAGACGATAGATTGCCAGCAAATAGCAAATTATCTAACAGTATTTCGCTGGTGAGGTTATTAAGGAAGATAATAAAAAGGAGAGGTCCCAAGTTAGACTCCGGTGGCACACTAGATGAGGGGAAATGAGGAGTGGGCGAAAAGTTATTGAAAAAAAAAACGCAATGATGTCTATTACTCAGATACGATCTAATTTCGTTGTCTATGCTATCGAAAGCCTTCGCGAAATCGGTGTAAATTACATCCACTCGACCCCGCGAATACCTCAGCAATCCGTTGAGTAAAAATGGTCAAGTTTGTCACAGTAGATCTATGCTGCATGAAGCCTTGTCGATTAAATTAGCTAAGTGGTCTAATTGAAAGAAACATTTTCGAGTAAACTAATATTTCAAAGACTAGCAAAGTTAGATAAAATATTAAATATTAAAAAGATCATCTTATCATTATTATAGATAGGTGTAAATTACTATTTTTATTTATTTATTTTGGAAAAACAGAAGCACCCAATTATAGTTTAAAGGATGCCACATAACTGTAATATAGAAGAAGAATAGATCGGAAAATCTTTAGAACGAGACAGAAGCAACTGTTTGGCGAAAATCGTATTTACTTCTTTCCATGATCTCTTTTCAGCTCTACACATTTAATCCGCCGCCTTTCAAGATCTTTCAACCCTTTAAAAAACGAAGAACTATCTAAATATTCTTAATATCCATTTGCAGCATTGGATAAGCCTTTCCTTCCAGGCAGTCATGTCTTCAGGTTTTGGAAGAGTAAAAATCAGACGGAGCCAGGTTTGGTAAATACGGTACATGTACAATTAACTTAGTGGTAATTCGTTTCGCATTTGTAAGTTGTAGACCAGGCTCTCTCTGCTGATGACCACGCGCAAAAAATGCTTCGTCTGGGAATACAATGTCAGATCAATCTCAATCAATTGTTACGCCATGATCAATGGTAATCGATAGATAAAAATAATGCCCATACTCCTACTTTAAACATTTCTCTGCTTGAGAGAAGAGGTCGGGCGTGTCATTCTCCTGAATCGTTCGCCAACACTGAAGTACACGGATCAACGAAATACGTTCGATACGCTTCTATATTCACTGCTAGACGTAAGAAGAGATAGCAGAGAAAAGAAAAAAGAAAGAAAATTCTCAAATCTCGATAAAAATTCCTGGTTTATTATCGTAACTAATGCGATTACAGAATTCAATTCTAGCGTGTGGATAAATTAACTAATGGCATACCATTTGTACAAAATAAACTAAAGCAAACATATACATATGTATATATATATAAAACAACTTATACCTAGCTATCCCCAAATATACGCATAAGTGATTCACACTCATCTTTACTTACAATTGCTTATTCCAAGTTACATGAATTTAACCCGCCGACCTTTAATTAAAAATACAATTGCTAATTCAAAGTTACATGAGTTTAACTCACTGACCTTTAATTAAAATTGAAAATGGCTAATGCAAAAGTTTTCATTTTTATAAATAAAAAAGGGAGAGGTGACAAAAATAATTAATTGAATTCTCAAAGCACAAACTCCGATCATAGAGGGTCTATACCCGAAATCACCTATGTATGACGGGTCTTATTACTGAATAAACTACCGTGAGTTGAAAACTTCTTAACATTGAGTACAGTAACAACTCAGATTTTGACTGTGTAAAGTAAATGATTCGTATAAACAATGGAAGAAAGTTACTATGGATAACTAAGTGTTCAGCGTAGACTAATGACATGGTTGAAAATATTATGTAAATTATACCAATCTAATTGCTTAATTGAAGTATATAGAACTATCCAGCGCTAATTGCTTACACCTGCGGTAATATACTACATGTGCAAGTTTCTTAACGTAAATTTCGAAAATTTATGAATCTATGAAGTTAACGACAGCTATCTAATGAATTAATTAAATACATACAGTAACCAACTCTGATTAGTTCAAACTGAAGAAGTAGTTATAATTTAAATATAAGGAAAAATTTTGGCCTAGGTACTTACAATAACGAAAATACATTGAAAAGTACCAAAATAAATGATGGATTTCACTAGATTCCTGGAAAAGTTCGCAGTTCCCTTATGCTAGCCCTATGCTGCTTAAGAAGTGCAACACGAGTAACTTGTCCTAGTTCTAGAACTTTACAATTTCGGTCCGAATAAAACGCATAAATTAGTTCAATAATACTTAAATGAATGTACATATGTATGTATATCATATTTCTAGGTTCGAGAGAGCCACACCAAAATTCCTTCGGTGTAATGTCTAAATAATGGGGTTAGTGGTATGAATGGCGTTTACTTCCATACGGCGTGAAAATACAAGCCGACCACCAAAACACAAACTAGCTTCGCATAATCCGAATTAAATCGAAAGAAACTATTTCTTTATTAACAAGCCTAATTTTGTCACACATAAATGGTTAAACTCCTTAACTTTGTTTACAACTCAACGATTACATTTATAGAAGAAGGAATGTTCGAGAAATTTACCATATATGCAAATCATAAGGGCCAACGATAAACAAAAAAAACGAAGGAAGGGGAACAATATGAAGTGACAGAACCATTATTCAAAGCCTGGTATATAGTTAATCTAACATTAATTATGAAAATACGAAAGGAAGTTACATGTCCAGTAGTTTAAAACCTGTTAGATGGTGTCAGAATACCTTCTTAAGAGAATAATTATTTGCTATAAACTATATAAATAAATTTTTAGGATGTACGAAACCAAAATAAACTAGAAGGAGATAATATGACGGCACAGGACCGTAATGAAATAAACTCAACAAAGTATAATTTATAAATCAAGCAATAAACGTAAAAGCTATCAAAATAGGAAAACTAAACGATTGTAATATTTCCAAACATGTTACCAATAGAAAATTCACCAATTCCGCACAAAATAGGAACAGAATAATTAGTTCCCGGAAAATCATACTCTTAAGAGTCAAAATAAACCAAAAAGTAAATTGAACATGTAACGAAATGTTATTATATGCTCAAAAGAGGCGCGTTTCTCGATGGCGGTCTAATAACAACAGGTTTATTATTGTACTACGACAAGCAAATCCACTCCCGCGTAAAGGAACTTCAATAGTTAATAACTAACATTAATTTGCTTTTTTTGCCAAATCGTTTCTTTTGGTTCTGTTACTGACCTAATGCGTATTATGGTTTTCTTTTAAACAAATTCAATTTGGCTTTATCTTGTTTCTTCGTTATTGCACGTGCTTTGCTGCGACTTGTAATATCATCGACAGTTTTTGTCGCCTTGTAGCGGTCTACCTACATTCGTAAGAATCCCTCCGACGCATATAGGCACCTCGCCGTGGCAGATACAGATATTTTTGGAGGAAATAAAGAAACACTGTTTCATATCTTTATAAATATGGTGCACTCATAATTATATTAATGTACCTTCACGTACTTATGACGCAAAATTGTTCAGAAGATTGAATATTTTATTAACCTTATCCTCTGTAGGTAATACACCTTTTTCTCTTGTTGTATACATTCACAACATTCATGTTTTGTTGGATTCTGTTTTGTTTCTACTCTATAAAGATTTCAATAAAAAATATATTATTTGAATATTCTGACCTTTCCATTTAAGGAAACCATTTATTTATCTACTTGTACTACGGTATTCATAAAAAAGGTCTTATCTATCTGCTTCTGGGTTTCCGGGCTGGAATCGCGTCACTAGTATATCTGCCGACGTTTCGTACCCATTTGTATGGGACATTTTCAGGGCAGAACTACTGCACTGAAACTGAAACAGTTTCAGTGCAGTAGTTCAGCCCTGAAGATGTCCCAGATAGCATGGACCACGACCGCGGAAGTCTACGTACCAAATTAAGGTCTTATCTATTTCCGATAAAAAGAGATAGGCATTTAATTTTAAAAGTTAGTTTTTTCATACCACACAAGTAATGAAAGAAGAAATTATTTTTCATCGGCGATGGATCCCCAAGAAAAAATAGAAATCGTACTGTCAAAGCATTTTCAATTATCTTAATAAAAAAAATGTGAATTTTATTTCAGACTTTTGCCCAGTAATTGCCAATAAAACATAAAAGAATTACCGTAATAACATTCTGAAGTCACGCAATATTTAGTACAGAAAAAAAACCGAAACACCAAGTAAATAAATAACATAAATGTTCTACATGTAACTATGTATGCATGTTCTGCCTAATTCACTGCAGTTTTGGGACATTGGAACTGTACTAAATGATGTTGAATAACTAACAATACATAAATTAACGAAGACCAGTAAATTATGACTCACTATAGTGTACGTTCTGGGATATATATTTGCACTGCCACATGTAAATATGTAGATAAATTTTCAAGAGAATCACATAGTTTATGTGCTCGATCATCAATATATGTATCTAGGTAACGTAATAATAACAAAAAGATAAAATTTCAATTGTGTACGGATACAATTTTGTATTTCATAAATTCCCCATAATAAGTAAAATAATAAACATGTTCTCCTCTGACTCAATAATGCTTCGCAATTTAGATGCCCCTGATAATAGCAATATAAAATTCCATTAAATAAAATGTAGGTAGGTAGTAATAGGCAAATATATTTCTTGCGCGTACTAATTTCCTCCCTTCTTTTTATCAGTTCTGATTTATGGTCTATATAAATTGCATAATGCATATTAATTGCAAACGAAAATGTAATAAAAAGTACATCATTTATGATTTGAATTTATTGTGAAAATATATCTGACAAGACATTACAATTATTTGGAAGTATGGTAAATTTGATCGAGTCTGTGGTTGATTAATTTAATCATTTAAGGTTGATATATAACCCCTTTTCACACTAGTATTCGTATTCCGTATACGTATTTCGACAACTAAGTTGTTATTATCAGCAGATAATTAAACGGTGTCGCACCACGATAAAAAACCGCACGATCAGTACCGTCGAAAACCAAAATTCGTACTGTATTTTCGTTTCACGTAATTTGAAAAAATTTTATTCTAGTCTGTTGAACACTAACATACGTCCTAGCCTTAACTTATCTCTTAAAGGAAGGTGTATTAAACGCATGCAATTAATTTTTTTAGGATCGTTTAAGACTAGAAAACAATTTTTTAAAATTATGTGAAACGAGGGGTGGGACATTGTTTAAATATCTGCTGATGATAACTTAGTTGTTGAAATATGAATACAGAATACGAACATTAATATGAGAAGGGGTTACATATCAACCTTAAGTGAAAAAAATTTGGAAATATGGGAGATGATATAATTAAAAATACTAATTGATGAAAGTGGGCAGCTACGAGGGAGCGTTTTTATATTCGCGGAATGAGCGGGTTGTAGAGGGGTGAGTAGGCGCATTGGGGGCGTGGCCTGTGCAGCGACTCATGATTAGTATAAATACGAAGTTTCATTGTTATTAGACAGTTAGTCTTTGAGCTATCTTCAACCAAGTAACATAATCAGGAGTGAAAAGTGAAATATGGAAAAAATCGAATACCGTGCCGTTATAAAGTTCCTTACCAGGCAAGTAAAATAAGTCGCGACCATAATGAATGAGATGTCATTGGTTTACGGCGACTCTTGTCCAGGAAAAACCATGGTGTACAAGTGACATAGTTTATTTAAACAAGGAAGGGAATCCCTTGAAGACGACTCGAGGCCGGGCAGGAGCATTGAGGTGACCACGCCAGTACTTATCCAAAAAGTTGAACAAATTGTACTCGAAGATGCTCGACTAAAGAAGAAACAACTCGCAGAAATGGTTGGAGTATCCGATACAACAATTTTTAAAATCCTACACGATCATCTCGGTATGTCTAAGGTCAGCGTAAGATGGGTGCCGAGAATGCTCACGCCGCCGCAAAAACAACAGCGCGTAGAGTGTTCGCGTGCATTTTTGGACCTCTGTAATGAAGACAAGGATGGTGTATTGAGTGGAATTGTTACTGGAGACGAAACTTGGGTTCATCATTATGAACCTGTGTCCAAACAAGACTCCATGCAGTGGCATAAAAAGGGCACAGCACCGCCCAAGAAATTTAAAGTGTCACAATCAGCTGGGAAACTCATGGCAACGGTATTTTGGGACTCGGAAGGAATATTGTTGATTGATTATAAAGATAAAGGTGTTTCTATAACCGGAGAATATTACGCTTCAATATTAGAGCGACTAAAAGAAGCCATTAAAGAGAAAAGTCGGGGAAAATTGACAAAAGGTGTTCTGCTTTTGCACGACAACGCGCCCGTCCACAAGAGCCGCGTTGCGTTAGCTGCCCTGCACAAGGTGGGCTTCGAAATTGTGAATCACCCACCTTACAGCCCAGACCTGGCCCCGAGTGATTATTACCTGTTTCCGAAAATGAAAAAAGAGCTGCGGGGTAAAAAATTTAGTGCCGATGATGAAGTCAAGGAGGCAGTTTCGGCGTATTTTGTAGATAAAGAGAAATCATTTTTTTATGAGGGTATAAATAAATTAATTGAAAGATGTGAAAAATGTCCCCCATTCCGCGAATATAAAAACGCTCCCTCGTAGATTGTGTTTGGTAGCGAAAAAAATTGATAATAATAATAATGACATGCAAGTATGAGGAGCCATTACTTGGCTTGATTTCTAATTTTCAAATCATAATAACAGATTCGTTTAACTTAATTTGAATAACCAATATATAACTAATATAGCATAGGAATAATAATTCTCTAATTCAGTGCTTATCAAGCTTTTAATATTTGCAATCCAATTCTCAAGCACAATTCACACATATTTTTCTATTGAAATCGTACTGTAACTGTAATATTAATTTCAATTTGTATGTGTTTCCACGCTGTCATACTATGACACTGCCTTAATTATATAACCACGAAAGGGTAAATCTATTAATATCCGGCAACACAATCAAAGCCGTGTCTGTGAATGAAAAAGCTTTACTTGCTTCTTATAGAGTTTTACACAAAATAGTCAGATGTAAAAGTGCTCACAACATCGATGATGAACTAATTCTGCCGGTTGTGACTGAGATTGTAGAAAAAATGTTTGGAAATATAAAACAAGTGCTGTCTAGACTTTATGAAACAATTCTGTTGCCCGTCGAATTAGTAATATAGTTGATCAGCTTTTGGGGAAGTTGCGTGACTAGAATTGGTTTCAATTCAGCTCGATGAGGCAACAGATAGTAAATGAGCGTATTTATTTAATTGCCTATGTTTGATTTTATGATGATATGTGAGTAGTAAAACTATTTTTTTGCAAATCAATAGAACTCAGAGTAACATCACTTGCATTATTTAATACATTAAATGATTTTGTAAACGAAGCGAACATAGAATGGAAAATTGCGTCGGAATATGCATCGATGTTGCTCGTACAATGTCTAGAAGACTCTAAATGTTCCAAGCACTTGTGAAACAAAAATCTTCACAGTGTGTCTGGACACATTATAGTATGATTCACAGAGAAGCTTTGGCTTCCAAAAAAATGAGTCCTTGTCTGCGTATTGTGCTTACGACAGTTGTAATCATAGCAAATTACATTAAAATGAGATCCTTTAAATCTTTGTCTATATTTTGCAGTACATTCAGCGTTACGGTTTTATAGCGAGGCAAGATAGTTGTCAAATGGGAAAGTTTTCAATGTGTTTATGAATTAAGAGACGAAATCGCCATTTCTCCAGAATAGGAAAACAGACCTGAAGCCGAAAAGCTTCAAGATGAATAATTGGTGATGAAATTGAGCTACTTGATCGACATATTCGAGAATTTAAATATCTTGATTCTTTAACTCCAAGGAACAATCGCACACTTCTTGGATACGAGTGATAAAGCTAATGAATTTAGTTGAAAATCCGAATTGTGAAGCAGAAATATAAATCATTAAAATCTAGAAATGTTAGCAAATGTAGATGAATTTGTTAAAGCTTACAGGGCAGAGCAATATATTAAAGTTGTGCTTACAACTATTGAAAATCATTTAGCCATGCCAGAAAAGAATTTTAAATAGAATCTTTTTTGGTGGCAACAACTTCGTAGCAAGTTACGAGAGAATTAAGGATCCATTTTAAAATATTTTTGAAGGTCTTATAACTAGAAAAAAAGCAGTCTTCATACACTTCAAGCTATGTGGCCAATCAAAGATAATCTAGTAATAAATCGCTTTTTGAATTTTGGCATGGCGTAGATGATGTTCTAAACTGAAAACAAGAGCATTTCGTACGCTTTTACCATTTTGAACATCCCATCTTTGTGAAGTCGAATTTCTACGGTGGCTGCTTATAAGACAAAATATGTATCTCAGATAAATATAGAAAAAGAACTGAGAATGTCAGAAATATTAAATCTTCATTCGAAAAACTTTGCTACGCAGGATAGGTCCAAGAGAGCTTCTGATAATCATTACACTTGTTTGTAATTTAATCTGGTACGTAGACTTCGGCGGTCGTGGTCCATACTATCTTCTTCTGGGCTTCCGGGCTGTAATCGCGCCACTGGTATAACTGTCGACGTCTCCAGAAGAAGACCAGAGAACTCACTAGTTTCAGTGCGACAGACAGTAGCAGTAGTTGAGCCCTGAAGATGTCTCATACGAGTGGGTACGAAAGAAAGAAAAAAAGAAGCTTTGTTTGTAACTTTCTTCAGAATGTACTTTATTGTTTTTCTTTCTTATTTTTTCCACATGCTCACGCCCCACCCATTTAATGATATCGTCCTCCCAACAGGGGCGCGCCCCACAGGTTTAGAATCGCTGATTTGCATGATTTGTAGTTTACGTGTTTTTCGTTCACCAATTTAACTTTTAATTCCCTTGGTTAACCTTGCTAGCTTTTTTTTCTGTTATCACAACGACGATATCAATAATGACTCAGAGGATGTTCCTTGCAAAAGTAGACAAATTGTCGGAAAATCAAGTAGTGGTGTCAGAGACTCGATTTCAATCCGGAAACCGACGAAAAAATTTAATATATTTCGTTCACTTTGCAAAAGTCAATTGCTACAGATTGTAAATAGCTGTTTACCACAAGATGAAATCTATTTCTAATTTTTATTCAATTCAAAAAAATTCATTTTCGCCATTGTTATTATGGTTCCTGGTTTTCGATTTTTATATTACATTCCTAAATAAGGATACGAAATTACTTGTTACTAAATAAGCTATATTATTGTTCAAATAACAATATTTATTGAAGTTCTTTTATAATACTGCAAAAGAATAACTCAGCAGCTTACTTTTCTATTAGCAATTCTAAAACAAATGATAATGTAAAAGAGTGAAAGAAACTCATACTAACGATAACTTTACATATTCCAGGCGACACAGGTATCTCGGAAACTCGCAATTTTTCACGTTCTCAAAGCACAGTCTAATTACAGGAGATAAGTCTGTATAAGAGTTATGGCTTCATTATTTTCATACCCCTGAAATTCTGCTTGCAACGTTCATAAGAATAAAGGAACGAAATGTAAAGAGCAATCCTAATTTCAAAGACGATGTTGTCCGAGACTTCAAAAACTTTTTTAATACAAATTTAATTGGAAAAATAGGTCTGACAAATGATATATTGGTACAGGATGTTTCCAAAATTAATTAAGGAGAATATAATCAGTATTAATATATTTTTTCTTTAATGTCGAGTATGTTATTTCCTAATTATGATAGGTGCATACATACATACATTAGTGTACATATACACAGTCTGTCGCAGAGAAACTCGAACTTTTTTAAAATAAAAACAAAAGTTTACTATTTTGGTAAAATTCATTTATTTTATTCAATGTAGTCCATGAATTTTTAAGTTCATCTTTAGAGATGTCCTTCAAGATTGTTGTCGATGCTTTTTTAATGGCTTCGACGTCGACATAATGCTGTCTTTTCATCGGTAAATGTAGTTTGGAGAATAGATAGAAAACACAAGAAGCTAAATACGGTAAATACGGTGAACGGTTGATGATTAAAATGCCATTTGAAGTTAGAAAATCAGTGATAAGCGTGGAGAGATGAGATGGTGCATTGTCATGTAACAAACACCAGTTACACTTTTCGCGATATCGAGAGCGCCCACGAAGAATACGCGCCAAAAGATGCTTCACAACACAAAGATAATATACAGCATTAATTGTTTGACTAGTTGGTACCAACTCTTTGTGCACTATTCTTTTCGAATCATAAAAACAAGTCAACATTGTCTTCACTTTAGACTATTCCAAACAGTATTTTTTCAGTCTTTCTTCGCTTGGATACTTCCATTCAGAGCTTTGACTCTCTTATTACTCTTCTTATTACTAATGAAACTACTAAGTGGTCTCTACGTAATTGGAACCCCTTCACAGAGAACCAATAGACGTGTTGGTGGAAATTTATTCAATTTATGGATAGCAAGCCTGACTTTTTAAATAGAATTATCATCGGCGACCGCATGTATTTCAATTATGATTACACCACTCGACGAAAGAGTACTGAGAGCATCGAAATCACGCACCAATATCATGTTGATTATATTACGTTAGAATTTGTTCCATCTGGCATCTCAGTCAATGCTACGTCATCGATCGCCTACTGAATTTAAAGAATTAGACTGGAGTTTTGTTTAACACGGGACTGGTTTTTTTACACGACGGTGTTTCGAATCATTATGGTATTCTTGAGCAAACATTTTTGGTTATAAAATCTTGTTATCAGGTACCAACCGTTCTCTTTAGATATAGCTCTAGCACATTTTTTTCGATTCTGTAACTGAAAGTAATATGTTGAAGCAATGAACAGAAATAACGGTATTATGCGTATTTTTGAAGACGAGCTCTCTTAAGCTTTCCATTGAACTTATGAATACCATTTGTAGACAGATTGTACAGAGAGTAATGGATCGTATGCAAGAGTTTTCTTTAAGTACTTACGCTTTTTTTAATCAAATAATCGGAAAGCGATCATCATATTCGTATGATGTGAACATATTCTTTAGAAGGTAATTTTGATGGCGCTTGTGGTTGATTGATAAATTCCTACCCCACCATACAAATAAATAAAATTTGAAATTCGAAATATACGTTTTGTTGTGCATTGTAATACTTCTAAACTTAACCCATTAGTGCATGAAGTTTACGAAAACAATAAAAAGCTTTTTATTTATATAAAAGTTATTATTCTTTAACAGAGAGAGAAAAATGTAACTATATATCAAAATTTGTGGTACAGGTAATGACTTTATTATCATTACACCCGACGAAGCACAACTTATTGCAACTATTACTTGCAAAGGGCATTTCCTGATTCGTCCTTCATGAAGGTTGAGATGTAACCCTTTTCCACTTTAGTTTTCGCATTCTGTATACGTATTTTGACAACTAAGTTAGAGCTGTGTATTGTGGCGTTGAAAGCCAAAACGCACATAAAAATGTGCGTTTTGGCTGTCAACGGTACAGATCGTGTGCGGAATTTGTTTCGTACGAGTATTTTGCCGTAGTTTTCCAGTTGCGACACTGTTTAATTACCTGCTGATGATGACAACTTAGTTGTCGAAATACGTATACAAAATACGAAAATGAATGTGGAAATGGATTATATAGCAACCTTCAGTGATTAAAAAAAATATTCTTTAGAAGAAAAAAATCTTAACTCTTTGTGTATATTTATTTATTTATTTTATAATATTATCCCTGTAATACACAAAAACATTTATTATTTCCAAATCTTAATTCAGTTGCCAAACCTTTGACTCACTCTAAGAGGATGCTTGGAATTTTATCAATAATATATGACGAAGATATTTGAAAAATATCTAACATTTCCATGTTGTACATTTACATATTTTGACGTATCACGCAAGAATATTTCAAACATTCATAAAAGAAAGTTTGTTTCATTCGTTTGTAAATAATATACGTTTCGGGTCTGAAAAAATATTTCTCCGTAACGTAGTTCATATTTTTGGATTATATTTTGTGTTTCAGTATACATACATACTTCTACTTTATTTATTATTAGCTACACGCTTTTCCTTTCATTCCTTATTTAAGTGGTTATGATCACTTGATTGTCTGGAACAATATTTCAATTCTTTAGCATTGTTAATTTTCCATTAGCACAATTATCTATCTTTCAAGTAATTGAGTTATTTTATTTTCTCTCGGCTTATGTATACTATATACCATATATACTACAAGGTTTTCCAATAAGAGTGATGTGATTTCTTTAAAAAAAAACATTATTATTAACTTATTGTTAAGACAATTCAAAAGTTTTTTTTATTTGATGTGAAGTACAATCGATATAATTAAGTTCTAAATAAAACGTCATTCAAATGGCCTCCGCGACTTCTTCTGCAGGAACGAATTCGCTGAACCCAATTTTCGAGCACTTTTTCCACTAAATCTAGTCGTATGTCATGAATGGCACGTTCAATATTGACTTGTAAAGCTTGAATAGAGTCTGGTTTATTTCGATAGACCAATGACTTCAAATAAACCCACAAGAAATAGTCTAATGGTGTTAAATCACAACTTCTTGGACGCCATTCAATATCACAATTTCTTGAAATAATCGAATCTCCAAACTTTTCTCGCAATAATTCTATTGTTGCATTTGCTGTGTGGCACGTAGCCCGTCTTGTTGAAACCAAATGTTGTCAAGATCAACTTCTTCCAATGTCGGCCATAAAAAGTTGATTATCATCAATCTATACCGCTCTCCATTAACAGCAACGGTGTTACCAGCTGCATTTTGAAAGAAGTACGGACCGATGATTCCACCATACCAAAAACCACACTAAACTGTCAATTTAGGTGAATGTAATGGTTTTTCATAAATAAGAATCGATAGTTTTGTTTATTTACCACATCATCCAGATGAAAGTGAGCCTCATCAGAGAAGATGATTTTCTTAAAAAAATCGTTATCGTTTTCAAGTTGTTCCGAGGCAAAATCAGCAAATTCACGAGCTTTGCGGTGATCCAATTCAGTTCTTTAGTGAGAACAATTTTATAGGGATGCAAACCCCCTTTCTCAAAATCGGCCAGGTTGTGGTTTGAGACAGTCGCAATTGTTGAGAACGTCTTGGAATCGACAAATTACGATCTTCAGTAACACTTGCCTGAACGGCAGCAATATTTGCATTACTTCGAGCGGTTCTTTGTCTTATTGGCACTTGAAAATTATGTAAAGAGAATGTAACCTTAAAATTTTTAACAATTCGACGAATAGCGAGCACACTTGGACGATTATTACGACCATAAAATGGCAAAAGCGCACGAAAACTTGCAATTGGAAAACGATTATTTTGATAATAAAACTGAATAATTTGTAAACGTTGTTCTTGCGTATATCTTTCCATGATGAAATTGTAAACACTACTGAATACAATGAAAAACAAATGACAGATCAAGACATATTACAAATGGCCGAAATGTCACTTCGAAATCATATCATCCCTATTGGGAAACCTTATATAAGAATTCTACTGGCGTATAAAAAAAGAATTTGTCCGTAATACAAAACAAAAATCGCTTATTACAGAAGTATAGAAAATAAGCTTTAAACGATGTAGAATTTGATGTGTTTGCTCCTTGCGCCCACATCGAACTATAAATAATAAACTGCGATATATGCTAATTATATTGTATTAATTAATGGTGGAAATGTTTTTCTAAAATTCCTGTCTTAAGTAGGAATCGAACCTACAACCTTTCCTTTTTCAAACGAATATTCTACCACTGGAATAAAGAATGAACACCTCCCTCTATCTTTCGAACATGCAATTGTCCGAGCGAAAGAACGAAGTGCGTGTTCGCCCCGTCAAATGGATAGCTTTGCTATCACGGTACGTATCTAGACTGAACGCTTGACATATGTCATTAGGTGAACGTCTGAAAATAATTCAAATGTTAATAACACACTCGGTGTTATTATCGAGCTTATCCTCTGTAGATGAGAGAAGCGTGAAGAAACAGCACCTTTTTCTATTTTCCGAAAATATAATTGTCCGAACGAAAGAACGAAGTGCTATCCATTTAGCAGGACGGGCACGTACTTTGTTCTTTCCTTCGGTTACACATATTATTTACCAACATAGGGAGGACAAGGAAAGAAAAATGTCGATAGCTGCAATATCAAAAACTATATTGTAAATTATAAAAAAAAAATCTGTTAAAATTATATAAATGCCCTTTGTATAAATTTAAAAATTCTTCAACTAAGTTCAGTCTACACGAATTGGATATCTAAATCCTAAGGTGATTCAATTCCTCATTACTGGGCGAACCTTCCATATTAAATAATATTTGAACTAATTTACGATATTCGAAGCACCAATCTAAATATAACAGTTGAATTACTTTACTTACATAAATGTTTGTAGATAATAAGTGGATTAGTTTTGTAAATCTTTAGAATTGTAAATAAATAACGATAAATTAGAAATGACCTGATAAATATATATACAATACATATTCATAATTAAATAGGCGAATATTGTGCTGCACGTCATTAGAGTAGATACGAAAAGCTCCGCAAACGTTTCGATTCTCAGTTATGATTTGCTTGTTGACTGGAATGAACTCGCCGGCCGCGGATTTGTAGACCTGTGCATGGACTGTTGTACGTTGTATGTAATAATGTCGCAGTTACGCAATTTGAGGAAACAATCATTGTCAGATGTAGTGACTAAGTTTATATCAAAAGTTTACTGGATTTAATTTACGGCAGCACGAAAATTAAATATGTATTTTGAGATGCATGTTCTGGACGAAAAGTGATTGTAAATAACGAGTGAATAGTGTGAAGCACAATTGAAAAAAAAATTAGCGTACGATTGAATGAAAAATTTCTATTCGATGTATGTGTATCACGTATTTTGTTTAATCTACCGTTTACTTTATTAAAGAAAGACTCATTTGTCCTATTTTGTTATAAAATTTTATACCATCTGCTCGTGAATGTATTGTAAATAGAATTCAACCAGAATTGAAAATTAAGAAACTGTGGTTAAATGAAGACAAAACAACAGATTGTAAAAAAACCTATTATTAATGTTATAGTACCTATAACGGAAGCATATCAATCGCTACATTTAATTTTACTAGCTTACATAAAAGTACATATAGTAAGAATATAAATTAATTTGTAATAATATACTGCTGAAGTAATATTAAAGATGGTGTTAAACATACTGAAAATATATGGACTTTTAAGAAAACAATTCTAAACTTTTGTATCTGTCTTCTTCGCTTGGACGCTTCCATTCAGTGCTTTGACGCTTTGTCTTTGGATCATATTGAAAACACAACACATCGCCAGTTACAAAAGAATATCTTAAGTTTTCGCCCTTTTTTGAGTCTTTAATTAAGCCTGCACAATGTTGAATTCAGTTAGCTTATGTGGTTCGAACCTTGCACAAATCTTTCCCAGTCCTAAATGCTGTGTCAAAATGCGATGAATTGAATCTTTGGAAATATCTAATTCTATTACCACGTTTTGCAATGAGGATTTCGGCTCATTTCTGATAAATTCACACACAAGTTCGATGTTACTTTCCGTAACCACAGATTTTTTTTTTGCACCAGGATATTCGTCGTCATTTATGTCCGTACGATCGTCTTTAAATCGTTTATACCACCCCCGCATCACCATATACTTGTTCCATCAAGTTAAAGGTTTCATTGAACTATTTACCTAGTTTAAAACAGAACTTGATTTTTGCTCTTCCTACAAAATTCGATTTTTGGCCAATGCCAAATACACACTGTTACTTTATGCGCAACTTCTCTGCTTCAAATCATGCCAATGTCATGATATTTTGACATAACATTAGGGAGAGATCTACCTTATCGCTGTATATGTTTCTAACAGACGGCGCCACTAAGAATTGCTATTTTAAAAAAGTTCGGTTTTCTCTACGACAGACTATGTGTAACGATCGTTTTCTACATATAGGAATTCCTTGCTCCATGGCGCACTCGGTTTACTGAAACAACTATGGAAACATATCTTATACTTCAAATATTTAACAGATCCTATACAGTTTGCGACTTCACAGAATGCATACAGAAGTGCTTCACTACGTTTAATAAACTGCTGTTTATTATGTATTTTGTTTTAGTACCTAATATTAAACGCACGCCTATGGTGCGCAGCTCAATTTCATGATTTTATTCATAATTGTTTCTCATTTATACATAGATAGAGTTCCTGTTAAATAAACCGTTAAGGTTTGATTAAAAAACCATTGTTTACTTAAAAGACATAAAAATAGAATAATTATATTAAATATCTATTTATATTTATCCAGATAAATAAGTTTTATCGATTTATTAAGGAAATGTTATATAACTGTTAAAGGTAATATTTATATCATTTATCATATGAAGAAGATATTAATTAATAATAAAACTAGTTATTTGTTTAACAGATAATCAATTACAGGACAAAAAAGAATACAGTGAAGAAAATACAAATGAAACATAACTACAAACGTGTTAAATATAAAAATATAAATAAATTTTAAAAAAAATTGTAAATAAACTGGCTAATATTAAATCTATCGAAATGAGTCCTCAGATAAGGTATTAGCATTCTTGCTCGTGTTTGATGTAGTAGTTTTATATAAAGCATTCTAGAATGAATGCTTTATGTAAAGCTCATTATTTGTAGAATCAGAAAGATTTGCTAGACTTTAACCTCGAGGAATACGAAATAATAAATAATAAATCGATGAAACAGGCTGATATCTATACACTTAAAAACCTTTTATCAAATCAGTGTAAGAATAAGACGATACCTTAAAAGAACTCCACCTGTTGGAAACAAAAGAATAAAATCTAAATTGGAGCAAGCAATGAGAAACTGTATAAGATAAAAATTTTTTATTTGAATTAAATAATGGAATAGAATAACAGACATTATTTTAAATGTAGTGGAGATATGGTAGTATTCATTTTGAAAACTAATTTTAATATAGAATTTAAATACCAAAACAGCAATTTATACGTATATCTTGAGTTTGTATTTTATGGAACAATTCATTTACGATACGTTGCGAAATTTACGACAAAACGTATATATCTTCAATGACAAATAGTAAATCAATTCAAATCCCTACGACTTGTAAATCCTTTAAATGCATTGCCAATTAATGTTGTTTAGTGATGTAGAACTTTCACACAACAGTTCATTCCAAAGCTAATTTACGATGCGCCCGGCCATTCACGTTATGGGCCTAATAGCTTTATTCTTCGATGTTTGGAATAACTAATAAACACGTTGACAAGGTTTACGTCAGTCTATTGCTAGGAGGACAATTTTCGTAGTTATTGCTTTTCGTGTGGTACCTCCATTTAACTCAGTTTTTCAATTTTATGCTTGAGGGATTTTTTAAATTATTTCCATGTTACATATATTGTTAACCCTACGGAGTGGAAGAAAAAACATTACGTTAGCACGCCAAATTATTATTAACGCTATGATGAGGAAAAGAAGAAGGGCCATATATTGGTACGTTAGGTTATTGATAATGATATGGCATTAAAAAAGAAGATATTCCACGTTGGTGCGCCGAATTATTATTTTGTTCTATGAGAGAAAGTTACACTAAATAGTAGAGTTAAACTACAGTTGACACTGTGTGAAAAAGAAAGGAGTGTAATGGAATTCCGGGATAGTTATAGCGTTACCATAATGAAAAAAATTGTAATAAACTAACTCATTAGGAGCATTAAAAATCCAGAACATGGAGATAGCTGCAAGGAAATGTTAGTAAAGAGATAAACAACAAGAATATCTTTCAAATTTTTTTAGCCAAATTTTAAAAAAAATGTTAAACTTTTGTATTAAAGTACTAAAAATTTAGAAACGAAGGCAATATGTCTTCAAAAAATATAATTAAATGCAAAAGCTGTAATGAAATATGTAATGTACATACATTGCAGGAACAGGATGTACAAGAATTAGTAAAACAACAGAAATCGAGCGATACGTAGGTATATTTGCGTATGTATCCCTTATTAGGGCTTGTTGTTTAACAAAAGCAAAACATGCTGAACAGCATAGATGCTACATCTACGGGGTTGCAGAAAAGTGTCGACTGACGACCATGCACCGTGAACTGTTTTGTATTTTTATATATTGGGCTATTAAAGGAATTAGTGAGGCGAATGGTAAAGACCGTGATTAACTAGAGATTGACCAATTACAGTGGAGAAAAAGTAGGCCGAAATGAAGACATAGTTAAAGGCGTGATATAATTGGAAATATTGTGACACTATAAAAAGCAATATCATTAAAACTTTAGTTGCGAAAAGTACTTTAGAATGATATATCACATAACTTGCTTTACGTAATGGTTATACAATAATAGTAAATAGACATGGCGAACCGTTGATAGTAATTATCTAGCAGGTATATACATATTAGATAGAAATTACATATTTTTCTTTGTCAAAGGATGAAAGTTTGAATCATTGTTAAAAATTAGATAAAATAATACTAAATTAAATGAACTAGAAGAATATCCTAGAAAACAAATTATGTGCAAGTATTTTTAATGGTAGGCAGTATTTTCGTGGAAGGAACATTAGTTTACGGTCGATACCTAATATAGAAATTCTGGAAATATTGTAATAATGTGCAAACTTTTCTTAAGATTAAAATTTTTAATATCAATTTGAACGATAAAGATGATGAGTTTTTTACTGACGTTTATTCCAAATCTCATTCCTTATTTTCTAGTTTTTCTTCGTCTGTCGATGTGACGTTGGATCGTGAAATGAAAACGCTTCACGATCCAACTTTTCTACAGACGATGGCTGCAACTGGTTATCTATTGGCTCTCACTGTAGAGCTATATTTGCGCCACCGCGGGTGACTGACTGAATTTTTTAATTTATGTTATTCTTTCGGATTTCATATAATTTTCGGGTAATTAAATTGATTCATTTTGAAGTACAGGAATTAGTATAAAGATCTAAACGGGGCGGATGATAGCCCAGACGCTTCCTATTCTTGTTTTTGTTTTTAGTTTCAAAGTCAGACTGATAATAGTAGATATGAATGAAGGAACGGAGATTTCTAACAATTTTATTCAATTCTTTCATGTTATAATTGAAAAAAAAATGTTAATAGGAAATTAAATTTTGTTCATTCTTCAATTTCAATGTAATTTCTATACATAACATTTTAATTAATATATTTATATTACTCATTTTAAATGCATGAAAGCTAAATATTTTATATTTATATAAAACTTAATTGACGAAATTTATCGTATAGTCTAACTTTATTAGTTTCCCAAATACATATATTCTGTGTTCGAATGGGATATATTTCTACGCATCCTTAGGAATAAGAAGTGACACTGCATAGGATGTAATGCTGTGTAGCAAGTTATTATGTGCTTACCTGTAAAAAGCTTAAGTTTCCTTTTATTTGTTGAATATTTTAGTTATATCTCATATCGAAATTGATAAGATAGAATATAATTTTGTTTTAATTTTTATTTATACTAAAACAAAATTTTTTTAAAGAAGCTTTTCAAAGCACTATATTTTCAATATGACTTAAATAAATTTTTATGTTTTGTTACGAAATTAAGAGACTTTATTTACACGAATGTTATGTGAAACTATATTCTAGAACTAGTTAAATAAAGGAACTTATTCCAACGCACGGAATTTAAACAAAAGAAAGTTATTAGATAAGAGCCTCAAATTATGAACATTCTGTCGCGAAAAGTATGCAACTTATTGGGTTGGCAAGTACTTTCGGTTTTTATTGATAGAGAGCGTTGCTTTATTTTTTGTATAACGTATGTTAGTGCTGTACTTTACCGTTTGTCGCGTGATACTAGTCACATTGACGTAACTTCAGAAGCAAGTAGTGCGTGATTTTTATTAAAGCTATTAGTTGTGGATTAATTTTAAATGGAGTGCAGAAACGAACATTTTCGATATATTTTACTATTTTATTTCCGTAAAGGAAAGAATGCTGCTGCGGCTCACAAAAAGATATGTGAAGTTTATGGTGCTAATTGCTTAACAGAGCACACGTGTCAGAATTGGTATAAAAATTCCGTTCTGGAGATTTTTCCCTCAAAGATGAGCAACGTTTTAGTCGACCTACTGAAGTTGATGATGACCAAATCAAAGTCATAATTGAAGAGGATCGTCATATAACTGTTCGAGAAGTTGCAGAGAGGCTACATGTATCGGACACAACAATTGAAAAACATTTAAAATGTCTTGGGCTAGTTAAGAGGCTTGATATTTGGGTACCTTACGAATTGCAAGAAATTCATTTAACACAAAGAATCAACTTTTGCGATATGCACCTTGGACGAAATGAAACCGACCCTTTCTTAAAAAGAATCATCACTGGTGATGAAAAATGGGTCCTGTACAGTAACATAGTTCGAAAACGATCATGGAGCAAACACGATAAACCAGCTCAAACCACATCGAAAGCTGAATTGCATCCAAAAAAGATCTTACTGTCAGTTTGGTGGGATTACAAAGGTGTTGTGTTTTTTGAGCTGCTTCCAAGGAACCAAACGATCAATTCTGATGTTTGCTGTCAACAATTAATAAAGCTGGATGAAGCAATCAAAGAAGAACGGCCAGAATTGTCAAATCGGAAAGGTGTAGTTTTCCATCACGATAATGCAAGGCCTCATACATCTTTGGCAACTCGTGGGAAACTATTGGAGTTTGGCTATACTATTATACTATTATAACATTCGAGGATTACAGCAATATGTAGATGTAAATAGTTGGTTCAATTTTTATTAGTAATAACTCGTTGATATTATAATGATGTAATTTACCCATGCAAAGTGTGTATTGGTAATCCAAGCGCTAATTTTTCTATTACTGATGATGACAATTTACTTGTCGAAACAGGTATTCAGATTTAAAAACTACATTCTTGTAAAGACGTTATTTTTATTCAACTTTTATAGAGTTAACTTGAACTGCGCGACACTACTTGATGTCTATGCAAACTCTACTGCTTGTATGCAGTGTATTGTAAAGATTTAGATTACAATTAGATAAACTATATCTTTAGGACAAAAAAATTGAAGAAATTACTTAGAAATTATAAAATAATACAAGAAATGTATGTATATTAAACGGTGAAAGAAAGAAGGTAAATCAGCAATGTGTGGTGGTTTTATACGTGCGTATCTCTACCATACAAGTGCCGTATTTAACTTAAAAGCGCTTTTAAAAGTTGTTCCTTGCTGTTCTTTTAATACCGGGAAAAGGATGTCTTTTCTTGAATTCTAAAACTGTGTATCTGATTGTTAAACGGTTTTTGAAACACATTTTGTCATGAAAGTAAGAAACAATGGCACAGGAGAATAAGTACATCTGTGTGTGAGAAGCAATTATTATAATTATAAAATCTTCGCAGTCACATGAAAGGAGGACTTTAAAACCGTCACCACTTACATGAAGTTTCAAGATTTTAATAAATTATATTAACATTAATTACATATAATTTCAAGTTAATAATTTCAAACGTCGATATGGTAGTTAACAGCAAACGGCGCGTATTTCTTTCATCACATAAAATTAAAGCTAAAGATACTCTTATTGTTATTAGCTTTTCTGCTGTTTCTACTAATATTTATTACTTCATTTTTCACGTCATTTGTTATACCGTATTGGACATTTATTGTATTAAATGATATTATGTGATAGGAAAGAATGAAAATCAAAAGATTCTTTTACAAAATTGTGTTTAAATTACGTTCAATTCTAAAAGTTTTATCTATCGTTGAAGTAGCAAGTGTGGGGTTTTCACAGTTTTCACTTTTGAATTGGTATTTCACCTCTCTTAATATAAAATGCAAGGAAAACATTAGCGTGGGAATATAGAAGTCTGGACATTAAAATTATTACAATATATCAGAGTCAACAAGACATACTTATTTGGGCTCTATATCTGTGTGGAATAGCATGATACACCTCTTACATTTAGGCATTTCTCAAACTAAATTCAAAATTGACTATTCAAAATACGTAAGTAACAAATGTTACTATTCACAAGTAATTAAAATGGCCACCATTATTGTTTATGCAGAGATTGCATCCTTTTTAAAATAGAATTTGTTGCACTGAACGGCTGTAATTTTTCTTATCGAAAAGATGCTAAATTCTACATCCAAGAAATACCTGACCATTAAAGTGTTATGTGGAGGAACTCCACTTTGAAATCATTTTAACATGGTTCTGATTTCCAAATCCAACTTATCTACCATATATTGCAACTCAGTTTCTATTAAATAGCGATGGCGATCGCCATTAAACGTGTCATTAAAAACATGGGGCCCGAAAACTTATACCGCACCAAACGTTAAATTCAAATTTGACTTGAGGTCAAAATGGTTCAAGATTATGGGGATCCTGTTTCATCTATTGATGTTCATTGTACCTGTTTGTTACATGGGTTTCTTCCATAAAACTTTAAATGGGAAGCGAAGGTCTACTCTGCACATATTCTTGTACCATGTAGAAAACACTGTGCTTGATCCACGGATAATTTGTATGATCGAAATTTTTTTTTCAATACCTTTACTGTAGTGCTTTGAAAAACACCAGCTTCTACTGCAATTTCATGGATTGAAGAGTATGACTTATGAAGGGTGTAAGCAAGGACATTTGTCTCTATATCTCGCCAATACCTGATTTAGCATGTGTTTTAGTATGTGCCCCAAATTCTTCCAAGTTATCCAATAGGTTTTTAAATGTACTCGTAATTAGTAAAGGTTTACGTCGACAAAAAATTCCTAAAAGTAACGTTCCGCAGCCTTCTGGGGATTTTCGTTACATTACCTAGAGTACACAACTTCGAGGATCTTGGAGTCTTGTTCGACTCGCATCTTAGCTTTTCGAAGCATATAACTACCATAACTACATCATCTCCCAGAGGTCTTGGGTTCCTTATTCGTTCTTGCAGGGGTTTTAGTAGTTTGCACACTTTGAAGGGGCTTTACGGTTCTCTTGTCCCGTCCAGATTGGAATATGCTTCACTTGTGTGATGCCCGCTTTACCATTACCAGCAATTACTCCTGGAGCGTGTTCACAAGAAGTTCCTCAAATATTTATCCTACAGGATTGATGATCATTATCCTGCCTTTGGTTCGACGTATGAGGGTCTGCTTGCTAGGCACAATTTTGATTCTCTTGCTATACGCAGGGAGAAAGCTAGTGGCTGTTTTCTTTTTAAATTAATAAATAATTTTATAGATTCTTCTGTGCTGTTGTCCCAAGTTGATTTCCTCGTGCCTAGTTTTGTCTCTAGATCATCGGCAACCTTCTCAATAGCTAGGCCAAGAACCAATGTTCTCTGCAAGGCTCCATAGGTACATATGTTCAGAAATGCCAATGCATTATACGAGGATGCGTTTCGCTAACTTGAATCTATTATTGTTATTTCAGTTTTTTTCTTTTTTTGTATGATTTAGATTACATTACTATAAGTGTGTATATTTTTTCTTTTTGTTAATTGAATTTTTATTTTTATTTGTAGTTCATTAACTGCACCTATTTTTGTTTCAGTTTTATTTTTATTTATGCATTATGTCCTGTAAATGATCTATGTAACTGTTGGGTATTAAAGATTATTATGATTATGATTATTATTATTATTATTATTATTATTATTATTATTATTATTATTATTATTACCTGCCATTACCCAGATTCAGTGTAATAATCATGTCAGATTATCTTGGATTATAAAAATTTATGGCGTGGCGATATTGTAAACACTTGAAAAAGTCCATAAACCTAAGCTAATGTCAAAATGTATATGTAAGGTCAAAACCGACAACTAATCTCAGAGCCAATTCTGCTTAGTGAAGTGTCTTATGAGGGCAAGTTATGTCTAGTCTGTCTTTGTGTACTGCTTTATTGTAGACTACTATGTTTATCTTCAAGGACCAGAAATAAGTAAAAATGCATATAATTTATTTATTTAACACAATAGCCATATAAGTACAGTTTAGTAACGGGAAAAATAGACTATATTTAATGAACTAGTGAAAAGGGTACTATTTAAAAAAAGCAAATGTTTGGGTCATAACCCAAAAAGGGTAAGTCCAACAAACAATTGAGACACCAATTGAGAGAGTAAGTAACTTAGAAGTTATGAATCCAGAACTTATTTCCTTTCCGACTTTTCTCTAAATTCAATAATGAGGTAGTTATACGAGGCTGAAGAAAATATTGAAATTTAGTTTTCTGCAAATATCTTGTAAGCTGTGAGCCATTGCTTAAATATAAGAGCAGCACTATGTCAAGTTTGTAAAATTGCACTTCATTCTTCATTTAACCAAATCTGTATCTGTGATAGTTTCCGAGATCCTCATACAAAGAACGAAACAAGAAATACCCTGTCCCGTAAATAATATCCATATATAAGTACATAATCTACTTATTTTGCAGGCTTCAAGTTGCAAGCTTACAAATTACGTCTAGTTTGTCTTCGTGTGCTGCTTTCTAATAGACAACTATGTCTTCAAGGGCCAGAAATAATAACCATATACATAAGTGTATTTTAGTAACGGGAAAAATAGACTATATTTAATGAAGTAATGACAAGGGTACTATTTAAAAAAAGCAAAAGTTTGGGTCGTAACCCAAAAAGGGTAAGTCCAATAAACAATTGAAGCACCAATTGAGAGAGAGAGAGTAACTAACTTAGAACTTATCCTTTCCGACTTTCCTCCAAATTCAATAATGAGGTAGTTCTACGAGGTTGAAGAAAATATTGAAATTTTGTTTTCTACAAATATCTTGTAAGCTGTGAGCTTTTGCTAAAATATAAGAGGAGCACTATATCAAGTTTGTAAAATTTCACTTCATTTGTCATTTAACCAAATCTGAAAAAATGAAAATGATAAAAGAAAACACTCCGTCCTGTATATAATATCGACTAATTTTGAAGGCTTCAAGTTTTTCTTAGTCTTTTACATGCTACTAAAATACTAACAGTACTAAACAGTATTTATATCAAGACTGTGTGTATGTATTTATAAGATAGTCTTCATTAAGCACACATTGATAATGTATACACATGTACGTGTGTGTTTGTAGACAACATACTACAGTCGTGTGGTCTTGCTAGAACATGTGTTCTCGAACTGTTCAGCCTCACGAATAATTTCGTATGTAAAAGTGATTTAATTGAGATAAAGAATTAATTAATTAGCATATTCTAGCGCGATCCTAAATGATTTATTACGTTTTAATTCTCTATAACCTCGGTTTAATTTGTAGATTAGGCTTTTCACCCACTTCATTGTAAGTCATTTATATTACTTAAATTCTTAATTTGTCTGTCATCTTTCACACACAAAAAAATTGTATATAAAATAATACGCAAATATAATTATTCTTAATGAAACACACTGGCTTCGTTTTGCGTTATGATGTAATTTATATTAATTAAGTTATTCTTTATTAGGCTCTATATAAGTGAAAAGAAAAAATTAAATATCAAAAGTTTCATAGGTACAATGGTAATAATAACAATAATAAAAACTAACTGTAATTTTGAACATCTATTCAAATGTCAGAAGATTTCTGAATGTACGATAAAAAGGAATTTAATTTCATCTGCCTGAAAGTACGAAGAAATGAATAATTATAAAATAATTATATTTATTCTTATAAAAATACAAAATATTAACTTTCTATTAATTTATTTTTTTATATAGTACACTCACTCGCTTAAGCTTAGGCTGTGGCTAAGTTCAAACTCATGTATATGTGGGCGAAATGAAATAATAGTATTAGACTGAAGAACTACAAGAAATCTACGCTACAATAATAATAATAATAATAATAATAATAAGAACAATATCAATATTACTAATAATTGTTTTGAGTGATGGAAAATGCCTTACAGCACCATCAGCTACTAGATTTGCGTCTCCTCACTATGTCAGGTGAAAACTATCACAGAATCGCTATTTGCAGTACTTCAGGGTGACATCTCCTAGTTAGCCTCGATGGACTGCCTCAATTACTAGGGTCTCGCTCTTCTTCGTTCTCACCACCCTCTCAATGAACTTGGTAAACTTCTGTCAGCGGTTGTTTTCGGACTGCATCATGTCGACAATGTTGTCCTGCCTCAAATGGACTACTTTCTCTTACAGCGCTTCTGTCCACCTTTCGCTCTCGAAGATGTGATAAGTGTCATCTTCTACAGAGTCGTGATATTGGCAAGCCGAGTTCTCTACTTTATCCATTCTGGCCAAGTATGCGTTGAAGTACCCGTGTCCGCAGAGGAACTGGGTAGGGTTGAATAAAGTTTACTTCACCGCAGCAGGATCTATTTACTTTGTAATATTGCGGATCAGTTTCTTCATCCATCGATCACTCGTTCATCAACTTTCTAGTCACTTTTGTCAGATGAGATCTTTAGTTTCTACCTTACATTATGTTGCTTCGAACTCCTTCCGAACTTCGTAAACTGCTTTCTTTTTCTGGGTTTGTAGGTCTGTGGAAGTTAGTCCTGCAATTACTTGTATCGCCGATTTGAATATCGAAAGGTATGCGTCTGAGATTCTGAAAGCTCTCGGCCTTTGTATTGTAGCCATCTGCTTCCTGTACTTCTCCTGTTGTAAAGCGTCCGTTTGAATTTTACATCCGTACAGTTTTGTATGTGACCCTCAGTTGAGTGACGGTCACCTGGAACCGACATTTACTTGACGTTGATCCTTCCATATTGGCCATCAGTCGGCTCAGTATCGTGGTTACCTTAGAGGCATTATCGCTCCATGACAGAATCTGTTACCAGAAATTAATCTTGCTGTCCAGCCACAATCCGAGGTATTTCACGGAGCTTTTGGTAGATACGGTATCTACGCCAATAGTTATTTCTGTCTCTCTAGGAATTGTCCTCCTGATCAGTAGGACGATATCCTTCTCATAACTTAGTTCAGCCGTCTCTGGGCATCCAGCTTATCCCACGCAACGATAACCTCTGTGATGTAGTCTGCGTATCCTATAAGGTAGGAGTCTGATGGCAGTTACATTCGGAAGATACCATCGTAGGACATATTATACAACTCGCCTTAAATAGAGCCTTGCGTTGCTACGCTCTTAGCTTCTTCGTATACAGACATCTGTTGGTCTCATAGGTATAGTTGCAATAATATTCTTTATTACCAAAAAGGCAAAGTCTAATTACAGGTTAATATAATATAAATTAGGTGGACATAATATAAAACAATTGAAATAAGAGTGTCTTGCAAACTAGGCAAATAAAAATTAGCAAAAAGACCTAGCTTTATTCAAGAAGGACAGTATATAGTGGTACAAAATATGTTTTGAGTTAAAATTTAAAAATACATCTTCAAATAATAGTTTTTTAATATACTGTGTGAGATAGAAAGCAATCGTTCAGTAAAAGTTTATATTTTTGAACAAAATTTTGTACTACATTACTACGTTGAGAATTATAAATTATTAAATGATGAATATATAATTTAATAGTGACTTGCAATCCACGTAAGAATACATTCTGCTATTCTTTCGAGTATGTTTTTAATAGAACGTTCTATGGACTCCCGTGGAAGCTCAATCCATACATCTTTTAGGGCATCATGTAGTTGTTGCAAGTTCATTCAAGGGTCAGGAAGCATATCTATCTTTCCATCTATCATATGCCAGACATGTTTTATGGGGTCAATTGAAAATATTGATATTGGTCCGTCGTAGGAGCCGTAATGTAATAGCAGCAATATAAAGTGGCATTATTTAGCCCTTGGATTCAAACTAAAGGAAATAGTTCCAGGACACCGTAAATGTATCTTTAAACATTTATATGGCCTTGATGAAATATTAGAAGATTTATACTTATTCTTTTTGGGTGTCTACTGCGTCGTTCATCAAATATATTGATACAGTCAAGTTTAGCATCGAAGAAGAGTGGTTCTCGTAAACAGATTCTAATTCAGCTTTGATTTAATCGTTTGTCATGTTCTTCCGAAATCATAATTTAATCACCAATCGCACTTCCTCCATGTTTAAAAACAAGCTAAAAACAGTTCACTTTTATTCAAAGAAATAAATTGCCTTACGATCAGATTCAATGCAAATTTTGACAATTATCTTTTAAAGAATTGCTAGGTTAAAAAGCAAATAAGATTTATTATTAGTAAATCTCTTTCTTGTCACGCCCACTAATTACTAATCTGCTCTCGTAGAAGTTAAAAAGCATAGAACTTAAATTGACCGTTTATGGGAGCAAGTTTAAATTGTTTTTTTAAATAAAGAAGTTCTCAAAAGACTAGGTATAATAAATTTACATAATTACCTTCTCTTGTAAGAGTGAGTGCATTCTTAGTAAATTACCAAATATTTATATCTACGATATGAATTTGAAAGTGTACTCGATAACAATATCAATTTAATTCCGTATGCAGAAATTTATGGTTACATCTAACAAACTGCTCCCTGGATACCATTTATTACCAACCAAATAGAAATTCTCAAAGAAGTACGAATTCGAAACGGCAATGTGGGAGAGAGAAGATGATCTTACGAATGCTTTCAATAGCAGTAGTGGCAAAATGCTGCAGATAGGATTTGCAACAATTTACAAATACTCATCTCCGGAAGTTTTCAGTAATGACATGTGAATAAGAATCTGTTCTAGAAGCACTTTAAGTGAAATATGTATGTACTTAAATAGAATTATCAAAAAATAATTTAAAAAGAAATGAATTATACAATAATTTATTTCTTCATCAATTAAAAACGAAGTACAACAAACCGGCTCGTATTTCCTGGAAAATCACCTGTAAGAATAATTAAACTTTATGCAGATTTTGAAACAATTGCAGAAATTATACACTGCTCAAAATAATTAATGAGTATTTCACAGAAATGATAAACTTTAATAGATTTGATAAAAATATTGATTTTGGATAATTTTTTGGTTTCTGTATATTTATGAATAAGTATCTGAACACATTATTGTATTTGAACCTATTTGGACAAGTTTTATTATGAACTGGAAAGGAGAGTATAAAATATTGCATTTTTAGTGTAAGAAAAATATAGAAATGTTCAGTTCTAGAGAATTTTATTACGATACCAGGTGCGCTGGAAAGTCATTACCGGTTTCTTTCATAAAAAAAACTACATAATTTTCAAGTAAATGGAAAAATTTATTTATTCTATGCATTGGTCATTTATTCACACATCTTGCCCATTTTTGAGACAACTTATGGAAGCTATCCCAAAAAAACTGTTTCCTTCGAGCAAAACCATTCATCGAGCCATTTTCTAACTTCTTCGAAATTGGCCAAGTGCTGCTGTGCAAACGCGTGGGTCATTGATGCGAAAAGGCGATAGTCGGACCAAAAAACTGTTGGCCTTTCAGCAAAACCATTCACTGAGCCATTTTCTGACTTCTTCGAAGCGCTGCTCTGCAAACGCGTATCCCATTGATATGAATAGGCAATAGTGGGACGCGGCAAGGTCTGGAAAGTACGGCGAATGCGATATTATGTCCCGTCCAAATGCTTTCAACGCCTCCTTGACAGGTTTTGCTGTTTGAGACGGCACGTTATCGTTTTGTAAAATTACTTTACCGTGTCTTCGAACCGATTCTGGAAGTTTTTCTATCAATGCATGGTTCAAATTGATCATTTGTTGTCGGTAGCGATCAGTATTAACTGTCTCACCAGGTTTCAACAGTTTCTAATACACCACGCCACTCTGGCTCCACCAATCACAGAGCATTGTCCTGCTATGATCTCTAAATTTAAATTTTAGATTTTGATAAGACTTTAATTGACTTGGAAGTAGACGCGTGCGTGCACACACACACACTGACATTAAATCTAAAATTCAATATGTAAAATGAACAGTATTTATTTTGAGCAAATCATTGTTGATTATATTTACGATCGAGTGCCAAAAAGCTGTTTAATAAATTCATTTCTACAAAATTGTATTTTTCAATTTTTTTTTCGTTTTGGCGAGGCTGTTGCAGCGTCCCTGGAGACTCTTTGCGGCGCCGCGGCGCATACTTTGAGAACACCTGCTGTAAGCCGTTTCTTATAATTTTGTGCGTTCGTTTTGTTGTGGTAATCTTCAGATTTGGTTCCGGACTCAAATTCAAGAGACAGTTAGGTACGATACCCACTTCACCACCGGCGTAAGCAATAACTAATCGATTGCGTTTAGATATAGTTGATAACAAAGCATTAGTGGTATTGTCTGTCCAACTGTTGGAACTAGTGTGACCAGCATAAATGTTTCATCTGAAAAGACAATTAGTCTATTTTAACTCCTACAATATTTAATTTTGTCCAGATAATTAAACCTCAAAGCTTGCATAGCAGTCAAAATTGCCATTCTGGTGAAATAAAAAAAACATTGTCAAATTCTTAGAACTTTGGAAACATCTCTCGTATAATGTCCGTTAGTTATTTAGAGTACTGTGTAATTAAATCTTTGAAGCTATAAAATTGGCATTCTATGCAGAACGTGCTTATTCTGCGAGTGTTAAAAGATATATGAGACATTACTTTACATAGAATAGTAAGAGTCACTCCTACGAAACTATAAAGTCGCGGTAGATAGTTTAACCCATATTATTCTCAGATGCTTTATCAGTTATGCGAATTCAAGTAGCATGCAGCCAATTTACATTTCAAAACAGCACTGCATTCACTTTAACTTTTTGAATGAGCAAAAGTTTGTACACTGATTACCATTTTCAAGGAAAACAATTTGTTACAGTCCATACTTTGACTGGATTTGGTGTTATCTCCAATTAGTTTCTTTGGCAAGAAACTTTAGTTTGTGTATTAATTTTAAAATGAATATTTATAAGTTGGATTACTAGAAAGTGTTTGCCGGGCGGATATTAAGAACTGACAAATGAAAAATGTAGCGCGATTCGCTGATTAATTTTGGAGTTAATTGAACATAATTTTGTGAAGAAAAATAGACGGAAGAGTAATTGTATTAATATCATAAATAAAGCAATTTCAGGAAAATACTAAACAATTGAATTATTGTTTGTAAACTATATATATATATATATATATATATATATATATATATATATATATATATTATTACGTACATTCTATATGGTACTATGTATATTTATAAATGCATCCTTTCCTGTAATTGTCAATAAATACTCTATTATTATTAATAATAACCTTTCAATCTCGCTTCTATTTGATTACGTACTGTTACATGCTCATTCGCTTTTGTGCTCACATTTTGTATATATCGCTATTTATCAGTATTGCCATTTTTGGGAATACAATAATTAGATAATTTTCATAACTTTGACAGATTTACTTGCAGTTCTTATTATATAATTTGCATTTCATTGGCATTATTTGTATTTCGTCCCCGACTTCATAAATTTTCTTATTACAAGTTCTTGCTTTATACAATTATTTAAGTTAACTGAGTTATTATTTTTACTCTTTTGTGTTAACACAACGCCCTCTATGATGTTCCGATGTAAGTGTGTCTGGAGGATGATTAAGAGGAATATAGGTTTCTTCTCTATTGACTTATTTCAAAGGACATAATTAGTTTTTCATATTTTCAGTATGTAGTTTATTCGTTTCAAGTCATTTTAAGTATTTTATTAATCATTTGTCTTGTAACAATGAACTAGCAACCTTTTGCTTTCTTCCTTACTTTTCTTCTCTCTACTTCTATGTCAGCTAAGGCTCAAGCCTTATTGGTTTAAATACGAAAGCCTAAAACATTTGTCGTTGTTTGTCTTGTGTCTACCGTGCCATCAATAACGTTGTTAGCAATTTACGGTATTTTATGGATGTAAAGAATTAGTCATAGTTTAATAGAAATGCAGTGTAAACAATATTATGTCGGATCATGTTAGACTTATTGCGAATGTATTGAATTACACTAATGTGACTGGGAAATAGTTCAATATATGCTTTTTTACGTGGAATAGTACGGCCACTTTACATATATGTAGTAATAGATTTTTTGACAAATAGTCACAAAAAATGTTAATATTAAAAATTTATCAATATAGAAATAAAATTAAACATATGTATACAAAGGGTACTAGGAAAGTTTTGCAATATAGCTTTGTTTATTTAATTTTTTCAAAGTAATTTCCTCTACATTCAATACACCTCTCCATCCTCCGAAACCAATCTTTAAACCAGTTCTGTCAAGTTTCACTAGGGAGTAAAGCACACTCGTTTTCCCAAGCTCACCGAAGGTCCTCATCACTGGAAAACCGCCTCCCTTTTAGCTTCATTTTCACATGCGGGAACAGTGCAAAGTCGCAGGGAGCAGGATCTGGACTGTAGGGAGGGTGCTCGAGAAGTTTCAATCCTGTCGGGGTCAAATATTCGGTGCAGGCTTTGGCGAGGTGAGCTGGAGCAATATCGTGGTGGAGGAACCAGGTGTTTAGGCAGGCACTGTTCAGTATACCATTTAGCTGTGACTGTCTTCTCTGTGTGCAAAACGACGCATTCCACAATTCCACTCGATTTGAAAAATACAGCTAACATTTTCTTTTTTACAGATCGGGATTTTCTGACAACTACGAGTGTGTCCTCATCATCAAAGACCCAAACTTTGTTTTGAGCTTTAGTCGGAACATCGTAATAGTACATCCAAGTCTCGTCACCTGTCACGATGTTATTCACATGCCCGGCACCAATTCACTCGTTGTGCCAAACTGCAAAACTGCCCTTATCTCATTTCGTCACCACGATACCATCGCAAGAACTTTACACTCTCATTGCTAATGAATAACTGAGCCCATCGACATGGCGCGGTGGCTACTATGCACGTATGAACATGTCTGAACATGCAGCAACAAGCAGCTTCCTACGATTCATTGTTGCGTCATATTGCAAAACTTTCCTAGTACCCTTTGTACGATAGTACAATAATGATAATTCGATATCATAATATGTCGGGTTTTTCAATGACATAACAACTTTCAATTGAATTAAAGTATAGAATAAATGAGATATTCGACTGAAATTTATTTGCGTGTTTAAATGTGTTATAAATTGGATATAGTCTCGTTACAATTCTGGTATTGGTATTTGCTAGATTATGTGTAAGGCATATAATTGTACGAATAGAAAATAGAATGAATCGAAAAAATTTCAGCAGCAGGTGCTTCAGTTAAAAATAAGGCAAATCAGTCGATTCCATGCCGTTTATAAGAATTTGGAATTTGCCAAGCCACATTGTGATCTTGGCTTACAACTTTACATGATCAAATTAACTCAAGAGCTGATCCCTCTTGATCATTCGAAGCACCACATCTTCTCCAATTGTCCTCTGATAAAATTCGAAGGAAATTCTATTTCATGGAAAAATCGTCTTCAACGATGAAGCTCACTTTTGACTTAATGGCTTTATCAGTAAGTAAAATGTGCGTTATTGGGAAGCAACAAACCCAGATGTACTTCAAAAGACTCCATTACAATCACAAAAAGTGACCGTGTGGTGTAGATTACATGTCGGAGATGTGATTGGGATATACTTTGTTGTCGTAAATGATCGCCATGTTACCGTTAATAGAGTTCGCTATCGTGCCATGTTGGAAGACTATTTCTGGTCTGGACTTGACATCAGTGATATGTAGTGTTAACAAGATGGTGCCACGTGACACATGGCTGATCAAATAATTGATCTATTGTAGGGAAAGTTCGGTAACCGTGTAATCTCGAGAAATGATCCGGTCGTGTGGCCACCTCGCTCATTCGATTTACCGCCGTTGGATTACTTTTTATGGGGATACGTTAAGTCTTTGTGCCAACATAACAACAACGTTAGAGATGCCAAGGGACAATATTAAATGCGAAATTGCCAGGGTTCCGGCCCGTATGTGTGAAACAGTGGTGAAAAATTGACTCTAAAGAATCGATTGCTGCAAACATGGTTGGGGTGGTCATATAAACGAGATCGAGTTCCATAGTTAAATGTAATAGGTGTACTGCACCTGGAATAAATTTCAGCTCAATATCTCAATTAATCTGTTTTATTTAAATACAAAATTGTAATGTTCTTATTGAAAAACATGATATACGTATATGTAACAATTGTAACAAAGCAAGATGAATGTTTATAGTAGATGTTAATAAAGTTGTTCTTAATATCTATATATATAGGCAAGACTATATATATATATATATATATATATATATATATATATATTATATATATATATATAGTCTTGCCGGCCCTTAGAAATGTTCTGGCGACGTTTCAATGTCATCTCATTCAACTTCTTCTCTTGGTTTTTGTTCAGCTTGATGTTGAAATTATATTTACATTTAAACATTTTCCCTACCTTTGTCCATTTATAATAAGTTTGTCTGAATGAATCAAAGTCTTCCACGTGTTCGTTTGTAAATTACTCAAATAACATTCAATTCGTCTTTCTGTTTCTTACTGCATCATTTTTTTACTTTTACAATTTATTTAAAAAAAATTCCTTTTCCATGGTCCAGAACAAAAACATGACCATATCCTTTTTAGAGCCCTTAGTATTCATTTACACACATATACATGGAAATTAATAATTTCGATAACATTTATGTTAAACATATACGAGTACAAATTTTAACCTAGTTTTGTACTTCCAACAAATTTAAATCTATATACACATAGAATATCTTACAAATGTATGATTTAACATTTTATGCAAGTTCACAGGTATGCAAGTACTATGACTATATAAATTCCTATTAATATAAATTTTAAATTTTATATTAAAACGTCCTTAATGGTATTCATATTGTGATTGAATTTCAATTACTCATAAGAGAAAATAATGCTACACAATTAATTCCTTTTATAATACAAGTTCTCAACTTGTTTCCAATAAATCATATATATATAACAACTGACTTTCAGAGAAAAACTGTTCAATACATTTAACCTTTATTTCTTCGTCGTTCCACTGTTTCCATTTCAAGAGTTCAATCAACAATGAATACATACGAACTGCATTGTTTAAGTACTGCTCTAGCGTAGCAACATCAAAGAAGTGCTTTCAGTGGAAATCTATCTGAAATTGGGATCAAGAGTATACGAAGAAGTTTAAAACATAAACTCGACTTTAAATGTAGTAGATACTATATTATATATGCGGAATTTCTTGTTTTCATAATGCGGTTGCTTTTATATTGAGATGACAATAATGATAATATGAAATGAATTGGAAACCGTAATCTTAAAGATCATTTTTCTGTGCGAGGAAGTGTTTAAATAGGTTCTGTAGCACTTAATATTTTTACTATCGTTTTTCTTGCTGGTTTAACAATCACTAATCGATAATTTAGTGTTTTGTGTTAAAAATGTATCCTTTATTACTTTTTTTTTTACATTTAGTCAATCTGTTTTTATTGGTAACTTAATTATTTCTTTACAATTAATTCCAAATTCTTGTAACTTACTCTGTTAATTTTCAAACTCTGAATTTCACATATTTAAAGATTTGGTTATTCTATTTTTCTTTTGGACTTTTGGATGAAGTGTAGTCAAAAAATTCGGAATTCGGAATTCCTTTTGAATTTTGTTTTCTTTTCTCCGTCGATAAATTTTTAATTTTTCTATTTATCGAGTTAGGTTTTAACTTCGCATTAGCTAAAGGTTCACACTTTTTGTGATCATCAAATTTGAACACCGTAACTTCGGGGAAAACACCTTTGCGGTCTTAACTGCGCTAATCGTAAGTAATAATCTTATTAGGTAAAAATTCAAGTAAAATCTGCAGGTTTTTGGGTTCGTCTATCTATTCTGTCATCAACCATTTAATTTTTTTTTTAATTGACCTTGTTTCGTCAGATTTAGTCTCAAAGTAAAGCATGTTTTTTAGAAAATTAATTGATAATTAACATTTATTCAGGTAGTGGCTCTTTCACTCCAATTTATACTTTTGTTTCTGTAGACGAATATTCTTTTACAAGCGTCTAATTCGTCTTTTAATGTGCGGGCTAGTGAAAATTTTTAAAAAATTAAAATTGCTTGAACTATTACTGTAACTAGTGTTTAAATAATATTGAGTAATTGTTCACTTGGTATATAACACGTTTCCACATTAATTTTCGTATTCTGTGTACGTATTTCGACAATTAAGTTGTCATCATTAGCAGATAATTAAACAGTCTCACACTTGGAAAACTACAGCAAAAACCCGAACGAAACAAAATTTCGTACACGACCTGTACCGTCTTAAACCAAGACGCACACTGTGCGCTATTTAACACTACTAATTGTAGCTTAGTTACGATAGTTTTCGGCATATTTTCATTAGACATTTTTAACTTGGAATTACTTCATTTAGTTACTTATTTAAGCTGTGACAATCATTACATGGGACACCGATATATATACATATATAATTATAGACTGCTTTTGAGTATGGTTCGGCTATTTCGATTGAACAACGGATAACCAGAGAGAAATATGTACAAATAAATCTGCGCTGTTACTACCAGTGTTTTTACATAAACCGTGTAATAATCTTGTGGGTCCTTCGCCCCTTTTACAAAGCTAATATAACACTGCCACATCCAAGGACACGTTGCGTTGGCATTTTCTATGTACGCTTCCCACGTATTTTAATTTTGTCTCACAAGATTTTGATATATTTTTCCTACATTTTTTAAAGAATACCACTGCTTATTACTTTAATATATTTATATGACATGTCTTCTTTGTTTTCTTTAGATGTTCATTCGTTTATGGATAAATTCTTTATATTGCTGTTTTATCTATATACACAAAAAGTTATTTTAGTGGTAATACTTGCCCTACAACTGTATTTTTATAAAATCTGTTATTATTATTATTAAAGCTTTATAAGCTTTACTCGTGTGTCAAGGATTGCTAAAATTGCGATATTCTACAATTCTGATTTCATTTGAACTTTACTAACTTACCTAGTTTACTTACTTAGCCATACTGAAAGAGAAATCGTCACATCTAACAATTGATAATCAAGTCCGTTTCCATTCTAAAAAACTAACTGATTTAACTAGAGATTTAAAGGCTAATGATATTTGTGGTGACTCCTGAAACATGGAGCTCTTAAAATATTTCGTACTTGTTATGTTTTAATTTAGCATTGTTTTACTGTTAAAGATGACTATATCGTGTTAAAATATTTTTCAAATGTATTAATTATTTGTGCAGGGTGGAAATTTACTGCCGATGATGAAGTCAAGGAGGCAGTTTCGGCGTATTTTGCAGATAAAGAGAAATCATTTTTTTATGAGGGTATAAATAAATTAATTGAAAGATGTGAAAAATGTATCCGTCTTGCAGGTGAATATATTGAAAAAGAAAAATAATTTTGTTTTTTTATTTCCACCCCTTGTCCCCCATTCCGCGAATATAAAAACGCTCCCTCGTATCTCTCAGATAATCTTGACAATAGTAACCAAGTTGAAGTCATTTATAAAGAAAAGTCTAAGGCCTTCGATCGGATTTACGACAATCAACCCCTTGCTAAGTTCATGTTATAGATTTCTCTTCATCTATAGTTTCTTTTTTCAAATTTTACGCTACCGATCGCAATCACTATGCATTTTATAAAAACTACACTTCTAATTAATTTTTTCCGTTACTAAGAGTGCCTCTGGTAACGAACATAGGTCCCCTTCTATTTTTAATATTCACTAACGGCTTGTTCCCTTAACTTGATTGTAAAAAAACTATTTTTACACTATTTAAAAAATATACTTTACGAAATATACCTACTACACGGTTCAAGGCTTCAATCATAAATTTCTTTCGTATATGTACAAGATCGGACCCTTGAATCTGCGATATTTCGTTTCATTTTTACAGTTACTTATTAATGTTAAAAGAATTATTCAAATGTTAATAATACATATGTTTCAAGGATTCACCTATCAGCAGGTAAACTTGTATTATTAACGAACAATTCCTTGTGGGTTCATCGCACCTTTTCGATACAGAAAAATAATAAAAAACTGTCAACTGTCTTTCTCTCTGTCGTTCAAACAAAAGAATGTTCGAACGAAAGAACAAGAGCGTATCATTTCGCTAAACTCGGTAACAACGTTACCAGTGCGTCTATAAACGAACACTTTAACATTTCGGCGAACTGCTAATAGATGAATATTAAAAGAATCATTCGAAGGTTAATAACATCCTGTTTATTACGCGTTTCAAGGATTTCACCTTTCATCAGGTAAACTTATGTTATTAACGAACGATTATTTGCGGGCTTATCATATCTTTTCGATACAGAAAAATTTAGCCACATGATATGCTCTTGTTCTTCTATTCGTATATTCATACGTTTCAATGACAAAGAGAGGAATTGTTTTTAGATTATTTTTCTATATCGAAAAGGTATGATAAGGCCACACGAAATAGTTCGTTAATTACACAAGTTCACCTGATGATAGGTGAATTTTTGAAACCCATAGTAAATAGGGTGTTATTAACATTTAAATGATTCTTTTAGCATTCACCTATTGGCAATTTGCCCAGATTTTAAAGTGTTCGATTATATACGTACTGGTAACCTTGTTACCGATTTTGGTCAGATGACCCGCCCTTGTTCTTTCGTGTACATTCGTATGTTTGGTTGGCAAAGGGAAGTATTGTTTTTTCAGTCACGTATTAGTTTACTTAATTGATCTTGCGAAATATCTTGTTAATTATTATATGCTTAAAGCTTGTCCCAGTCATATCAATTTCTTACGTTGTATTTATCATCCATTTGTATTGTTTACTCTTGAAATTAATAACATAATGGAAGAATTTCAATGTCTTTGTAGACGTACCTGTATTTCTAATAATTGCTATTTTATTTGCTACTATTTTTCCCTGTTGATATTAACATTTTATACTATTTGGAAATCTTTCTTTCCAACTTCATGTTGTGTTTTATAAGTTATTATTAGTGACAGATTTTATTTTAGGTGTATTAATTCTGTCGTTGAAAATCACGTATCATTTTCCGACTTAGATTTGTTTACAGTTTAATTTGTCGGAAAATGATATTCTATAAAACGAAGAGGATTTGAGACTGACTGTCGTCAACAACATTCTGTTCACGGGTTTCAGAAATACCATAGTTCCACAATGTGATTTAGATAAGGTGGAAGAAAAATTTTTTGTAGTAAGGATTTCTATTTTCTGATAACTGGGTAGTTAGAACGATTGGTCTACTTGACCTATTTTTCCTATTGTATTATTGTAATTAACAACTGCAATGGATGTCTTTTGACTTCCGACTCATTTTTTGTCATACGTGTGTTCCATCGTATTGCAGGCACGAACAGTTGATAGGAGGTACACATTCCTTTTATCTTGCTATTTCAAAGACATTACCTCTATTTAATTTTGATTAGAATTATTCGCAGTTGTTTATCCAGTCCATCTTTGTGTATCTCATTTGTCATTTCCAAATTAAATTATGCAGGGATGATTTGGTCTATTAAAATAGGTTTGAAGACATTTTTCATATCGAATATTCAATGCGACGTTCTTTCTTAAAACATTGCTCGATTTATACAAGATTGTCTTTCTGAGACTTCGCGGATACCACAGACAAGGGATATTCTGAACGTTTTTAGTAGCAAGCTGAAAGCAAAGATGTTTACATCAGTTCACAGCTTATTCTTTTGAGAGTTTCCACTTGATACGTTATAAGATCGTTCACTTCAACTTTTGTTTTCTTATGCCTACTGGAATTTGTTTTCAGTTTAGTTTTATAGGTCTACATATATCGGTATCATGTTTTAGCGAAACGTTGGCTATGAGCGGACTGGATTTAAAAGTTTCCTCTTGTGGGACAATAACCATTATTCAGCAACGGTTCGAACAATGACAATACGATTTGTTTTGAAATCGGGTGGCCGATATACTTCGAAAAATCGAAAGCAGTTCCTTTCCAAATATAGTCCATTATTGTCCATATGAAATGTGATTTAAATTTATGTAGTATAAACGATTTTGTTCCAAATTTTGCACGTTTCAGCGAAATATACTGCTTCTAGCTAAGACGCCTTTTAACCATTAGCGAGTTTTTGTTAATAGCCACATTTCATTCTGGCCTATTTACTTCTTGGGATCGTCTCTATCGTAAGTCTAAGATTGGTTAAATCTTATAAAGTTTTGGTACGGATTGTGCTTTATTATCGATATCATCGTCGTCAACGGAATGCATTTTTTTATATAGATGAGTCATTTTCTTGTTAAAATTTTGAAGAAAACGCGTGTTTTGATTCGTACGTGGTTCGGTCTAGTATCGTTGGACATTTGCCTTTTTCACTAGTGACATCTACATATCAGTCAAACACAACCCATGCCAAAATTTATATAGTTTTGTCATGGTTCGTGTTTGACTTTTAAAATCATCGTAGTCGAATTTTTTCTTTACTCGCATGAATCGTTTTCTTGTTATAATTTTGAGAGGAACGAGTATTTTGATAATAAGTCTATTGGTCCAATATTATTGGACATTTTTTTTTTTGTAGTTACATCAATATAATATCATTTGGCGGTTATGGACAGGTTCTCAATTATGAACTGCCTTTTTCCTTATTTGTTGCTTGTTCCCGGCATAACAATTTGGAAGAAATTGACGTCTAAAAACAGTCCGATAAATACCATTAAATCCTTGCAAAAATTTTTGTCTGTCACAAAGTTTAACGAACTTGAAATAAAAATCAAAAAGGAATAAAATCAAATTCGAGATGCTTTGGGAGAGTGCCTGCTTCTATATATGGCATATCAATCTCTTCATGCACCCCCTGATTTCGTCGTTGAAAAATAAATCTTCATTACACTCATCTTCTCAAACGTCCGTGTTATCATTCTCCAACTTCTCAGAGCTCTTCAGAATAACGATATGAAATTAAAAAAAACAAACAATGACAACCAAGGAGTAAGGAAATAAATGTTTTCAATGTATCTTGACCTTGATTAAACGATGTTCATTACCCCCATTCGACACGTTCAACGCTTGATGTTAATGTAAGATACGACTTTATACGCGCTAAATTAAAAAAAATCTTCCTAAAAAGTCATGCCTCTAATATTATTGATATTTTCTTTCTATCGTTAACGTAATATTACGTAATGACGATTTGAATAAATGAGAATACATAAAGTGCATTTATTTATCAAAATTAATCAATTAATCATTCTATTTGATGTATAAGATTTATATACATCCTGCTTAGTGAATTTTGTGTTATGCAGAGCAGGGGCCTACCGTTTCATTATGTTAAAAAGCAACAGATTTATGGGGCTAATAAAAATACAAATTTATATATATTTCGTTTTTCCCAATGCCTTGTGTAGTAAGTATATTTAGCAATTCTCTGACATCGTAATATTACGATATAATTTTGGAAACACGAAATACTTCTTTTTTACTCCTTATTTAAACATATGTTAAAGAAAGACGACCACAAATACATTCATGGTTTTATAAGCGAACACTATGCACTAATAAATACAAATTATTGGGTCTGGGAAAAAGTTCGTGGCGTTTTTCGATAAAATTTTGACGTTATAGAAACATTGTAATCGGTGCAGTGGTTGGAAAGTTATTCGCACTTGAAAATGGAGAAGAATAATGAGAAATTTCGCTATATTCTGCAATATTATTATTGAAAGAACGCTGCGCAGGCTTGTGATAAAATTTGTGCTGTGTACGGTGAAGGTACTTTATCGAATTTGTTGCGCGGAAATGGTTCGCTCGCTTTCGTTCTGGAAATTTCAATGTGAAAGATGAGTCACGCTCCGGTCGTCCAATCACTGAAAAATCTGAAATTCTTGAAAAAGTCCAACAAGATAAGCATATCAGCAGTGTCGATATTGGCATGGAGCTAGGCATTGACCACAAAACTGTTTTGAATCATTTACACAAAGCTGGTTACAAAAAAAAGCTTACGTATGGGTTCCTCATGAGTTGAGCGTGAAAAACATGATTGACCGAATTAACATCTGCGATGCGCTGCTGAAACGGAATGAAATCGAGCCGTTTCTGAAACGTTTAATAACTGAGATGAAAAATGGATTACGTACGATAATCGGAAGCGTAAAAGATGGATAAAGGATTGAGCCGTCACAAGCGTTCGCTAAGCCAACATTGACGCCAAAAAAAGTGATGCTGTGTATTTGGAGGGGAATCGTCCACTACGAGCTACTTCCAACTGGTCAGACGATTGATTCTCAACTCTACTGTGCACAACTAGAGAGATTTTGAAAGAAAACGGCCCGAATTGATTAATAGGAAAGGTGTTGTCTTCCATCATGACAACGCCCGACCACACACTTCTTTGATGACCCGTCAAAAATTGAGAGAGTTTGGTTGGGAAATGCACCCACCTTACAGTCCGGATATAGCACCCTCTGACTATCATCTGTTTCGATCTCTGCAGAACTCTCTCAATGGAATTAAGTTGGTTTCAAAAGAAGCCTGTGAAAACTACTTGATTCAGTTTTTCGACCAGAAACCACAGAAGTTTTTCACCGATGGGATCATGGATCTACCAAAAAAATGGCGAAACATTGTCGATAATAATGGAGCATATTCGGTTTAAATGAATTCGTCCACGCGCCATGCGGGGACCAGTTGAATTTTACTGAAAAAACGCCACGAACTTTTTCCCAGACCCAATATATAAAATTTTGAGATGAAATAGATGGTACTATGCAAAACCTTTTCTTTGAAAGCGTATGAAAAAAGAAGTAGTGTTGGCCACCGTTCTCTGTGCTATAGATTTCTGAAGTACTGGTCTAGGAGGGTAGTTTGACAAGTAGTGAGAATGGAAAAGAAGAACAAATTTTTTAAATACAAAATAATTTCTATTTTTCAATATATTCTCCTAACAGAGCAATACATTTATTTCAACGGTGCTCCAATGCCCTTATGCCATCTCCAAAATGCGATTCCGGAAGGCTTGCAAAATAATCATTTACGAAGATGATAAGCACGTCGTTAGACGAAAATTTCTTTCCACCTAGTGCCGTTTTCAATTTTGGAAAAAGGTGGAAGTCGGAAGGGACTAGATCCGATTTTGGACATCCCAACTGTGCTGGTATGCGAGGGACCGTTGTCTTGGTGAAGCATAATCCTTTTCTTTGCCATTCCTGGCCGTTTAGCACGAATCTCAACATTTAATTTTTGTAGAAGTTCTGTATAATATTGTCCGTTTATTGTGGCACCTTTCTGAAGGTAATCAATGAGGAAAATGCCCTTTGAATCCCAAAAAATTAATGCCATCGTCTTGTTTGCCGATAAAGTGGTTTTCGCTTTCTTTGGAGTTACAGAACCACGTTCTAACCATTGTTTCGACTGTTGTTTAGTTTCGGGTGTACTGTAGTGTATCCAAGTTTCATCGCAAGTAACAAATCGCCTACAAAAATCAACCGGATTCCGCTTATAAAGGTCCAAACACTCATTGGAAATGCGCAAACGAGTGAACTTTTGATCAGTCGTAAGCAATAGCGGGACCCATCTTACCGAAAGCTTGGAAAGGCCCAATTCTTTCGTTAAAATGTGGTGTACACGTTCTGTTGAAATGTTTACCATATCTGCTATCTCTCTCACATTGAGTCGACGATCTTGCGTAATAATATTATGGATTTTTATAATAATTTCCTTAGAAGTCACAATTTTGGATGCTCCAGAGCGCGCTTCATCAACACAGCTTGTTCTACCACGTTTAGATTCCTTTACCCATCTACTTATTGTGGCGGATGATGGAGCAGATTCACCTAATGTTTCCCGTAACTCATCTTTTATTTCGGTAGCTTTCATACCCTTAATTACGAAGTATTTAATCGCCGCACGATAGTCTGCTTTTTCCATTTTAACAAAACGACGTGTTGCTTCTTTTTCAATCAGCTGTCCAAAATAAACTAATCAACCGATTTATCTACATATCGGAATGTAAACATATAAATAGCCAACCTAAACTACAGTATGTTTGTTTTACCAATTAGAGCGCCACCTATGTGTCATTCTCACTACTTGTCAAACTATTCTCGTATTTCCTACCGAATAGACTCGAATTTATTCGGTAGGAAATAGACCAGTGAAGAATTTTCAGTTAATTTATTAATTGAAAATCTATGAGGCGATGTTTAAAATCCTCTGTCTTGAAGTATTTCCATAAAAATATCACAGGGCGCAGGGATGTCAACTCAAATGGAGATCATACGTCAGGGGAACGCTGCCCTCAAAATTGTCATCAGAGGTCGAGCAGTGTGCATCATCATCGCATTATCTTTTTGGAACCATATTTTTTGAATTTCTTCAACGAGTGGTTTGAAAAAGCCGTTTGTATATCTCAAAATCGACTGTCGAAGTACCGCCATATTTTCTGGGATCTGCGCCGTTGCCGTCTTGAAAGTTTTTATGTCACACTTCCGATTGTCTTGGTGCTCGATGGCCACAAAACAACCAGTTTCCGGTTAGAAATTGAACTTATAGGGTGACTTTCGAAGTAAGTACGAAACACTTGCTCCACTGCCAGGTAGAAATGGTTGCTTGAAAAATAGGTTTTGAACGCAAACGCGCGCTACTCCATTGTCCGTTTTATGTTTTTTTCTGAGGGGTATGAAACAGAAACTTCCGTGGCTATAGCTTTCGCCATATCTATCCCATGTTTCTAAAACCTCCCCTATTTTAACAATGCGCTTTCGAAAGTAGAAAGTTTCTGCAATCCACCCTGCTTATTAAAGAAATTTTATTTTCTATACAGCTTCTTTAATATTTTGTGGAATATGTATAAATCAAACGTTTAGTAAGTAATAAATAGATTCATGTAGTTGCCATTATTGCGAGAATCCCTTCAGTTGCTACAATGTACTTCGATGTCGTTCTGGGAATAATAGTCGTAGTCTTACGAAGCTGAACTGGTAGGTCGAGTACCACCTCGGTCTTCCGGATAATCTCCGCATTATATTAATTGAAATTCTGGCTACCCAATTTAAACAGTGATAGGTGAAATATTGTTGATTATGAAGATTTCGTTTTCATAATTAATGTTGCGTACAATATTGAATGTATTGTCACTCATGCCATTGTATGTCTTTTAAAGTCCTTTATCGATTTATTTATTGACATTGCTTACAAGTTGTCAGGTTAGCGGTCATCGTATCCAACTACTCGTATCAAATTTTCCTCGTTGTTCCTAGTAACTTAATTCTTGATGAGCGAATGTCATTAATTTGTCATTCTACTACCGACTTGTGCGTATAATGTAGAGCTGAAGTAACAATTGAAAGCATGTATTACTGAGGTGAATATTATATTCACTTTTTTTCAAGAATGGTTGCATTAGCTTTGCTACACCGCTAGAGAAGTTGAAATTTCTTTCTTCTTACCGATAACTTTAAAATTGCATTTGTATATACGAGGCGTGTTTTTTAAGCAATGGTCGTTTTGTTATATATACTGATAGGTAGTGTGCGCGCCACAACGAGTGCTTGCATCGTGTCCAGGTATTCTTTGGAAACAACTGTGCTCAGTTGCAGCTGTGTGCGTAACCTATACGGTCTGTTCTGTGTCTTTAAAATGTCCAAGATTATCGAATCTTCCGTCCCGTGCGAGGGACGGTCAGTGATACGTTTTTTGTCAGCAAGAAATATGTCTGCCGGCAGATTTGTGAAGTTTACGGAGCTAGTGCCATGTGTGAAGACAAAGTGCGTAAGTGGGTCAGAGACTTCAAAGCTAGCCGCGACAACGTTCATGATGAGTCCCACTCTGGTAGCCCGTCTGTCATCGCAGATGATATGGGCGCTTCAGTTGAAGCGGAAAAGCTTCAGAACAGACGCTTTTCCTGAAGGGTCGAGGTCAGTGCTGTATAGGATTGTTTCTCAAAAGTTAAAGTTTATGAAACTGTATTCCCGTTGGATCACTAAGCTCCTAACGGAAGCCCACAAAAACAAAAGGTTTGAGTGTTCTCTGAATTTTTTGACTCCTTATAACGAAGAAGGTGATGCCATGTTAAGTTGTATTGTAACGGGAGTCGAAATGTGGGTTTCACATATCACGTCCGAATCGAAGCAACAGAGCAAGGAGTAGAGACGCACATACGCTGTAAGGGTCAAGGCCAGACTCTGTCCCAGCGAAAGATCATGGCGTCTGTGTTTTGGGATGGGCATGGTGCTTTGTTAGTCGACTTCATTCAACGCGGAATCACCATAAATGCGGCCTATGGCCAGACCCTGCCAAAGCTACGCAGAGTGATTCAAAACGAAAGACGCGGCATAGTGATAGAGGCAATTTTGCTACTCCATGACAATGCAAGGCCTCACACCGCAGCTCAAATCCCAACTTTATTGGACTCTTTCGATAGGGAAGTTTTGGACACCCCCCTCCCCACAGACCCGACCTTACGTTGAGCGATTTCCATCTTTTCCGCTATTTCAAATATCATCTCGACGGCAACCACTACAACGATGACGAAGACGTTGAAACGACCGTGACCTCTTGGTTATCGGAGCAGATGGCAAGTTTCTATAAAGAAGATATTCAAAATCTAATTGTAAGGTTTGTTAAGTGTTTAAACAAACTTGGCAGCTATGTTGAAAAATAGAAAAATGTATGTAGAATCTGAAAATATATTTGATTTTTGAAAATTTTCTTTCGTTTGGTTTTTATTTTCAAACGGCCCTTACTTAGGAAGCATGCCTCGTAACTGTGTTAGCTTTTGTCACCGTCTTGAACATTTAAAGGTAGAAATTCCTTTGTTTACTTTAAGTATTGCATGTTATTTCACGTTGTATTTTCTTGTCTGTTCCAATGTTTTTTCTTCTTATTTTCCCTTCGTTTTCTCGCTTCTTTTTGTGTGTAAATATTACCTATTCCAAGTTAGTTTTAGAGTTCCTGCTTCAGTTTTTTCATGGGAACAATCTCCACTCCTACAGCATAATTTCTAATCTAGGGTGAGAACGAGGAGAAATAGTATTGCCGGAAGAACATCTAAAGGTCCGATTGACCATACATTAATTTTAAAATGTAATGGTTTTTTCCGAATTTCGAATTCCAACGAAAATTAACTTTTTTATTCAATTCAATTTCTTAACTCATTATTCTTTATTAATTTAATCTTCATTAAATTGTAATTTGTGTAGAATCATTAAATAAAAAATTAATCTTTTCGTTGTATCGCCCTGTTAAATTAAATCATTGATCTTCCATCTTATTTCAAATATTTATGATATTTTGAGCCTTGATTCATTATTTTCAGGTGAGTTTTACGTAGTTTCTTTTGCATTTCCTGGTTTATATATTTTTATAGATTGTTCTTTGCCTATAGAAATCTCTTTCTACTCATATCGTCAGTAAATAAGGTATGTACATATATGTTTGATTTTATACAATTAACTATGTAAATTTATAAATTATATAACTATTTCTTTGTGTTATTGTATGTTATTGTAAACCGAATATACGCATAGTAAAACCATTTCAAGTTTGTGAACGAAAAAATGCGAAATAACGGCTTCCCCGCTATCCGCACACTTTCCTAGCCCAATATTTTGGTTGGTACGGTCTGATTAAATTTGTTTTTATTTCCACTTTGTTAGCGTTCTATTTCTTTTATTATTATTTTTTTCGACGCCTACGTGAAACTTTATTTTACTTTGTCAGTTTTTTTCCGAACTCCAGAAAAGTATTCATGAGTATTTAGGGTACGTCCAACATAACCTATGTATATTTTGAATAATACTAAATGAAAAATATGCAACAAATACAATTATTTATGTGAAAAAAAAGACCCTTCTCCACAGCGCTAAGTACACTATAATTTACAGTTTCGTTTTTAAAAATTAAGAAAGACGAAAGAAAACTGCAAAGATAATGTGACAATTTTTCTGTAAAACATAACATTTTGCGACGAGAGAAAAAACAGCTGATAAATATTCTTTTACTGTAGATCAAGTCATAACTAAGGTAGTGGCTATGACTGGTATATCAGCTCGAATTATTGATCGTGTCAGAACAAAAATGTCTGAGTCTACCGATAAAGCACAACCATCAACATCTATAAGTACGAATGCTACTGTACATGGAAATATAGAGAAACTTCGTAAATCGCATAAATTAGACATGGAGAATTGCTGCAATACATGTTGACTATGTAAATTACAGGTGTATTCTACGGCAAAAAATACATTTTATGTACGTATGTGGTTGACAAAACTGAAACTATTGCATGAACATATGTATGATAAAGGAAACTGATTTTAAAGATCGTAAAGAAACCACAAAAACATTCCCGGATATGGGCTATAAATTTAAACAGAACTTAATATTTGCTGTTGAAATCGATGGAGCCTGTGGTTGATTAACTTAATCACTAAGGTTGATATATAACCCCTTTTCGCAATAACACACCCCTTTCCACATTAGTGTACATCTTGGTTCTCAACGGTATAGATCGCGTACGGAGTTTGTTTTTGTATTTTTTACCGTGGTTTACCAGATGCGACACTTTGCAATTATCTGCTGATGATGACAACTTAGTTGTCGAAATGCGTATACAGAATTACAAAAGTTAATGTGGAAAGGGGTTATATATCAACCTTAGTGATTAAGTTAATATTTGCTCTTTGTTCAAAATTCATTTTTCGACCAATGCCAAATATACACTGTAACTTTATGGGTATTTTCTCCGCTTCTAATGATGTAAATGTCATGATATTTTGACATAACATTGGTGAAAGATCTACCTTACCGACGCATATTTTTTCAATAGATGGAGCCACTAGGAACTGTGTATATATACATATATACATATATATATATATATATATGTATATTTCAATCAAACTTAGCTTCGACCTAAAAAATTTCAGAACGACTTGTTTTTGTGATCTGCGAAATATTACTTGGGGAATACTCTAACGATGTAATAAATGAAATAAACCGTAATTAAAAATATGTTATGATAATGAGAATGCGGTAAAAGTTGCATGCAATCACACATTTTAATCATTTTTAATTTAAGTGAAGTATGTATATATGTACGAATGTCACACAACCTGCAAGAATAAATTATATTTATGAATTATTATTCAAGGATATACTCGTAAATAACTTCAAACGCGGCAGCGTGATTTTACGTATAAATTAGATGATTGTGGATTAAAAAGTTGAAAAGATACTTTAATTAAATCTTTTGCCTATTAAATGTATACTGATTTTAGATATATATATATATATATATATATAAATATATACAATATGTGGTTGTGAACCCCAGATGTATTACAATAGTCTCAGATTTGAAAAAGTCTTAATTTTCGCTAATTTCCTCCATTTGGCTGTTAAAAAAACACAGATGCAGACATGGAAATTTTAATATATGTATTCTTATTAAAATTACAACTGTGTATAATTCTTAAACATAATTGCCATCGAAATTTAGCCATTTGTTATAGCGTTTAAATAGCCTGAGAGCTTCCTCCCCATAAAATGCTGCTGTCTGGGAATGCAGCCAGCTTATGTCAGCATTTTGAATTTTTTTATCGAAATGAAAGCGCTGTGATCCCAGTGACTTCTTCGAATGCATAAACAAGTGAAAATCACTTTGAGTTAGTTCTGAGCTGTAGGATGGGCGATTAAAAATGTTTCACTTAAATTCGCGAAGTAGTTATCGTGTTTGTTAAGTGATATGGGGCCGAACGTTGTAGTGAAATAAAATTACGCCAGAAGTGAGCAACATACAACCTTTATTTTGAATTGCCCGTTTTAGAATTTTCAAGGTTTCGCAGTATGCTTGAGAATTGATGGTTACTTCTCTTTACATAGACCCCACTGACAATATTGTTTTACATTTCAGAAAAGGGTGGCCATCATTTTCGCAGACGATGTTTACGTAGTTTTCCTTAGTCTGCTTGGCCATATAATTAAGCGCCATGACATACTTTGCATTAGATATAAGAAGACTGAATATATGTGCATGACCTGAATAGGTATAAATAGTTATAGAAAAAAATTAAAGAAACTACTCCTGTAACGAGGTCATCTGATTCATATTCAAGATTCTGAGCACTGATACTGTACGGTTTTGCTTTCACTCATAGAAAAGTAAAATATCTACTCCAAATCTTCTAATAAACTCTCACGCAAGCACAGTTAACGATTCTGTGACAATAATCGATGACTTTAAAGAGTATTTTCAGTCGATTTACTTGCGAGATAGTAATATACCACTCGATCCTCCCATGGGACATCATATGGGTCTAAATGGTACTGCGACTGCGGTCTCAGGAATTGAAGAGTACCTTTACTATGAGTCATAATCATATTTCTTTTTTTTTGATAAAAGATTGTGTTTACATCATTGTCGGGCCACTATGTTTTCTCTTTAATCTCTTATTGAAGACTTTTGTTTCACCTGAACGGTGGAAAATTGCAAAATTTACTCCTTATAAAAAATTGAAAATTACCAGCCAATTACTACGATTAACATATTTGCCAAAGTCTTTGAAAAATGTTTACACCGGTGCATATATTCCAAACATAAACCCTTTTCTTTCAGTTGATCAGCATGGGTTCATCAGCAAGCCTTCAACTATAACTATAATTTGATGACGGAGCTCAGATGGACGTTATTTACACCGATTTTCCCAAGGCCTTTCATCGTATTGATCATTCGAATATTTCCTGATAAATTGGAGACTTTGGGATTTGCTCCATTATTAATGTTATTTATTTCTTCTTATTTATCAGATAGGAAGCGCTTCTTACTTGGGTTAATATTGAAGTAAGTTTGTTCCTAACTCGAGTGTCCCTCAGAGGACGTACTTGAGATTCTTGCTTTTTCTAGTTTTCGTAAATGGTCTTTGTAATGAGGCTTAATGTCACACGTTATTACTTGCCGATGATCTTAAGCTGTTTCACCAAATGGCGCAACTTGGTCAAACGTAAAAGTTCTGATATTCGACTTGACATAAATAGCAATACCTTGAACTCCATTTCATAATATAATTATCTTGAAGCAGAACTTATTTTTTATAAATAATACTGCAAGTTTTCGAGTTATTCATAACAGAATTATTGAAGGTAAATAAGCGGTCCAGAGATTAATTTCTACATAATGGTTAAAGAAATTAAAGGTTAAAACGAAACTAGATATTTGTTGTGATGAAACTGTCTCGGTCTAGTAACGCCAAGAGCAGCAATAGCCATGTTGCTCTTGGCGCCAAAGTTCCTTATAAGGATGGATAAAACATCAGCGAATGATGATATGATTCTAGTACAAAAACTGAAAGGAGATTAATTTCTTTTAGTATTCCTTCTTTAAGAACAAAATTAACTGAATGATAAAGTGGTTCAATTTTTTACATTTAAATATATTTCTATTGGTTTCAATCTAATAGACGCGCGTTTTCAATGACTTTTGATAGCTTCTTTCCACTAACGGTAAATTACCTAGAGCAGGCAATTGATATTTGTTTCCTTTTCTAGATCCAACACTAGGTACTCTATAAAGCTAGTATCAATTAAATATGTTTCAAATCCAATACAATTATGTCAATACGCTACTTATTTTTAAATTAGAACTGTTTTCGACGAATATTTAAAAAGTCGTCGGGATTAATGATTTTATATTCAAAATACTTTCAAAATATTCAGCTTTTTTCCCTCGTTCGAAATATTCGAATTATTAAGTCTCGAAGAATAAAGAGAATTTAATTAAATACGATACAAAGGGTTTCGCATTGCATGGTTTCCTTCAATTACCAGATCAAATTAGTATAAAATAATGAAGCGAGAAACATGCCAAATAATCGTTATTACAAATCTAATTATTACAATTTTTCTTAATTAGTTCGTGATATAAAAGCTCTTTGAGGATCCTCTGAGATAATTATGGTAATGAAATGATGTTTTATATTATTTTCTTAGAAAGAAATAACGAACCGTTTTAAGAACGAAGGAAAGCTTGTCTGTCACACAATATCGCTATTAAAAGACCTCTGAGAATTTGTATGGTCAATAAACTAAATGGTTGGCGTATTATTTTGATTATGCTGGAGAATTCCCGGTAAAATTTAGGAAAATATTTATTTCGACATTACTTCAATAATTAATATGCATCCATTACAATTATTTTTTGTTTCAAAGGTGTTTAAATTACATCACATTAATTACTTTATTGTCATGTGAAGAAAATATGATATGGTATGAAACTGGTTGCTTTTCTCTGTACGTTTAGGGAAGTTTTTGTAATTATACACAATTCTACAATTCTTTTGAGCTAAAACGGAAGCTTTTTAATGGAAAAGAAAAAATTAAATGGTATTTTGTAATAAATATTCTTTTAAACCCAATAAAGCTCAGCTTATTAATTATACATTGTGCAATACTAACTTTGATGTTATGTTACACCTAAGCTCATGAATGTATAAATGTAATGGACGATCACTATATGCCCAGCATTGACGCCAATATTAGAGAGAGAGACAGAGAGAGATTTAGGAGTGAGATAGAGCTAGTACAGGCAAAGCAACAAATTCTTTTAAGCTAAAACGAAAACTTTTTAATGGAAAAGAAAAAAATTAAAATGATATTCTATAATAAATATCCTAACCCAATAAAGCTCAGCATATTAATTATCATACACCGTGCAATACTTACTTTGAGGTTACGTTACACTTAAACTCATGGATGCATAAACATAATGGACGATGGTAATTTTGATGGAGCCTGTGGTTGATTAACTAGATCACAGAAGGTTGACACAGGGTGGGGCAGAATAACGAGCGATTTTAAAAAGCCCGCGATTCGCGCCGTGACATTCGGAGGTGGTAGGGACGCTATCAGCCATGTTTCCTTGATATTAGCATTTAGTAACAATGGAACGTTGGACCCCTCAACAGCGTGCGTACGCTGTTAAGGCGTTTTATGAAAATGATAATTCTTACATACGCGCGCGTCGTGCCTTTCGAAATCATTTTAATATTAATCGCAATCAACCAGTGCCGTCTGCCTGCGCTATTAAAAAATGGGTTAGGAAATTTGAGGAAACTTCGTCAACGACAAAAAAGAAACCTGGTCGGCCAAAATCGGTGCGTACGCCCGAAAATATCGACTGTGTAAGAACTGCTTTTGAGCGAAGCCCGCGTCGTTCAGCTCGCCGGCATAGCACTACACTTGGGATTTCAAACCGAACTGTCAGACGAATATTACACAAGGATCTCCACCTTCATCAATACAAAATCCAAATCGTACAGGCTCTTAAAGGCACGGATTATGTGAGTCGACAACGATTCTGTGAAGAGTTTTCAGATTTAATTAATCAACATGAGGATATTGTAAACAACTTATGGATGAGTGACGAAGCCCATTTCCATTTGTCCGGTTACGTCAATAAGCAGAACTTTAGGTACTGGAGTGACGTAAATCCTAGACAAATGCATCAAGAACCCTTTCACTTCACAAAAGTTACTGTGTAGTGCGTTATGTCTTCATCGGAGATCATAGGTCCTTACTTTTTTGAAAATGCTCGTGGCAATGCTGTGACAGTAACCTCCCAAAGATACGCCGACATGTTGAAAAACTTTTTTGAATCACAGCTTGCACGCTATGAAGTTAACGAGGAAACATTTTTTCAACAAGACGGAGCAACCTCCCATACAGTCAGAGTATGCATGAATATTGTTAACAGATTATTTCCAAATCATGTGATTTCTCGGAATTTGAACATCACCTGGCCTTCCCGTTCACCGGACCTCACGCCGTGCGACTTTTTCTTGTGGGGTACTTAAAAAGTAAAGTGTTTCAAGATAACCCACCACAAACAATTCAATCTGAAAGAACGGATCCGACAGGAAGTGGAAAACATTCCCCTAGCAATGCTGCAAAATGTAATGAATAGTTTCAAAACACGATTGGAAGAATGTGTACGCCTGAACGGATGTCATCTTTCCGGAGTTATTTTTAAAAGATAAAATAATTAATGCTTTTTTATGTTCTTTGAGAAAATAATGAATTTATTCCTAAATATTGTTTTTCTTGTTTTTTACAGCCTTTTTAAAATCGCTCGTTATTCTGCCTCACCCGTTATATAACCCCTTGCCACATTATGGCAATGTGGCGAGGGGTTATATATCAACCTTCACGGATCATAATGGACGATCACTATATTAGAGAGAGAGAGAGTTTTAAGAGTAAGATAGAGCTAGTACAGGCAAAACATTTACATTTAGCCCGTATTTAGATAACTGAATAGCAATTGATTCGGTTACAGATTTATTGACATTATATTTGAAACAGGTTAAGGATTATAGACATATATCATACTTAGTGGTTGTCATTAGGGTCATTTGCTATGAAGATGTAATAATTTGCTTAAAGGCGTGGAAAGTTTGCTTGTTGTTAATCAAGTCGAACGTTTTACATTTTCAATTCACATCCAATTTGATCCAAGATCATCTGGAAATGCTTTTTGGAATTATTAAAGGCAGAGGTGAAATCAAACAATTTGAACGAGCCTATAAAATGCTATTGGTGCAAAATGAACTAATTTCTCCTGCAAACATCAAAATTGTTTAGTTCAAGATTCTATAAGTATGTTAACTGTATTGTACACCAATTTTGAGAATAATACGCCTTATTAAGAGATGTGATGACAGACGAAAATCCGTGCGTATATTTTCTTTCAACAACACAATAACACAATAATCCAAAGTTGAACTTTGAAATTGCGTAAACGAAGAACTGGATAACTGACACAATATAATCGTTTAAAAAGCATCTTGCTTTTATGTTTCTCAAGGTATGACGTAATCAAGAAAAAATGAACGCTTATTATTATGGTTATTAACTACAAAACCACCGGGAATAACTTCGAATCATTATAAGGACAATAATGATACAATTTTATTAATTAAAAACAACTTGATCGCTGAAGGTTGATATATAACGCCTTTCCACATAAATTTTCGTGTTCTATATACGTATTTCGACAACTAAGGGGTGTTAAGAGTAAAAGAGTACAATAGAGTGTACATAACCGAATACCATAAACAGAGATTAAAATTGCGTTTGAAACAACACATGAAGTTATGAAACTAATAAACATTTAGGTACGTTACATTTACTTGCTATATTCACAACACATATTTAAATTTGAAAGGACAAAATAATAGTTACACTTTTCAGTTGTAATTATACTGGGAACATTGGTTCATATAGTATACGATGCATTAATACATGTAGGTAGCGGGCAACATTATCACTATACCGCATAAACAGTTCTATTACAGTTTGTTTCAGGATTGTAATTTGACTAAATAACTTTATGGCATTCCCTGGTGTAAAACTGCGATAAGCTAACGATAATGTAAATGAAATTCAGGTACTTGGAGCCGTAGATGGGCAGGGGTGTATTTTATAATATTCGTGCAACTATTTATAAAAAAATAATCTTTGTTAATATATATTTATATATATATATATATATATATATATATATATATATATATATATATATACAAAGGGTACTAGGAAAGTTTTGCAATATAACGCCGCAATGAATCGTAGGAAGTTGCTTATTGCTGCATGTTGGGCATGTTCATACGTCCATGGTAGCCGCCTCACCATGATGATGGGCTCAGTTATTCATTAACAGTGCGAGTGTAAAGTGCTTGCGATGGCATCGTGGTCAGGAAATGAGATAAGGGCAGTTTTGTGTTATTATTTCGTGCGTGGTTTAAACATAGACCAGTGCTTCGAAGAAATGACTCTTGTACTAGGTGATGTTTGTCCACATCGCACAACGATATTCAGGTAGTATAAGAATTCCAATGGGAAAATTTAACTGTGGAGGATGTTGAGAGGCCAGGAAGGCCACGAACGTCAGTTACAGAGGAAAACGTTACTACTGTGAGGAAAATGCTTGGCGAGGACAGGTGAGTGACCTACCAACAGATAGAGGGTACTTAAGGCCTATTTTCACCAGCAATGCGTTCGATTCTGCAAGATCATTTGCACGTGAAGAAACTTTGTTCTCTCTTGGTGCCGCATCAACTGACTGAAGAGCAGATGACACAACGCAACTTGGTGCCGGGAGAAGTTTAATAAGGGACAATCTCGGGATGTGATCAACAGCGTGACAATATGATGTGCCGACCAAAGCTCAAAACAAAGTTTGGGTCTTTGATGATGAGGACACAACTGTAGTTTTCAGAAAATCCCGATCTGTAAACAAGAAAGTGGTAGCTGTATTTTTCAAATCGAGTGGAATTGTGGAACGCGTCGTTTCGGACACACAGAAGACATTCACAGCTAAGTGGTATACTGAACAGTGCCTGCCTAAAGTCATTGTATCTATGAAGAACCCGCGGCCAAAGTCAAGAATGGACGCCTGGTTCCTCTATCTTGATAATGCTCAGCTCACCGCGCCAAAGCCTGCACCGAATATTTAACCACGACAGGATTGAAACTTCTTGAGCACCCTCCCTACAGTCCAGATCTTGCTCCCTGCGACTTTGCACTGTTCCCGTATGTGAAAATGAAGCTAAAAGGGAGGCGGTTTTCCAGTGATAAAGACCTTCTGCGGGCTTGACACAACGAGTGTGCTTTACTCCCTAGTGAAACTTGGCAGTACTGGTTTAGAGATTGGCTTCGGAGGATGGAGAGGAGTATTGAGTGTTAAAGAAATTTCTTTGAAAAAATTAAATAAACAAAGCTGTATTGCAAAACTTTCCTACTATCCTTTGTATATATATATATATATATATATATATATATATATATATATATATATATGAATATTAATTAGACACAAATTTATGAGACCTCTTAATATATTTAAATACATAAACCCAAAAATATAAAATGAATCCATTATAAATGCACATACATACATCTCTAAGAAGCGAAGCTTTATATATTGTTCTTACATGTCTATTATTTTTAATCTCATCTTGTAAACAAAAGTACAAATTCTTTCATGTTTTGTAACACATAATGGTCAAATTCATATTAATGGTACAAATCTAATTAAGACCTTTCCCATAATTATCAATTTACAATAACTGCACTTACTGATAATGTTAGCAATAAAAAAATATTACTGAAGTCCCAAGCATAAACTATTTGAAATAACATAAGAAAAATATTAAAACACTTTTCCATATACTTTGGACATTCTCAAGGTCAGTGCTGTCTCCACTGCCTTCATTTAGATTAATTTAATAAATAATTCCAGATGAATATTGACATTTTCTAAATACATATTTTCTATTTCTATTGTATGTCTAATGTAATTTCTCCACTTTATATTGGCAATCGCTCCTCGAATACTATTTAAAGTTATATCGTTAAATTTGGGACGACCGTAAGTGTGGCGAATATAATAATAATAGATTTTATTACTAAAGCAGTGTACATACAGTGCATATCAGTACATATAAGAAAATAGTAATCAATGCATACTACGTACACACATATGCTGGAAACACGTCTCAATAAAAAGAAAGATGTTATAAATTTGGACATAGAAAGTAATTTATACAATAACAGTTTATCGTCAGCAAGTACCGCTTGAAGTTGCTTTTAAAAATACGGAAGTTTGTGATATTTCTAATAGAAAGTGGTAAGTTATTGTGTAATTTACATGCCATAACATATGTTCCTTTTTGGAACATAGATTTTACATGCGAGGCAGCTAATAAATAATTATCAGTTCGCGTATCATATTTATGATTTACATTGCCACTCGAAAAAGCGTTTTCGTTCCTAAAAACGAAGCATAGGAGATCTAATATATAAATATCATAAATAGTATCGAGTTACTTCGAAAATATTCTTACAATTGATTCCAAATTAACTCGATAGAATTAAATATTCAGTAATATGGCAAAAAACGTCTAACAGTCTGTCCCACGGTGGTTACCATACTATCTACAATGCATTCTTTCCGAAAGTAATTGACCTTTGTTTATCTATTTTCATAATAAATATCATTATTTTGTAAAAACACCTATATTTCAATCTTCGTACTATTCGACTTTGGTAGCTTCTTTACCTGTCATGCATGGTATGACTTCTTTCGGGTAACTCTGTTTAGAGACTTTTTCGAAACCACTGTTCAAATAGTGGTGCTGTTATATCTTCGCGATAGTCAAGATTAAAATACAATATTTTAAGTTTTTTACCGAAACATCCCGACCCGACCGGTTTCAGAAACAGCGTCTGAAATAATAATTCTTTTTCCTTTAGAAAGTGGTACATGTAATAAACATACCTATGAATCATCAATCCAACCTTTTTTTAATGGTATCGTGAGTATCACAAATAAAGTAACAAATAAACCGCCCTTTATTTGATTACATATTTTTGACGTAATTTTTTAATTCTCGGTGACTCCATTATAATACGTCGTTGCCTATTGTATCCAATCGGAAACAATTTGGCTTTAATCTTGACTATTTTGTTGTTCTAGGGGGTTCTATTTCGGTATTTTCTGTTATTCTCTTGTAAGCTATTTAATAATAATAATAATAATAATAATAATAATAATAATAATAATAATAATAATAATAATAGCAATACAAACATAATGAATTTTTTGTTAACACACTTCTTTAGCAATAACACTATTATAATATCATTGCTCAGACTTTTACCAAATTTCAACAGATAGTGGTTCTAAAAATCCGTTATTTAAAGGTTATTTAATTATACAAGTGTTTTATCATGAGACATCTGACAGTCGTTCTCTGCATATAAGAACATTATTTTTCTTGAGGAACGCGGTACGGTGTACATGATGCTGCAAATATTTATCCGATCTTATCCGCTTTGTGCAACTTGATACTGAAAACTCTTAAAATGGAGAGTGTTTATTTTCATCTATTATCTGCTAAACGTTTTGCATTTCTTCGAAATACGCGACGCTGACCAAATGCTCGTCGTGCCAATTCTAATTATTATTTAGGAAACCGGTAACTATTAATAGCATAGTGTATTTAAATTATATTGTTTGAGAGGTTCCCTTCCTACTAATGTACAAGGTAAATTTAAATAAAGACGGTGGCTGATTGTATTAATCAAAAAAGATAAATAAAACCTCTTCCCACATGAATGTTCATATTCTGTATACACAATACGACAATTAAGTTGCCATTATCAGTTGATAATTAATCACAGTGTCGCATCTGGACCCTCGCAGAAAATCATATCGCATAAACACCAAATACACACTTGGGTGTGTATCTGGCGCATTTGGTGTCATCAGAAGATAATTAATCACGGCGTCGTACCTGAATACACAGCAAAACTTTACATCATATGTGGGCAACAACCAGCCCGCGAGCCGGATCCGGCCCGCTGTAAGATTTGATCCGGCCCGCGAGACATCGTCGTATTATTTCATGTCTGATATTTATCGCTAAAAATTATGAACACTACTTTAAAATAGTACTTTTAAACGCGGCCCGCGAACGTATTTGCACATTAAAGTTTGGGTCAAAGGTTGCCCATATCTGCTCTACATAATCATATCGCACAGTTTTAGTGCGAATCTGGATGGGACACCGTGGCTAATTATCTGCTGATGGTGACAACTTAATTGTCGAAGTATGTATACGAAATATGAACATTGATGTGGAAACGGATTTTATTTACTTTTTTTGATTAACACTAATGTACAAAGTTCGAGTTTTCTCGTAACATTCATCACAAGAACATCCTAACCACTTAAGTTTCTTGTTTTCAATTATGATAAGTACATCATATTCGATAAAGTTTCTGCCTTTTATTTATGACAAACATATCAAATCATAACTACACAAGATATTTAAATCATTCTATTAATTTTAAGATTTGTGTCCAAATATGTATGTCAGTGCTAAATAAATGGTTTTCTTAAGTTTAGTAAGTGTTTGTGTTCATGTTTAATGCCCGTGTTCATAATGATCAAATGTTAACTGTCACCGATCAAGTTAACAATTCCTATACGGCTTTACAATCCGTGAGAAGTGAACTGAAGCTTTGTTCTTTTAAATTAAAAGTTTGAGTTTTTATATTTTGGATTAAGTACTCGAATTGTTCTTGAATAAAAATACATAAATAAGACAAATTTAAATATTTAAATACATCTCTTTTTTACTAGTTATTAAAAATGGGAGACATAGAGACCCAACACATCCAACTTAATTAATTATTCCTTCATATACTACAGTTATTTTTCCATAGTGTTTAAAGATATTAAATAAGATATATGTTTTCATAAAATCTATTTAATACACTTACCTATCACGTTTTCCTAATAAATTGAAATGTTAAAGTAGGGCGCAGTCAAAGAACTTCAAATATTTGCTCCATTTAACAACGCATTTAGCAGTATGTCGGACTAAATTGTCTAGGTGATTGATGGCGAACTTAATGAATATAGACTTTAATGCAAACAATACTTTTCAATTTTATCGTTCAAAGTATACAATCCAAAGGTTTTTGAAAATTTATTTGATAATTTATGAACTACAAAGAAAAAAATCGATAGTTCTTGACTGATAGACTTACATTAAGAAATACTGAATATACATGTGAGTCAAGCTGACGAAGAGTCAATGATTTAGTGCAATAGACTGAACCACGCGAAAATATTTTTAGAAACCTTTTACATTACTCAGGCGGTAACTGTGTTCGTGTCTCTAGAATGGGTGAAAATGTAAATTGTATGGAGTAGTTAAATTTATGTGGCCTTGCGAAGAAAGTTTAATATATTATAGCTTTTCATATGACAAAAATAATACGCTCTATTCTTTAATGCGATGTATTACAAAGATTATCAACCCATATTTAAAAAAATACAGGACTATTTAAGCGAACAAGTATGCAAATGTATTATTTCCTATTCTTACAGAAATCATTAAAAAGATAATGAAGTTTAGATCTTTGGAAAATATACGAAATACCTGGATGTTCAATAAGTTCTGTCGTTCGATAACAAAATACGATTTTATGAATCTGGTACGTAGACTTCCGCGGTCATGGTCCATATTATCTGCTTCTTGGCTTCCGGGCTGGAACGCGTATTTAAGCCCTGAAGATGTTCCATATAAATATGTACGAAACGTTGGCGGTTTTACCAGTGACGCAGTTCCAGCGCGGAAGCCCAGAAGCAGATAACGATTTTATGAATTTTGAATTTTTACATCCAATTGGTTCAAAATGTTGCAATAATAATTTGAGTTTTTTGTTTTATCAGTTTGAAGATAATTCACCTAATAAAATTTCTTTTGCATCCCAAAACATTGATGCTAACATCTTCTTGATCAATTTTTGGATCCTAACTCACTTCGGAGGCGAAGTACAGCGTTCACACTACTCCTTAGACTCTTTTTTTGATTAAAGATTATGGTAGTAGACCCATATCTCATCCATAGCGATGAAGTGACGCACAAAATCGTTTTTATTCTTTCTAAAACGCTTCGAATGTTGTTGAGAAAGGCGCATTCGAAAATGTTTTTGTTCCATTGTTAGCGAATGTGGTAGCCATTTTGGACACGGTTTTCTGAAATCTAAAACTTCAGGAAAAATATTGTTCGTACTGCCCAATGAGATGCCTAGGGCTTCTACTAAATATTTCTCGGATAATCGACGATCTGCCAAAACCACAGTATTTTTGTTTCGATTTCTGGTGTCGTTGTACTTTTTGAAGAGATCCTTCACGTAAATCGTCTTCAAGAAGACCATGCTTAAATCCCAACCCATCTCTTTACTGTACTGTACTGAAAGCGGAGAGTACTTATATACTTTTAACAATAGTTCATGAACTTGTTTTGGTGCTAGACCTTAAAAAAGTAAGAGTTGCACGCTGCACGATATTCAATCTTTTTTCATTGCAGAAAAGTACTGTGGCACGTCAATTTTGAACATTCAAGTAATATTTTAATGATTACGTTTACTATGTGTAATTTGTTGGAAGCCTAGATAATTGTTCATGATTTATAGAACGTTAATATTCTATAAATTTCCCAATTCTCTCAATATTACATCTACATTTTAAGAAATAAATTTCTATTACAAACATCCATAGAAGTTTATTGATATCTAGGTAGTCTGGGTTGAGGTACATGCCAAAAATTAAGGCCTAATTGTGGGACGATGTTACAAAAATGTACTGAAATTGTGAAAAACAACCTTTATTCGAAGAAATTAATAAGTAAGCAGATCTAGGAAGATATATTTAATACTTTTGGTGGTCATTGGCTCTCGCATGCGAAATTGAAAAATTGAGTTTCATTCTTCAAAAGAGGTAAATCTTCAATTCATAATGAAGAACACCTGAAAGCTTGGTATGTATGTCCCGAAAATATTGATGTAAATCATGCCATGGTATTATTAGATCATCGAATTGGAGTGACATGAATGTCTGATTTCCTATGAAGGCGTACATCATATAGTTCACCTCTACATGAATGTGAAGAAATTTCTGCAAAATGAATCGCCAAATGTATAAACGCTGATTAGAAATGGAAAAGGATTGAAATATTGCGCTCAATCTGTGCTCGATTTGAAAAATATGCGTCTTAAACTGTGTCGCTACCACTTGTGTACATTTCTACGATTTAGTAACAAAGTGGCAATTGACGGAATTCCGATGAAATCCTACTCGAAAATTTACTGGTTTTTTTTAGAGTATCATGATCGACTTTGGTGGTAGGAAAGAATCAATTCTTGTGGAATTCGACCTTATTGACTACCTTTGAGTTGTCTGAAGGTGTTCTGTTTTACCAGTAGAATCTCATTAACTGCCTTAACTGTCTCATTCTGATTATTACTTCTTTCTTCAACAAAAACGGCTAAAAGGTCGTAAATTTTCTTCCGACGAAGAGGTAATAAAAGTTGTAGTGTCCTGATTAGTAAAACAAGTTGAAATTCTTGTTGAAAATGCCTGAGGCAGACTCTTGTGATAACTCCATTAACTCATTAGTGCACATAACCAGATAAATCAAATATAGGACCTTAGGTTCGTGGTAAGAACCAAAAATGTTTAAGTGACAAAAAATTGGTATAGTAGGTGGTACTGTGGTTTCTCTAATTCATTCAGGCGAAGTTCTGAGAAATGAGGAATTCAAAGTATTTTTCGATAATTATTTTTTTCCGTTTAATTGTTCCCATGCTTCCCAAGCAATAGTTATGCCCTAATAGGAACAATTCATAAAGGACGGTAATTTTGATGGAGATTGTGGTTGATTAACCTAATCATTGAAGGTTGATGTATAACCCCTTTCCATATTATTTTCTGTATTCTGTATACATATTTCAACAACTAAGTTGTCATAATCAGAAAATAATTAAACAGCATCGTACCTGGAAAACTACGCCAAAATACCCGTACGAAACAAATTCCGCACACGATCTGTAACGCTGAAAGGCACGACACACAGTGCCAACTTAGTTGTCGAAATACGTATACAGAATATGAAAGTCAATGTGGAAAGGGGTTTTACATCAACCTTCATGAAGGACGAATTAGAAAATATCCTTTACAAGTAATAGTTGAAGTGAGTTGTGCTTCGTCAGGTGTAATGATAATAAAGTCATTGCCTGTGACACTAATTTTTGATATACACATTTTTCTGTCTTTGTTAAAGAATAAATAACTTTTATATAAATAAAATTCTTTTTATTGTTTTCGTAAACTTCGTGCTTTAATGGTTTAAGTTAAGAGGTATTACGATGAACAACAGAACTTGAATTTCAAATTTTATTTGATTCTGTAGTAAAGTAAGAATTTATCAGTGAGTTACTGTACGTATATTTCTGTTTGTTAACTTTTTTTGGAATTTCTTGGCCTATGACCTTGGTTGAGCATCTGTTTGTTAATATATGTGATTGGATTGTTACTTTTTCAAGTTCCTCTGATATTTTCAATTTCAAATTTAATAAAATCTTATTCTACTGTTAGTACTAGAATGTCTGTTTCACTTTTAATTTTGCGTTACATTAGTACCTTAAAGCTATAAAGAAGGTAACGTAGACAAGGCAAATGGTCTAAATTAAATTTTGCCAATATTTGAGTTACGTCATTGAACAAAGAAATAGTACGAGAGAAACACGATTCGGCACGTTTGTCGTCAATAAACGAACGCGTAAGTAAACCTAGACTTGGAATAAGTAAGTATTTGAAATTGTGGTGTGTTTCAATATACACGTTGTTAGTTCAAATAGACGTGAAAATGTGTTTAGGATTGATTTCAAATTTATATTTCGCGTTAATATTTCATACAATTGGTTCGGAGTTAAAAAAGCTTTGTTTAAGTAAATACGAAATACTCGTTCGCTCTTTTAAGTGAAATATGTGCTCTGCTTGTTAAGCTTCCTTCAATAATAACTAACAATAATAGTCATAATAATATGCATTACTTGTTTGTCGTGAGCTCTCTCAAACTGAGTCGTCAGACTTTTCGACTTATTTTTCATTGCTTTGTTACTAACCTCTCGTAGCCATAAGAGGGGAAGCTGTGTTGATTATTCTTCCCCAACTCCGAATGGCGCTGGGAGAGGTACCGACCATTTCCGAGGCGAGATACAATTCTTCACATCTTCCGCAAAAAGATTCGAACCATCGACTTTTTTGGATAAATATCTGAAGTTTAGAGCTCTTACCACGCGTACTATCCCGGCGTTTTAATATTATTTTACAATGATTTGTTCCACTACTTTGTCATTATTATATTCAATCTGAGAAGTTGTAAGGAAAAGAAAAAAAAAAGCAGTAATCGCTTTAAAAGGAAATGTTCCAAAGTAATTCCCTTAATCACTGATTTTCTGTGAATCGATTATGTGATTAACTTTTGTTTATAAAATACCAGGTATACTTATTCATTTAAACAACCGAATCACACAACTGCTTTATATATACGATTTGAAACTCTACGTTCAAAATGTTTAAAATCCGAAGAAAATGATGACTTTGGGAAGAACTTTTATGAAGACAAATCCGCTATGTTTCAGCTTAGGAGTGCTAGATGTGTGAATACTAGCGAGTAAACAGAACTAGTTAAATAATATTGGTCCATTTAGATTAAAATGTTAAACTCAACTCAGAATACCAGAGAAATGCACGATAGCAAAGAAGGAGGGTTGAAAAATTAAGTTTTCTCAATTGACCGTCTGTAGTAGTAAAGTAAAAGGTGCAAATATATTAGCAGTTTCAATAGTTACACTCAGTTTTGGATAATTAAATAAAACGCGAATGATATTACGATACTTGGCACACATAAATGACCCAAAAACGAAGCTACCATTCCCGTGCATATGCGAAGAGGTTGTACATAGCTGGAGGTGGAACAGGAAGACCGACCTGCCTGAAACACATTTATTATATATAATTAATAGCGACAGAGAATTATATCTTTAAATCCACAGAATGATTGTTGATTTTCGTCAAAAAATACAGGAAACGGAACTTTCATATATACTACCACAGCAGCAGGCTTGGTTAGATTAGGGAATTTTGTAATTTTTCGTAAGTTATTTACTTTCCTATTCTGAGATCAGCAATAAGAAAGTAAATAACTTACGAAAAATTAAGATCTTTAGCCAATGTTTAATAAAGATGTTTGTAAAACATTTACAAGAGCAAATACTACTGGGGACATTACACAAGTGGATCCGAGAAGTCAACAAGAGAATTGCAGGTTCGAAAGCGATGCCTGTTGATCTCAGAATAAAGAAATGTAAATACCCGCGTCCAGCAACCATGTTGGTAAAACATTTACAAGACCAGGTGATACTAAGAATATTACATATAAAGACCTAAGAAGCCAACTATAAGAGAACTGCAGATTGGAAGATGATCTCTGCTGATCATAAAATGGGAAAATAAATAAAGCTGACTTTGAATATTCACAAATCGCTGAAAACTGACACATAACACTTCCTTTTGCACCTAAGTTACAGAAGTTATTCCCTTCTAAGCTAAACCTAAAATCGTTAAAAAATTGATAATTAAAATCTGCCATGTCCTGTTCGATGGAAAGAATAGGTGATTTGGGTGGAAATAACTATAAACAATAAACGAAAGACTGAGGAATAAATAAAACAATTTGTCTAAATTTCACACTCTTATATATTTACTTAAACATAAAATAGAAATTTAGACAAAGTACTTTATTTATTCCTTAGTACGATGAAATTTCATAAAATAACAACCTTAGCAACCAATTTTTGAAAAGAACTGTAGTTCTGGGAAGGTTAAGGTCGTGTGTAGAGGCATATAATAGTAATAATAGAAATTATAAGCAACTGAATTTCACTACCATTGTATTAAACAAATTATTCACGCATATTGTAATATGCGTAAATAATAGCACAGCTTGTTGAGAAATTCAATATTCTAACTATTGTAGTAGCAATAACATAACGAATAGTTATTCCAATTGCGTCGTATTAAATTTTCAATCAGTGCCATCTAAACACATAATACACAATCTTAACAGGCTTTCTGAGTTGGAATGTAGGAAAGAAATACCTAACACGTGTATATGTACATAAGGTTATGTTTCTAAGCATTCGCTTTCGTAAAGCTACATTAATATCTCGTTAGCTGGAACTAAGCGGAACTTTTTGTGCTTTCTTATCGTAGATACGCGAAACAAAACGGAAAACGTTTATATCTGGGAACATAAATTTAGTTTTATTCTTTTATTTGCGAACCATCCGGCGAAATTATATCAAATAAAAACAATATTTATAGAAGATAACACCTACAACAATGCAAAGAAGATTGTAGAAGTTCTCTTTTTCAATGCGTATATAAATACGTTTTAAGTATAATTCAATGATATGGAAACTATTTGAGTATTATTAACATTTACAGTGTGAACGACTGGAATTTTTCTCGATTGTTATAGACAGAGAAGTATTGAATGATTTTACATAGCGTATTACCACCCAATGTAGTTTTAAATTTATGAGGTTGTATATTCTAGTTACTTTTTGTTATTAATTTTTTTAAATTGTAATGAAATTTCGTAATAAATACTAAAAATACTATAAAAATCTATTTTTAATATCGGACTATCCTAAAAAATTTTGATATGAATGTATACAGTTTCTCTGTTGTTGCAAAGTCTGTTATATTGGATTGGCAACTAAGTACTTTCGGTTTTGTAGTATAAAATAAAACACTTTTTTTTAAACAAAGAATAGTTTTTAATCAATTATATATTTTCCATTTTGCTCAATGACCTTTTGCCATCTTTCTTTCAGCTGCATGATTCCGCGCTCATAAAATTTCTGGTCCTTATCAGCAAAAAACTGAACCAGGTGCGAGTGAAGGTCATCGTCATTTGTGAAAGTTTTACCATTCAAAGAATTCTGCAAACTTCGAAATAAATGGTAATCAGCTGGTGCTAGATCAGGGCTGTATGGGGGATGTGGCATTACTTCCCATCCAAGCTCCAATAGTTTCCCACGAGTTGCCAAAGATGTGTGAGGCCTTGCATTATCTTGGTGGAAAACTATACCTTTCCGATTTGACAATTCAGGCCGTTTGTCTTTGATTGCTTCATCCAGTTTTATTAATTGTTGAGAGTAAACATCAGAATTGAACGTTTGGTTCCTTGGAAGCAGCTCAAAAAACACAACACCTTTGTAATCCCACCAAACTGACAGCATGATCTTTTTTGGATGCAATTCAGCTTTCGATGTGGTTTGAGCTGGTTTATCGTGTTTGCTCCATGATCGTTTTCGAACTATGTTACTGTACAGGACCCATTTTTCATCACCTCTGATGATTCTTTTTAAGAAAGGGTCGGTTTCATTTCGTCTAAGGTGCATATCGCAAAAGTTGATTCTTTGTGTTAAATGAATTTCTTTCAATTCGTGAGGTACCCAAATATCAAGTTTCTTAACTAGCCCAAGACATTTTAAATGTTTTTCAATTGTTGTGTGGGATACATGTATCCTCTCCGCAACCTCTCGAATAGTTATATGACGATCCCCTTCAATTATGACTTTGATTTGGTCATCATCAACTTCAGTAGGCCGACCAGAACGTTGCTCATCTTTGAAGAAAAATCTCCAGAACGGAATTTTTTATACCAATTCTGACACGTGCGCTCTGTTAAGCAATTAGCACCATAAACTTCACATATCTTTTTGTGAGCCGCAGCAACTTTCTTTCCTTTACGGAAATAAAATAGTGAAATATGTGGAAAATGTTTGTTTCTGCACTCCATTTAAAATTAACCCACAACTAATAGTTTTAATAAAAATTACGCACTACTTGCTGCCGAAGTTACGTCAATGTGACTAGTATCACGCGACAAACGGTAAAGTACAGCACTAACATACGTTATACAAAAAATAAAGCAACGCTCTCTATCAGTAAAAACCGAAAGTACTTAGTTGCCAACACAATATAATAACAAACAGTTTGCGTTTACTGCAGAAACTTTGTTTAGCCGTCCTAGTTTTTTGATGAAATCGTTGAAGAAATGCATTCGAAGAACGCATCTTACATCCAGGGTAAAAATAGTTCATAGAACCTAATAATACGAGGGCTGGAAATTTAATAAAATGTTACATGTGTGAAACTACTATAGTTTTTCAATATAAGCACTAGCATTATCATTCTGATGGAATGATCTATTATTTGCCCAATTTTGGGAAAAGTTTGGAATCGAATGTCATGAAGTGGTTTCTTCATGCCTGGGATTAAGTCAAAATCACTTGGACTTAAATGCAGTGAATATTAGACGGAAAAGTTTTTTCCAATTCCAGCGATTATTCAGATCAAGTAGGTAGATACGCAATGATACAAACATTACGCGAGAAGGTATCTGTTGTTGAAAAAATAATTCTATTATTGATGAGACCTTGATTAAGACGTGTTTCGAATACAGATTTTTCATCAGTAAATCTGTAATCGCATCAACAAATTATTCTTCTGTAGGTTATTGTTTCTTTACGATATAGCGTGAGACAAAACTATACTTCTATCTCACGAAGCGAAATAAGACTATCCGACAGAAGAACAGATCATCAATCTAGATGCCATTAATAATAGAACTATTCTGTTCTTACTAATTGGCTTTAGGACGTGTTTATAATGCCTTTTCATATATGTATCGTAACTATATAGCCGTTCAGTAGTCGGTGTAATAAGCAGGAACTACTTGCAGATACGTTTCTTTCCCTTAGATAGTTTTATTTCAGTCCGTGAGATGGACGTATAGTTATTTTTAAATCTATTGTTGACTGAAAAATTTTCTGACTATTACTTTTATTTTTATTCCTCCCGTTTTCGCAAGATGCAATTTCTTTAAGCTGAAACGTCCAACATATAGTCTCAATTTGACTCCGTCCATCTTTTTATTTGAAAAAGGAATATCTATTTTGAAGATTAACAAAAATAATTTTTTTCTTATGGAAGAAAATCGTTACAGGGTGTCTAACTCAAGTGGGGTGAAATTAAGAGAGATTACGTTGAAAAATAAAATTAAGAAAGCGTAGATTTTTTGTTTCATTGTTGCACGGAAAACTTTTATTATTTCCCTCGTACATATAATATAAATAAGACAACATTAAAATCACTGACCCTTCTGTGTATTTACAAAGCATCGACTTTTAAATTGTACATTTTAAATTCTTTTCTGTATTCGAATCCTATTTAGACCTTCTTCGAAACCTCTTCCTGTTCTTTGAAGTATCCGGATACAATATTTTCATAGATGTTTCTTTTACGTCCTGATTTCGACGTTTCTGTGTATTAACTCTGCGGTACAATACACCATAATTTAAAAATCTAAATTCGAATTTTAGAACACTTTTATTAAATACATCATTATAGGATTGTATATTTTTTTCAGAAGCCTTTTTGCTTTTTTTTGGAGTACGAAAGTATAATTTTTCGTTTCAAAACTTCCTATAACTCTTACTATTCCGGTTGCTTACTTAATATTGGATTAAACTTAATAACAGTTTCTTAGTGTATACATTAAATTAGTTTCCCTATTAATTATAAATACTGTTACACTGTTATACATTTAAATAGACGTAATAGTTGCACGCGACCGTTAAAAAGCTGTAGATATTAACCCAAATGATTTTTCATGTTTATAACCTAGAACCAGTCTCAAAAGTAATTAACTGTTAAATTTCGTCAAAAATAATCTTTCTTTTCCTTATACATATATGTAATTCTTTGTAAGGACAGAGGCTTGAATTCCAAGTTTAGGTAACTATATCGGGAAGAGAGAGTATTTTCTATATTTGAGCAAGTTAGTCAAGGATGTATAATAAAATTGTCATGTGCCAAATGGAAATGACATTCACAAAAAAAATAAACCCCACACCAAAGGCGTGCTCTTGATAGTAGGAAAATTAAATAACTTAAACTGCAAGTTACAATTCATAAAATGCTGTGAGACACTCTGTCTTTAAGAAGCCCCCTTCATTGTTACCACAAATTAGATAATTCGCTAATAGACTTATTTAATTGGTTAGACGATGGGGGTTTTTTTTTTGGTTTAAATATTTGCGACATAATTAAAAACGACGCGGAAATTTCCGAAGTACGATATTTAATAGCAGAATATAGATTGATGCCATGGGTGAGTACTATTTCCAATAATATTTATTGAATTCCATTTTTTTACCCAGCCGCACGCCTTATAAAGTGACGCGCAAATTTGTCCTCTCTGTTCACAACTACGTTTCTCTAGTTTCTATCCATCAACGAAGATCGGGCATTTCTTAATGATTGAAGTTGACGTTATGTCAAATCTAGGAAATTTCGCTGCTTAGTATTTGCAACACTGAGAATTATACTGTAATAATATTGTAAGTAAATTTAATGGAGCCTCTGGTTGATTAACTTAATATCTTAAGGTTGATATATAACCCCTTTCCACATTATTTTCGTGTTCTGTATATGTATTTCGACAACTAAGTCATCATCAGTAGACAATTAAACGGTTTCGGACCTGGAAACCACGGCAAGACCCCGCACGAAACAAATTTCGTACACGATCTGTACCATCGAAAGCTAAAACGCACACTACTCAGTGTGCGTTTAATCATCTGCTGATGGTTACAACTTAGTTGTCGAATTACGGATACAGAATACGAAGATTAATGTGGAAAGGGATTATATATCAATCTTAAGTGGTTAATTTAATGATATTGTCAAATCAATTCTTTTTTATTAGTTTTATTACAATTTTTCTGCTCGCTCTTAATTGTTACATTAATTTTTCGCATCTGCAAGGAAAAATCGCCAGGAAGACCTTCTCTTCTTACCTAGGTGATTGTTGATGCCATTAAGAAACGTATGGAAGGTAGTCCAAAGAAGTAATATGAGAATTGTGTACTTTGATATTGTGTTTGCCTTTTGCAGGATTATCTTACGTTAAATGACATGTAAAAAAGGATTAAGAAAGGGCTCCATATGCATCCATGTAAGATTTCTGTAAACCATCGATTACATCCTATTGATTTTGATCAGAAATAACCTATTGGTTTAATGGTAATATAAACAATTATAATGGATTAGATCTAACCATTTTAATCAACGAAGCTTGATTTCATTTATAACGTAATATAAATTTCTAGAATATTTTCTAAAATAGATCTTATGCTCCATAAAATTTGACCTTTAGCACCAATATTTTTTCATGATACAATGAATGCTGAAATATACCACGTTATTTTGCAAGAATATATGGAATAAGTATAAGATGACCTAAAAAGAGGATCTTTTTTCAATAGAACAAAGCTTCAACTTTTAATGCGCGAAGAACATTATCATTTTCAAGTAAGTTTTATGAGGACTTCATTATTAATTGGGGTACTGGCTACAACCTAGGTTACCCGACTTGATACCCATAGATTATTTTTTGTTTTGAAATATTAAAAACAATATTTATAGAAATAGATTGTGAAATTTAGATGAATTAATGGAAGACATTGAATATGAGATTCAAACTGACACAGGAAGAACTTCGGTATATTTTTGAAGACATTAAGTGGAGAATTAATTTTTATTTACAGCAGGTATGGGCGGGCAACCTTCGACATGTTGTGGGCCAAACTTTAATGTGCAAATACGTTCGCAATCGCGATTAAAAGTAGTGCATTTTAAAGTAGTCTTCATAATTTTTAGCGACAGATATCAGACATGAAATAATACGACAATATCTCGCGGGCCGGATCAAATCTTACAGCGGGCCGGTCGTTGCCCACATATGATCTAAAGCATCTGAATTACGGACATGTTTAACAGTCATGTCTTCCAGAAACTCGTAGAAGCCAGAATATGGTATCGAACTCCGGTCCGCATTTCTAACATCTTTTATGTGTTACCTAATAATTTAACAAAGAATGTTTGTATTTCTGTTATAACAATAATTTTAGTATTTATTGTTATAGTTATTCCATACCTAATATTGAAAATAAACATCTTCGTGTTAACAAACAATTTTTATGATTACATCAAAGGCGATTACCACGTTCGAAATCAAGTGTAGTGCTACAAACTTAACTAAAACTTAATACATGCTGTCAGCGCCAATCATTAATCAACACTCGATATTATGAGATCAATGGATAATAAGTAGCATGCGCTTTGAAGAAATACAAGGAGTTTCATAGGTAATATAATTATGTGTGTAAATAAATACTTTTACAGCAGAATTTTTAATATGCAGATGCACAAAGTGGATGAGATCGGTTAAATATTTGTAATAGTTCCGCATTAGTATCCGATTAATTATATAAAATACGTTTTAAGAAATGCAGAAGAGTGTAATATGAATATCGGACTAATATCGATATTTAGTATGTATTGGGTTTTTTTTCTTTTTCTTTTGTTTAACCTACAAAACGATTTTACATATCAAAAATAAAAAAAATTAAATACAAGACATCGTCAAATAAAAATATATATAAAATCGATATATTCTAGGTTAAAGGAAAGAAAACCAAGCAAATAACTTGAAAAAGATGGAAAAAAAAAACGAAACATCGTCGATATAAACTGTTTTATTATTCTCTGCTGGTCGAAAACCCAAACACGAAAGAATAAAAATTTATAGTTTGAATCAAACGACCAACATATTAAGAAAGAAAGGAATATGATAAATATTTTATACAATTTTCGATTCTTTTTCAAAAGTTTTTACAGGTTCGCTTTTCTTGTGTTATTTGTAGTTAATTTTGAATGTAATTCATAATTAAATTATGAACTGCATATTACAATTTTGAACTGAGTACTGATAACATAAAAATAATAAACGCATAACAAGTAATCAAAAGAAGGCTTACCACATCAATATTTGTACTCTGAATACGTATTTTGACAAATAAGTTGTTAACATCAGCAGATTATTAATCGCAGTGTCGTACCTGGATTCGTGGTAATACACAGAAAAAATGCCGCACACTCATCCTATCGAAAATAGAACACACACTGACATTTACAAGACATCTGTAAATCAATATTCGCATTCACTTACCGACCTTTTTAACGGTCATGTCTTCCAGGAACTTATAGAGGATAGAATATGGTGTAGGAACCCTGTCTTCATCGACCACACAGTTTTTATTTGCCACAATAAAGATGCTCTCGTGACTGTCTTACTTGCGGTAATCGTCTATATTCTTGATTAAATGCCGATGATCAGCTGTTACAGTAAGATAATTTTCTAACACATGTTTCACTAAACTGAATTTCTCATGCCAATTAAATTTAATGTGCGAGATATGTCCTTTATACTAGGGTTTCTATTAACCGTTAATCCTGACAATTTATTTTATATATCCCCGATTTCTGATTGAACTCAACTTCCTGGAAGACGCACTGTTAAAACTGTCTGTAAGTAATTGCGGGGGCGTACATTAATATAAACGTTAGTTTTTAAGATTAAAAAATATTGCCGTCTTGCGATCGTCAGTGTGTTTTGGTTTTAGCTGGATGAGTGTACGAAATTTTTTCTATGTCAAAATTTCCAAGAACCATGGTGATTAATAATCTGCTGATGATGACAATTTAGTTGTCGAAATTCGTGTACAGAGTATAAACGTAAATGTGGTAAGGGATTTCCCCATATTCCTGATTAATTCAAGAAACTACAGTCTCCAAGAATATTTACTTATAAAAAGGATTTCAAAAATAATATTTTCGAAATAGTGTTAAAACTTTTAACTAAAACACTACTTTATAGTATCTTCTTCTGGGCTTCCGGTCTGGAGCCGGGTCACTGGTATAACTGCCGACGTTTCGTACCCACTCGTATGGGATATCTTCAGAGCTCAACTACTGCTACTGTTTGATGCACCGAAACTGACTAAGGCTTCAGTGCAAGTATACTATCATTAATGAATATGAATGAATGAAATCCGGGCACCATATCAAATTTAATTCTACCAAGATCCTATTCCGTACTAGCCATTATTATGGTCGCAAAATCCGCGAATCTATAGAGATCTCTAAGCACCCCAATAACCTTAACCGCGATGATGGCTACCCCCTACATAACGCCCGGCAATCCTGCATCTCCAAACAACCCAACCGCAACCGTAACGCTCCATTGACTCATGACCCATTACCCATATATAAACCCGTTCACCATCGACTTACACCAGTTACAGTACGACAGACAGTAGCAGTAGTTGAGCCTTGAAGACATCCCATACGAATAGGTACGAAACGTCGGCAGTTATACCAATGACGCGGTTCCATCCCGGAAGCCCAGAAGAAGATAGTATGGACCACGACAGCGGAAGTCTACGTACCACGCTACTTTATAGGTTTATTATTTTTACGCTATTAGTAGTAATATGCGGTTTATATTTTCATTATAAACTGCATAATACTTTGTAAATATTTAAAAAATATTTTTGAAATTGTATAAACTTTTTAACTAAAAAAATACTACAGAAAGACCTTAAAGATTGGCGTAGAGAAGTAATTGTAATAATAGCAATAAATTTAAGGATAATTTTCTAATTTATTTGTTTATATATGGTTGATATTAATCCACGATTTACATATTACACTCTCCTGGATTTCCTAAAACGTTTTATACATAATTAACCGGATACTAATGCCGAACTAATAGCAATACATTACGTAGTATTAACATACAGAAAACGCTGCTTAAAGAGGTAGGTGTTTATTTACATTTATTATCTGCTAAACCTTCGAAACGCTCGCGAAGTCAACTCTAATGAAAACTATTTCATTTCAAAGCACAAATATTAAGGAATCAATTTTAAGATGGTAACTTTCAAAATTTTATTTAAAAATATGATTAATATCGTCTCAATGTTACCAAGTTTGTATTAAAATTCTGCTTTTTTCTAAATAAGAATTGTATTGAAGACATGATATCTATCGAAAGTATAGGTAACATGAAATTACAATCTTATATTTAAAAATATCAGAATTCGAAGACCAATTTTATTTTTAATACGTACGAGTTAAATTTAGTTTGTAACATTGAGATCATTAAACCGATAGAAATATATATATTTGTAATCTAGCGGCATATAAAATGTCAGAAGAAAAGATATTGTATATTAGAATTAGAAACACTCTAATTGGTAACTAAATATTTTGAACTTATTTAGAGTAATTTTTGGCCGAGTGGTGGCATATTTTAGCGTATACTTAGCAGGCGATACACAAAATAACATCGATTATTTTTTAATCTGAGCTGTGCTTTGTTTACTTATAATTTTTAAATAAAATATTTAGTTACGTATGCTCTTTTGCACTGTAAACGTTATTAAATGCCTTGAGACAAAAGCTATGGTGGTTAAACTATGTTAAGCTTCAATACACAGTTAATATTTCAAAACAAAAGTATATCCAAACAGCAATTCACGTAATAATTAATTACCTTCGGGGCAGCTGTATTGTTCCGGATTTTCAGGAATGTTCGTCCTTTTGTACGTAATTACGCAAAAGATGTGCAACAAAAGAAACGGCTGAACCGGAGATGCAGTTTCAGGTATACTAAGAAGGTAACATACTAGAAGGGAGCTGATACATTTTCCATGAAGGGTGTACGGTGGTGGAATGCAACGATGCATTCCCGACCTGAAGATACCACGGTGTAGGATATCTTTGTAAATAATTGATACCGAGCGTTAATCTGTAATTAGAAGAAGAGGATCAAGAGATGCGCAACGTATACGTTTCGACGCATGCCCGTCGCCGGGAGCGGCTCATACAGTGTGCGGTAGTGGAGCGTGGCGGTAACATGCCAACCGAGCTCCGCATAGAGAACGGCGCCGACGACGACGACGAAGACGATTGGTCATACATGGGCCACAGTGGTGGCGCGAACTATTTCACATTATTCTAAAATTAAAATAAAGCATAACCTTAGATAGTGTTCTCTCACTTTAAATAATACTTCTCTCGAATAATATTAAAAATATATAGTTGATAATTTGGTACTTTACGTTTCACATTTAATCGCCGATACACGGGCTGCTTCGGTTAAAACGGGTACTGTACATAGTGTGATTAGGGACCAAAACATATAAACTCTATATATAAAATAAATACGGACTTAACAATATTCTAAGTATACATATAACATATTCTAACTTATTAACTGACTCTTCCAATAGAATTTGGAGTGCCTCATTCGGCATGGCCATGGCTAACGTAACGTCGCGAACGACCGTCGGTACAGAAGAAGCGTTCCTTTATTTAGAGAATTCAACGGGTAATGGAACCCTTTCTAATAGTACCAGCGTGATCATAACTTCTTACCCGAGCGGGTACACAATGCCGCAAATTGTGTTAGCTTCTATTATTGTTACCATTTTAATGATTGTGGTAGTAGTTGGCAATATGTTAGTGATTATAGCCATAACAACTGAAAAAGCTTTAAAAAACATTCAAAATTGGTTCATTGCGTCACTAGCGGTCGCTGATTTTTTTCTTGGACTTATAATTATGCCCTTTTCTCTTGCTAACGAATTGATGGGCTATTGGATTTTCGGAGCGTGGTGGTGCGATGTACATTCGGCAATGGACGTATTATTGAGTACAGCATCCATCATGAACTTGTGTCTCATATCATTAGATAGATACTGGAGCATCACGCAAGCCGTCGAGTATCTCAAAAAGAGGACGCCGATGCGGGCAATCCTTATGATAGGGGCTGTATGGCTACTATCTGCTATTATTTGTATACCACCATTGCTAGGCTGGAAAGTGCCGCGAAACAAAGATGAAGAGTTGCCGAAATGCCAGGTACGTAATATTGCTGCTCTGTATTTTCGACGTTTTGGAGGCATTTATTCTTATTGAGTACATGCGTTTATTAATATATAATTGAATATTTGCCCTGATGGATTTTCATACGTTTCAAACAAATACTTTTTTAATACAACTATTAACAATAATTACTCTAGATTTACGTAATAAAAATACATAATAATTGAATACGCTACATATTTTTGAAGCAATATGATTTCTACATTGCGTTTTGCAATAGTTAACGCGTATTAATACATATGTACTATAAAATAGTTCAACACAGCATGAAAAGCTACCAATGTTTATTAATATATATTGCATATATGCACAACATGTGCGTGTATGTGGAAATTATAGACTATTCTGTCTACAATTTCCTTCTATAATTTATAGACATAATAGAAGTAATAAAATTAATAACTTAACATATAGTTAAATAAGTGAGATGATGTATTATTAAATTTGGAAGAGTTAAACACGTAATATTAAATATCTATATTACTGCTTAACAGTGGCG